>CM076453.1:32294331-32861831 GCA_038419695.1 Scomberomorus guttatus
ATCTTTGGAATAGTTTACCTCTTACTAGTATCCAAAATGCTTCCCATGCTTCCCATAATTCTCAGATGGTTCATGGTTACCTGTTCAGCACGACTCGCCTGTTCCCTCCATTTTTACGTTAAGAGAACAAGAGTTACGTTCACTAGTAGAACATGATTTCTCTGACACAAAGTGTAAATAATTCAAGCTGGTGTCAGAATATAAACCTGTAGGATCGTTATATTATCCAGGAGAGTCCTGCAAATACATTCTGCAAATACAGAAGTACTCCAAGTTGTTTCCTATGGACAATAAAAAAATGCTAAATATGACGGAAAATTAGCCAACAAAGCTAACTTTAGCTTTAACACTTTAATTGTATAATTCAGACATTACTTCAGATATTGGTGATATACTTGGTGTTAGCTTTTCCACTGTGTTCGTCAGTTTTTCCATTTTTGAGTGCAGCATTTCTGAATTTGAAGAACATTTCTGATTGCCACATTTGTGCTGTCAAGTTAAGCAGATGCCAGCAGGATGCTACACTCACTGCTCAGAGTATTATGTAACACCTGCGCTCCCGGCTACACCAGGTTCTCTGTTCTCTGCTCTGCACATGCTCTCTGCTCACTCCATGGCCAATATGGTGGCCATTCAGGCGCATTGTCCCGTGAGATGACATATGACTCCATGAATGCATTCATAGTTAATGACTAGACAAACAGAGGCGAACAGACATTGGTTCATTCTGAGTGGCACAAAATGAGGCCAAGACACACCTGTTAAGAGTTAAAAATGCTTGAACTCGAGAGAAAAATTCAAGGTTTTATGCAATTGAACAGAAACAGAAGCAAACTGAAAAGGGGTCGGACGAAAAAAGATAGCAGACTTTAGAAAATCCAGTGGTCCAGCACAACACTCTTACTTGTGAGGCAGCTGTGGTGACCCTTCGCTGGCTGTAGACGACATTTTGGGCGGTCTTATCAGCTTTTGGGCGTCCAGTCGTCTGAGGAGTCGGGGGGTTTGGGGGTCCCAGTAGATACCATTGATCAGACAGTTTGTGTAGGGCGCCACCTGTGGTTAAGATGACACAACAGTTTTTATTCTGATGATGCAGTGAGGCAGCAGACAACAGGAGGTCAAACACTGTCTCTTGGAAGTCATCAGTGGTGGAATGTGATACTTGTTCTTTACTTAAGTATTTTAATTTTATGCCACTTAATACGACACTCAGAGGGAAATATTGTACTTTTTACTGCACTACATTTATTTGACAGCTTTAGTTACGTTTCAGATAAAATTTTACATAAAATAACAATGATGAGCTTATAAATGACACTGCATTGTTAAAGATTAAAACAAACAAAGTTTTGGGCTTCACAAAACAATCAGCTGCTGCAACTAACGATTATCTTCATTATCAATTAATCGGTCGATTATTTGTCTCGATTGTTTGGTCAACAAAATGTCAGAAAATGGTGAA
This sequence comes from Scomberomorus guttatus, assembly GCA_038419695.1. Lineage (NCBI taxonomy): Eukaryota > Metazoa > Chordata > Actinopteri > Scombriformes > Scombridae > Scomberomorus > Scomberomorus guttatus. Next base: position 32,295,794 of record CM076453.1, read on the forward strand.
AAATGCCGATCAGTGTTTCCCAGAGCCGAACATGACGTCTTCAAATGTTGTTTTACCCGACCAACAGTCCACAACCCAAAGATATTCAGTTTACTGTCACAGAGGACTAAACCAGGAAATATTCACATCTGAAAACCTGGAATCTGCAAATAATTTAAATTATTCATTGATTATCAAAACATTTGGCGATTAATTTAATAGAATCAATTAATCGACTAATTGTTGCAGCTCTAGTCATTTTCTAAGCAAAAACACCTCAAGTTTGCCGTTGGTCAGACAAAACAAAACATTTCAAGACGCCACCATGGACTCCTTTTACAGACCAAATGATTCATCCAGAAAATAATTTGCAGATTCATTAATAATGTAAAGAATTGTTAGTTGTGTTTCACATGTTTGATTGATCAGGTAGATGTATTGGTTGTCTCATTCTCTGTAAAGTCTATAAAAGCCAGACTATAATGAAAGTCAACACAAAGTCACAGTTGCGTAAAACCCGCCATGTGGCACAACACAGCCTCGTCCACGAGCATCTGTTTAGTGCTGCTGACTGAAATAAGAGGACGAGGCCTCTGAGTGACTGACAGGAACAGGTGGGAGGCTGAAGGAGGAGGGCTGTAAAGGAGGATTTAGGGGTGGGAGGGGGCGGAGACACTCACGCTGGTCCTGAAGTGCGAGGTGTACAGTTCCGGGTGGTTCTCATACTCCATAGGGTCATACATGCCATCGCTCTTCCTTATCAGGTGGTGGTGTCGGCTCAGAACCGTGGCGTACACTTTGGTCATATCTGACAGGAAAACATTTATCATTTATTGAAATGAAACCATGTGAGAAGTTTAGAGGGAAAAATCACTATTTGGTGGAGCTGTTAACAACTCATAGACATCTGAAATGTGACCCCGACTACACACTGCTTTTTGTAAGACGTCAAAAGCCAAAAAGGTTGGAAACCACTGGTTTCATCTTTAACAATGTGTTGTATTTTAAAAGCTTGTTATATTATCCATTGTGTCAAATCTTCATCTGAAAAGTAACTAAAGCTGTCAAATAAATGTAGTGGAGTAGAAAGTACAATATTTCCCTCTGAAATGTGGAGGAGTAGCATCAAGTACCTCAGCATTATAAATTAAGTATAGTACTTGAGTAAAAGTATTTAGTTACTTTCCACCACGAGTGTCTGAGGTAAAACAAGGTAAACCTCATTTTTAAAACTGTGTCAATGATTTTATAAACAAAATGAAAACTGAAACGAATTTCATTACTGATTATTCTGCCAATTATTCTTCTTGATTAAAAACTGTCTGCTATAATTCAAAAGAGCCCAAAGTAACTTATTCAAATTTTATTCAACCATCACAAACCCAAATATATTCAGTTTAGTATCATGTGTGACAAAGAAAAGCATAAAATCCTCACATTTAAGAAGCTGGAAGTGGTGAAAATTTGACATTTCTGCTTGAAACAATTAATTGATTATCAAAATAGTTGGCGATTAACTTTCCAATCAAAAGCCCTTCAGAAACTACGAGCATAAATGGAGGTCCCACCCCTCACTGTGAACATACCTCCAGTTTCAGAGACGTCCTTCAACTCATGAGGTTCAACGTATTCAACAGGAAGCTCGTTGATGATGTCCTGGGCTCCCTGTGGGGAAGAAAAGAGTCACAACAGAGACTAAGACCATGTCCACACTAAGCCGGCTAAATTCATAAACACATCTTCTCTCTGTCCAGACTAAAACTGCGTTTTTCTGCCCCGAAAACTGAGCTTTTCCTGAATCTGTTGTAATCTGCTTGCAATAAACTAAATGTCAGGAAGCTGCTGCGGTAGTAGTATACTATTTCTTCTTCACTGGTTTTCCGTGGCTGACCTCGTCTGTCCTCTGCACATGTAGAGAGAATCACCTGTTTTGGTGTTTTAATGTGGCTGGAAGTATTTGCAGAAACAAGCTGAAACTCCTGCTGTACGTAAACTTCCCAAAATTCCTCCCTGGAATCCTGATTTCTTTACTCTGTGTTGGGTACGGTGTGTTTTTCTCTATTGTGAGTTTAAGCCTGATGTACCTTGGAGACGTTGCCGGTTCCAGTGAAACAAAACGTCACGGGGCCGATGGATTTGGGCATGAGCCCCATGGAAATCTCATACCCACAATCCCTCACTGCCTGGATGGCCTGGCTGACGTTCCTGTAGTTGTGAGCCATGCCGATGTGCTGTGAGCAGCAGGGAGACAGAAAGTGACGGGATAAGAATCACATGAGGAAGAGGAACCTGCTCTCATTTCAGACATACATATAAATATATTTGTTTCTTCACAGTCAACAGGATTAGACAAGTCTATAAATAAGAGTATGATAAACTAAAATAAACTATTTATTATTCTTTGCATTTGTTTTTGGTTCAAATTGATGAAGAATGAGTTCTCTTACCATGAAGGGAGTGTGGTGCCCTAAAGCCAGGTAGCGCAGACCCAAACCGTGCAAAATGTTAATCATTCCTACAAAAAACAAACAATTACAGTCAATTAATTAATTCTGATTAATACTACTTTGACATGAACTAATCAGAGTAACATAAAACACACTTGTACTTTTACCTGCATTTATCAAAGTATTACTGTATGTATGCAAATCTTTACCACAGTAGGCTTATATTTGAAATTCTTTAAAAAGAACATTTTAAGTTCATGGCCTTAAACAATGAGGCTCCACACACAAACATGTGCTCGTGACTTTACTCATGATGTTACACAGACGCACAACGAAAACGTTTAACTTTATTAAAATCACAAAGGTTTAAATATCTGACAGCAGCTGCTGTAGTGGAGCCGAGCGGTCTGAGAATGTGGAAAGTAAACTCCAGGAACACCCAAGAAAGAAACGCTGAGTGAGAGATTGTGTTGAGTTACAGAAGCTAGTGGAGCAGAGGCTAGACAGGAAGTGATGTCATGACTGCGGCTCTCTGTGCCAGAGGAGTTGAAGTAAATATTTTATGCTCATATATAAGCTGGTAACAGATGCATATCTTATAAACTTGTGACCTGTATCTGGATGTTATTTTGATGATGACATCTGGTATCAATAATTGTTTTCTGCATTCTGTGATCAGCGTTCGATATGTAAATTAGGTGGGCGGGGCTGTTGGAGTGGCAGGTGAAGGGAGGTGATGCTCCTGTATGAGCTATACATATTTTTTCTTTCCAGATAAAGGGCTGGTCTGCAGCTTTTTATGAGGACAATAGCAGGAGGTCAGGTGACCTTTAAACTGAGATGTGATCTGATTTATGGCTGGAAAGAAACATTGCTGTTGACCTTTTTCTTGATTTTTGGGGCTTTGAGCAGCACAGAAGAAATGTTTCTGTTCACATTTCTATTGTAATTTCTTTTTAAAACAGGTCAAAGTTGATCAGACAGGAAGAAACATTGATCTTGATGCAGCAGCTGGTTGTCACGTTGACACAAGTCTGACTCAACAGCTTCAGGGCCGACTGATCGAATGATGAAGGTCCAGTTGATTCATACATCAAACAGAAATGTTTAAACAGAGAACACATCTCTGTTGGTTGAGTCCGTCTACAATCAGGTACTAATCTTCACTGTTACAGTAGTTTCACAACATCTGCTGCGATACACTTTCACAACAGTCAAAGGAAAGGACTGATCAGCTGAGGCACATTGCAAAACCTTGTACATCATACCTGCAACACCGGCCCACTGACCAAACGCTACGATCCGGTAGCCGTTAGCATCCACCATCTTCTCATAGTCGATCAGACGAACCTCCTGAGAACACAAAATTAACTTTATTATAGTTTTTGTTGAGTGAAAGTCAAATACACATAAATAGAGCTGCAACAATTAGTTGATTAATCACTATTAATCACTATCAACTATTAAATTAATTGCCAAAAATTCTGATAATTTCATTTTTATGAGTCACTTTTTCTGTCCAGCTTCCCAAATGCAAATATTTTCTGTTTTCTTTAGTCCTCTATGGCAGTTTCTTCTAAGCTAAGTGCTAATAGTGCAATAGCAACATTAGTCTATAGTGAACTTTATATTACTTTATATTACTCTCACCTTCTTCAGCAGGTCCTCCAGAAGGCCCATGTTGGCCTCCTGAGCCTTGATGGTGTGGGAGAAGAAAGCGTACGTCTTCCTGGGAATGACCTTCTCCTCCGGCATCCTCTTCACCCCGATAATCAGAGAAGCCTCTGAAATGTCCTCTCGAATGATGGCACCAGCTTTCATGTAATACTAAAACCAAAGCACACGCTGAATTAAACGGCAGGCAGGAGCACTCACACTTCAACAGTTCTCACAATATTATTGTAGAGCTGCAACAATTTTTTTCTAATCGATTAATCGTTTGAGCCTTTTTGTTTAAGAGAAAATGACGACATTCTCTGATTCCAGCTTCTTAAATGTGAATATTTTCTGGTTTCTTTAGTCTTCTGTGACAGTAAACTGAATATCTTTGGGTTTTGGACTGTTGGTTGGGAACAAGACATTTGAAAAGGTCAACTTGGGCTTTAGGAAACATTTTTCACCATTGTCTGACATTTTACAGACCAAACGACATCAATTCAACAAGAAGATAATCAACAGATTAATTGATAATGAAAATAATCTTTAGTTGGAGTGTAACTGGCTGCAGGTCCTCCAATGTGAGTATTTGCTGCTTTTTAATTTTTTTAATTTTTTTTATTTGGAATGAATCACATCATGATGTTTCTAAACCAAATGATTAATGGACAAATTAATCAGCAGATTAGTCGATGATGAAAATAATTGTTGGTTTCAGCCCTACAGTTCAGTGACCCGTTTTTCCCAGAATCCCCTGCCTTACCTTCTCATGGATCGCTCTGCGGTTAGAGGGTTGGACCAGGACTTTGACGCCGGCATGGGTGAGTTCTTTAACGTGGCGCGGGGCCAGCGGCGCCCTCCTCTCCCAGGGGTTGATGTCTTCGCGGCGGATGGCAATGACGGCCTTGTGGTGCTCATGGCGCCGCTGGCCTGTGAGGCAGCTCGGCGTCCTCTTACCTTGACGACTGAGGAGTCGGAACATGACTTCACCGCCCTGCTCGGGACAAAGACATGGAGCCACAGACTGCTGACCACAACGTTCAACAAAGATATGGCTCACGACATTCAGGGAGTGACACACACTTTAAAGGATTATTGCAAAAATTTAAATGGGAATTAAGCGTTTCTTTGAACCTCATTTACAAGTGTTTGTGTATGTTTGATCGTCTGACAGAATAACGAGGAAATACAACTTGGTAGTCACTGGAATGTATGATTGTGAGGTCAGAGGTCAAGTTAAGTTTGCTGCTGGGAGAGAGCTGCTGATAAGCAGGTGGTTTTGACAGAGCAAAAAAAACTCTGATGAGACAGAACTGCAGTAACACTACAACACATCATACAGATACTGCTGAGCACAGTGACAGTGACAGATCACTGATTAGACCAACATTATGTGGAGCAGGATGAACGTTTACACATATACTCAACGACCTGTAATCCGGTTCTTCCCATAACCTCAATTTTCAGGTTCTTTGTATTTTATTTGTAACAGGATCATTTCAAATACGTGTCAATAAAAAGGCAACAGCAGGTCTGGCCTAAGTTTGTACCTCTCATGTATTACCATTACATTTACATTGCAGGGCCTTTAACAACCTGGAGGAAAAAATATTCAGTTTGTTGCACAATAAATAAATATATATCTACATATTTGTGACCCGTTTTTTTAAGCTGCAACTGTATTTCCTGAAGTAAAAAGGAAAGTGAGGAGCTGTTGTGGGACAGATATTTTTATTGATTTGATGTTTGCATCAACATTGCAATACAAAGAGTACCCACACACTAAATCTAAATCTGCTGTGGCTGACGAGGAATGGGCGAGGACGTGGTTCTGTAAGTACTCAATCGCCATTTTTTCACGCTCGTCGTATTGATCAGACTCTGACCCAGACATTGTTCTGTAAAGTCAAGGCTTTGTAATACGCAGCAGAACAAATTAGCAGAGCAGGCCTCTTCCTGACATGGAAATACTTTCCAGAGAGTGAAAACTTGACACTGTTATTAGTCTTTGGAGCCGTTTCTAAGCAAACTAACTAATCACTGTCTTCAGGGACGAAGGAACATGTGACCCAGTGCAGCAGTGGGACTCACTGACGTGTTTTTAATAGTTTTTGGACAACGAAGGTCTTCGGCACAGAGGAATAAGATATATCAGGCTTTGGATACACACACGCTAATCAGTTAATTATTGGTTTGGATCCAAACATGAGATTTGTTGACAAAAAGAAAAACATTAAAACAGCCTTATCCTTAAAAACCAAGAGGGGGGGTTTAGGGGAGAGAAAATGGGAGTAGGGTGTAAGTTTGGTCCCAGCAGTGAACAGCTCTTTCTTCTGGTCAGTGAACTCCAGGAGCGGGGAGAGGATGACTGGAGAGGAGGGTGACCTGGAGGGGGTTCTCTGATGGCTCTGATGTCTCTCTTCAGACGGGGGCTGAGGTGGCTCTCTCTCAAGGTTTCTGGTGTGTTGTGTTATGTCTTCTTCTAGTTTTGGTTCCTGTTATCTATTGTCCTTGGCAGAAGGGAACAGATGGGTGACGCAGGACGTAAAATAGGTTAGAGATGAACAATTTTACTCCTGACTTGTTAAGTAAAGTCCTTCTGCCTTAAAAAGAAGTCTGCAGTCCCATAAGACTCTGGCTCCAAATGACGTCACACAAGCAGTATGGCAGCTCCCGGACAGGAGATATTTTGGCTTCACTTGTATCGGTAGGAAGTGGAGACGCGTCATCAATATTTATATACAGTCAAAGGTCCGAACAGTCCGTTCACTTCCACGTTCACCTCGAATCGGTGGATTTTGGTTTCAAGTGCTGCAATTCTTGCTGCTATTCTTGCTGCTAATTAGCTTTAGTTTCCAGTCACTGCAGTTCAGGCTTGTGCTGTTGACCACGCTCATAAAAGTGTTGGAATATATATATTATATATAAATTACAGTCCCAGTGGTTTAGAAGTAACCAGGAGCTGCTGCTCATAATAAAGCAAAAGAAAGGAAGCAGAGCCAAGCTGCAAAGTGTCTGTACTGTAGGAAAGCAGGAAGTGAAGGGAGCTTTGATTCAGTGCGAGGGTCCTAGCATCATAATTTAATTGATTTTTGTATCCAGCACCTTTCCCACTGCGGTTTTGTGGATGTGCACACAACTACTTCAACTTATCCTGCATCAACTTATATACACAGGACTACTTCTTTGCTCCAGGAAGTCTGGTGCCAGGCCAAGAAATATTCCTGTAGAAAACCCTGTAACACCATGAACTGTTGTTCTGACACTTTGTTTTTTATACAGATTTAAAAAATGAGGTCTATCATGTTAATCAGTGAGGTTCAGAGGTGTTTGTCAGCAGATTGTGTTACCTTTGGACACAGCCAGGCCTTCATGCACCACTGAACAACTTCCACAGGAATGAAGAGAGCCCCGCCTCCGGCTGTATCAACTGCTCTTCATACATCCGTAAACTAGCTAACTGTATATAAAGTAGTTAAACCACCTCCAGCAGCTACAACAGTAACATGCTGCTCTAACACTGATGCTTCAGTATTAATAATCTAATGATGTCATATATAATAATATATCAGTCAGAGGGACCAAACCACTACTTTTACTGCAATACTTTAACTACATCAAGCTACTTTTACTGTAGTAGGATTTTTCATGCAGGACTTTTACTTTACTTTTACTGCAGTAAAGGATCTGAGTACTTAGTACTCAGTAATCTTTATAGAGTTAAAATCAGTAAAAATCTTAAAGGAATTTCGTGTTGACTCTGTGTATCTTTAATCTACACTGAGATCACGTGTCTCAGTCCGGAACACATAAATTAATGATCGACACGCAGCTCAATAATCGGCTGCACGTGGACCCACCTTTCTGACCGGTTTCTGATCACCGCGCCGGCTCCTGGCGAGGAAATGTGTCGACGGTTCACTGACGGCAGTGTCACGCAGAGGTGAGAGGAGCTGCACCCGCACACACACGCGTACGCGGTAAACTAATCCACTTCCGGTTACGGTTTCAAAGTAAAATCCAACTTTGAGATGATTACTTTATTCTCGGATTGTGTTTAATTTACATCCTTTAAATATGTACGTCACCATATGCCATCATTAACAACTTACATTCAATTGGTTGCACAAATTCTGTTGAATTCACAAAATCAAATTTTTTTGTACTTTTGATTTTTATTCAGTATTTCTCATTTTTCCTCACTTTATTCTACTTTGAGTTAGTATTTATTTTATTTGGTTTATTTATTTTATTTTATTTACTTTATTTAACTATGTCTATATATAGGGCTGCACTATATAAACATACACACATTTCTGTTTTTTTTAGTCTCTATGACAGTAAACTGAATATCTTTGTGTTGTGGACAAAACAAGACATTTGAGGACGTCAGTTTGGGCTTTGGGAAACACTGATCAACATTTTTCACCATTTTCTGACATATTATAGACCAAACAACTAATCGAGAAAATAATTGACAAATTAATTGATAATGAAAATAATCACTACTTACCGCCCTAATCTTATTTTATCCATGTATACAAATAGGATCAGCTGTGTCCTCTTCCTGCTTATAGAAGACATGTCCAGTGTCCTCACATCAAAGTTCTTCAGGTACCATTTTATCTTTTATTCTGAAGTTAAAACCACCAGCTTTCCGGTCATGCCAGAAAGGATGAGAGTTATGACGTGTATTTGTTTTAGTGTACGGTGAACCCCGTGTGGGCGGCGTTAGTCTTGTACGAACGCGCAAGTTAAGAATGATCTTTGAAAGAAACAGACTTGTTGTCTTACTGAAGAGAAACGTTACTGTCGGTCTGATGAGTTCCTGGAGTTCAGCCGGGCGGAGCTACGTGGATGTGACCGCCTGTAATAGTCGTAAATGGGTTAAAAAACGAGCTCCCCTCGGGATTCTGTGTACAATGCGGAAGTCTCTCCACCAATCAGCGTCCAGAGCTGAGGAGCGGCCTCCTGCTGTCTGTCGCACTGTGATGACCAGCAGCTGCAAACTAATGCAGAACACTAGACAATTTGTTAGAGTGAATTTGTAGTATTTTGTAGTATTTTGAGTCTATCCAACTTATAAACAAGAAGACATGTGCACTTACAGTTAGTAAGAATAGTTTAAAGAAATCTGATTTTATTACCCACCTTTTCTGTTATGACATTTTTCTATTTATTTATGTATTATTATTAATTTTACCATTTGTCCTGTTATCATGTTGACTGTAACAACAAACTGAAAGTGAAGTCATGTCCTTTATGTTATCTTTATTTCATTATGATGCCTGATTGTTTTCTTATTAATGTCACACATGTTGTAAGTGACACTTGCTATAAATAAAGTGAGCAATTTTTGAAGCTATTCCAGGTGGTCTGTGCCACTTAAAATAAAGAGTATATGTACAATGTACGATTATTATAATTACATTTTTGAAAACATTTTATTTTAATGTCTATTTACTGTACTTTTATTATTATTTTATTTTATTGTCATCGTCCTTGTCTGTCTATTTTGTATTTCCTGTTACAAGACTTGATTATAAGTTGATTATGTAAGTTGTACTCAACAGTGGAAAGTAACTAAGGACATTTACTTAAGTGCTCTACTTAAGTACAATTTTGAGGTACTTGTACTTTACGTGAGTATTTCCATTTTATGCTACTTTATACTTCCAATCCACTACATTTCAGAGGGAAATATTGTTGTATATTATATCCTATTGTTGTTTACTTGCTGTATGTTTGCATTTTTCATTTAGATTGGAAAATGTGGTAAAAGACAACCTCTAACTGATATATTTTATCATAATTATAACCAAATTATATATTCTTATATGTAAATACTGTAACAGAAAACACTATTTCTATTTTTGCTCATAGTGTGAACACAAAAGTTGTCAAAACAAATAGTAGGGTACCTCTATCTAATTATTATTATTACTACTATTCATTTATTTTTCTTTTAAAGATATGTGTAGTATGGAAGCCTCTTCCTGCCAAAAACATAAGTCAACATTAAAAATAAAAATGCAAAAAAAAAAAAAAAAAAAATTCGGACTTTTCAATTTGACATGCAAAGACACATTTATATGATAGTCAAATTTTAGTACTTACTGAGGCAAAATTAAATTTAAATTCAAATACTTTTGAATTAGAATGATCGATCCTGTTTCCATCCATTTGTTTCTCTTCCTGACTAAAATGGTCTTCTGTAGCTTAAAAGTTATTTTTTTATTTTGTTTGGCAATCAGTATATCTTGTTTCATCTTTTTAGATTAATACTTAAAAAAATGTGAAGAGGAAGTGAGCACACACAGTTGATTTTATTTATTATGCATCCTTGTTAAGCAGCAGGAGGCCCCCAAAAAATTAACTTTCACTGTGACAAGAAACTTTTTTTAATATACCGTAGTCTTCAGTTGAGCTCTTCTCTTTAAGTTATAACAGTGGTACAATTTAAAATAAATATCATAAAACACTTCTTTTTACAATAATCCTGAGATTGAAATCAAAAATAACAACAGACAGACTGAGTGACGGCGTGTCCTCCTCCACCAATCAGGACCAGAGATGCAGAGGGGAAGGTCCAAATCACATGAACAGCATACACATAGAAAGTAAGATTACATGATAATTCTGGTTTCACCATCAGTAATAACATTGTACTCACCAAGTTAATAGCTAAGATCCAGTGGTGGAAAGTAACTAAGTACATTTAGTATTTAAGTACAATTTTGAGGTACTTGTACTTTACTTGAGTATTTCCATGTGATGCTACTTTATACTTCCACTCCACTACATTTCAGAGGGAAATATTGTACTTTCTACTCCACTACATTTATTTGACAGCTTTAGTTACTTTTCAGATGAAGATTTGACACAATGGATAATATAACAAGCTTTTAAAATACAACACATTGTTAAAGATGAAACCAGTGGTTTCCAACCTTTTTGGCTTTTGACGTCTTACAAAAAGCAGTGTGTAGTCGGGGTCACATTTCAGATGTCTATGAGTTGTTAACAGCTCCACCAAATAGTGATTTTTCCCTCTAAACTTCTCACATGGTTTCATTTCAATAAATGTTCAAATGATCCAATATTTCAGCAAAAATCAAAGATTAGAGAAAAAGTCCAAAAAGTGAAAACAGATTTGTGTATCAGAACTTTGTTTTTTCTTCTTTCCTCTCCCATTAATCATCTCACGACCCCTCAGATTTATCTGCTGACCCTTTGGAGGGGCCCCACCCCTAGGTTGGGAACCACTGGACTAAACTAGCTAACTGTATATAAAGTAGTTGAAACTAGCTCCACCTCCAGCAGCTACAACAGTAACATGCTGCTTACACACTGATGCTTCAGTATTAATAATCTAATGATGTCATATATAATAATATATCAGTCAGAGGGACCAAACCACTACTTTTACTGCAATACTTTAACTACATCAAGCTCATAATACTTATGTACTTTTACTGTAGTAGGATTTTTCATGCAGGACTTTTACTTGTAATGGAGTATTTTTATATTGCTGTATTGGTACTTTTACTGCAGTAAAGGATCTGAAAACCATATATATCTAGACAGTCAATGGAAGTGTGTCAGTAAGCCAGCAGCCAGTTTGGGTAAACATGTCACCTTCAACTTCAGTTTCTCCTCCCCATAACTTTGTCTAATCTGTTGGTTTGTTTCCAACCTGTGTGATTGTCTGACTTCTTGTGACTTCTTTTTAGTGATGTTACTGTGTTTCCAGGTCTCAGCTAATAACTTGGTGAGCAAAATGTTATTATTACCGATAGAAATGATGACAAAACAACAAAAATAAGACACGAGCTGGATTAAAGCTGAACTATCCTTTTAAAAAAAGGCTGCACTGTTACCCCAGTATGGATGTAAAACCTTCCACTCATCATCTGTTATCACATGCTTGAACTTCCATACTTAAGTTACATGATTACAACTAAGCAAACTCCATTGGCTAATGAAGCCTGTGATATGCAGGACAACTGAGAGATTTGGAAAACAAAAAACAGTATGTGGACGGGTTCACAATTTTTCAGGTCTGTCTTAAAACAACAGTCAGGAGCCCAAATGAAGAGTGAAACCTGTTTTTCTTGCTGTAATCATTCCTCCTGTTCATACTGACCATTAGGCTTCAGCCTCCAAATGAGTCAAATCTTTCAACGTTACAGTCTTTTTAGTGCCAAAGTCCCTCTTTTTGTTACTATACTTCCACCGCAGCTCAACAGGGAAACACTGTCCGAGGAAACACAAAGAGGGAATTTGATGCTAAAAAGACTGTAAATGTGGCAGATATCCACTTGATATGACTAACTCAAAAAAATTGTGAAAAAATTGTGAACCTGTACTTTCACTTTCACTGGACACCGGACAGAGAACGCTTCAGTCAAGTTCTTTCCTTCTTAAATGACTCCAGTCCTGATAAGAAATACCAGTTTGATTGTATCTTCTGTTATGAAAGCTGTGAATGTTTGTCATAAACATGTTGAAGTACAAGGCTGGTGTTATTCTATATTTTTCTTTTTGTCAACAAATCCAATGAAAAGACCCAAACCAACAATGTGTTAGTCCATCTGACTTCCCTGCCCTGTCTGTGACGAAAATCATGAAATCATTAAAAATAGTTCACAAATATATTGTTTCATTTTTAAAATAATTTCCCCAAACAGCTGATCACTGTAGTTTTTACTAAACGTTACTCAAACAGGAGGAATAGTGCATTTGTTGGGGACTATTTTCAGCGGTGGATGAATCCACATTTGGTGCTCTTGTGAGTATTTCTGGCAGCAGGACGGTGTGTGTGGGACTGAGTCGAATAAACTACAGTGTGTGTTCATGGTGGTGAAGGAACATGTCACCCAGTGCAGCGGTGTGACTCACTCACGTGTTTTTAATAGTTTTTGGACAACAACGGAGGTCTACGGCGGATAAGATATATCACACACAATACTTATAAGTAGGATCAGTTCATTGTTGGTTTGGGTCTGCACATGAGATTTGTTGACAAGAAGAGAAATATGTTGGTAAAAATTAAGTTTTTGACAGTAAAATCTGGGTTGTTTCACCTCCACATCGAATATCTCTGGTCTCAGAGTTCATCAATCTCACATCCTGAGATGCAACTGAAAAATAACGAAAACTAGTAATCACTGATGACTAATGATATAATAATTAGCCACCGTTACATTATAATTGACTAATAATGAGAGGAGTTAAAGTTCAGTTCGTCCTCAGTCAAACACAAGCTGAGACAGACAGAAGCATCTTGGCCAGTCGGGAGGTTTTCTCCGGTCAGTTTCCAGGCCAGAAGGGTCAGAGGTCAGGGGTCAGGGTTGATGTCCCGGGACACTGCGGGGTCTGCAGGGTAAGGAAGTGTCCTGATGGCTTTTTTTTTTTTTTTGCAGGGTCAAGTTCAGGGGGAAGGGTCAAGTTTGGGGTCTGGAGGCGCCTGGAGCAGTCGAGGCCGGGGTTTCTTCTGGGTCACGTTTAGGGTGAAGCATCTGAGAAATTTGTACAAATGAAGAGTCTGCTGCTATTTGTAGGAATTAGCAGGAATTAGGACTTGACCAGGTAGGCTTCTCATATTAAGTCAAAGAAATAAAATATCTTTACTTAAGCTAAACAGACTGAAGCAAATAGGGATCAAAATTCATTGTAATGTGACAAAATACTGTTGGATTTCACAGGTTTAAGGTAGAAATGTGTCCTTTTTGAGCAGGGCCATCGCCAACATTTTACAAATACTGAGGTCATGACTTCATGAAGTGGACTGACAAGTTTCTCCTGCCATGATTGTCAACTTTTGCATGAGGTTAGGCCGAAGTCACCCACTGTATCAGTCTTATCCATTTCAAAAGGAACCGCACCTGAACAATGCGACAGGTTGCCACCTGTGTCAGTCAAAGAAACGTAAAAATCCCTTTAGTTCGGTCGTGGTTAGTCCTCCTCCACCTGTGGCTCTGCAGGAGCTTCGTCATGTCTGACAAAAAGAAACCTGGATGATGTCATAGTGATGTCATGAGGGTTACCTCATCTTGGGTTGATTTGACAGATGTGGCAGGGAGGGTCTAATTAAAAGACACTGTTGCATTGTGGGGAATGTAGTGTTGTTTGGAGCTTGACTAATATGAGGAACTAAAAATCAGGTAATCTTGACTTCTGCTGCTTCAATTTTGACCATTTTTGTTAAATCTGTCCCTCATAAGTCCCCCAACTTTATGGTAGTGCAAAATTAAATCACTGGAGAACCCTTTAAAGCAACTTTTAGGGAAAAAAGTCAGTACAGAGGCTTGTTTCCGGCTGTGTATTTTTGATAAATCACTCACTTAAATTGCTGATTTGTTCACTTGATGTACTTGTTGACAGAAGCTCCTGCAAGTTAGCAACTTATACCCTCAAATTATTAATTCTGATTACTGAACTGAGATGTCGTCAGGATTTCTGTAATACTGAGGTCATGAGTCCAGATTTTCCCAGTGCAACACTTACTACCTCAAGACTGCTGATCTGCCAGTATAATAAAGGCTGCAACATTTCTGACTTCAATTTTATTCTTATTTCATTCATTCATTTAATTGATCGATTATATATTCCGCCAAATGTATCTCCCTACATAAAAGTCAAAATTCTGTCTCAAAGCGTTCTCCATCCTCCACACAGAGAAATCATCAACATCTTCAGCAGTAGGTACAGCTTTACAAACTCTGATAACTTCATAAAAACTCAACTTCAAGATTCTGGAAGATTTTATGGATCAGCCAAATAAAGTCATCTGAGAGGATGATTTAGTGAATTTAGGGCAGTAATTATTGTTTTGAGGAAACTTAAGGAAGCATTTTAAGGGTGCAAATGGCTCCTTTGAGGGAACAAAACCACTGTATTTAGAGAAAATGATTTGTAAATGGAAAAAAAGTCAAATTTAGTTACACCTAAGATTTTCAATTTTTTAAACCCACAAAATTTCCAGGAACATTGATTTGAACATGACCTCAGATACAGCCCTGGTTTGCTTTGAAAACTTTGATGATAAGCAGAAGTCAGTTCGTAAAATCTTAGCTTTAAGAAATTTAAAGTCATCTTAGAGCAGGATTTGGTGGTTTTAGGACACCAATTATTGAATAATTAATTAATTTGAGGGCACAAGTTACTAATTTATGACACCTACAGGGCTACGTAAATCTGCTTTATGAGGACTAAAGTTTAGTTCCAGGCCTGATGGGAGAAACGTTTTTTGGTGTTTTTGTTGGAGTGTCGGGTGTAAAGTCATTATTCAGGTCAGAGGTCAGCGTCTCTCAGGCCTGCGGTGGCGACTGCGGGCTGGCCAGCTCGTGCAGCTTCCTGATGTGTTTCTTCAGGTCAAAGTTCCTGCAGAAGCCCTTGCCACAGGTGGGGCAGGTGAAGGGCTTCTTGTCGTTGTGCGTGTGCATGTGGAAGGTGAGGTTGTACACCTGGTGGAACGCCTTGCTGCAGATCGAACACTTGAACTGCTTCTCCCCGCTGTGCGTCAGCTTGTGGTTCTTGTAGTTTCCTGCACAAAGCCGGAAAAAAAAGGACGAGATGTCAGATCAGGATAAAAAAAAAGAAAATCTCACACAGTTTGTCAGTTTTGTAGTAAATAATATATAATAGGTGTGACAGGATATCCATGAGCTGCAGTGGTGGAAAGTAACTAAGTACATTTACTCAAGTACTGTACTTACAGTACAGTTTTAAGGTACTTGTACTTTACTTGAGTATTTTTATTTGATGCTACTTTATACTTCCACTCCACTACATTTATTTGACGGCTTCAGTTACTCAGATAAAATAACATAATAATGAGTTTATAAATCACACTGCTTTATTAAATATTAAACCAATGGTTCCCAAACTGTTTGGCTTGTGGCCCTTTACAAAAACTCAGTGTGTATTTGTGTCTCTTTGTCATGTTTCAGATGTCTCTGAGTTGTTTGCAGTTCCACCAAAGAGACATTTCCCCTCACATGGTTTCACATTAATAACTGTTTGAGGCCCAAAGAGGTAAAACTCTCCAATATTTCACAAAAACACAAAGATTAAAGAAGAGTTCTCAAAAATTAATCCAAATTTATGCAGCAGAACTTTGTTTTTTCTTCTTTTCTACCCAATCTATCATCTCAAGACCTCTCAGATTTATCTCATGACCCTACTTTGTTATATATATTTAATATATCAGTCACAATCTGATTTCCTGCAAAATGAGTACTTTAGTCCTTTAAGTAAATTTAGCTGGTAATACTTCTATACTCTTACTTAAGTAGGATTTTAAATGCAGGACTTTTACTTGTAATGAAGTATTTTACATTGTAGTATTGATATTTTTACTTAAATAAAGGATCTGAGTACTTCTGCCATGATGAGGTTTGAGCAGTTCAAAGAAAATGTTTGTGAACGTTTAAGTTAACAGTCGTCCAAATGAGTCAAATCAGGTAGATATCTTTCAACGTTAGTCTTTTTAGTACTGTATGTTATATAACTCATATTTATAACTCATATATATAACCTGATGTGAAGACAACACATCAGGGCTCCCAATTAGTTTAAACCATGGGCCAGTTTTTTTTTGGGGGGGGGGGATGAAACTGATTTATAACACTATTTAGGATTGTGTCATTTTTTCATTAGTAAGTGAGGACATATCAGAGTTACAGCTTATTTTAATACTCATTTGGCTTAAAAAACAAAAAAACAAACTCACATGCAAATACATATTATGTGTTGCACTTCAGGAGACCTACATTATTGGTTATCCATCGATGTATCCTGCTCCTACTTTTTATTTATGGTTGAGTGGTGAAAGTACTGATGTTGCTATCTTAGAAAAAAATTGCATCAAACGAACCAAATCTGTTATTGTTAAATCAGCTAAAGATGTTGAATTAATTCACACATTAAAGTTTAATTTCTGACAGGTTTATCAGACGTAATTTCAGCTCCATGCACTGTTCAGTGTTAGATGTAACAAGCTTACAGTCATTTCACGAGCCGTGTTTTAAAACAATCTACAATAGATTTGTGAAAAAATTATGTTGAAGTTTTAACATAAACTATGAAAGTCAAACCTTCAAATTTCATCAAGTGGCCAAATATTTTTGCTGGAGGGCCGGATTTTGCCCACAGACCACTGTTTGCATACCACATACATTTTATCTAGACATTTATGAGATGCAGGATGTGTTTTTATGTTGAATGATTTGGAGCAGCAGCAGCAGCAGCAGCAGCAGCAGCAGCAGCAGCAGCAGCAGCAGCAGCAGCAGCAGCAGCAGCAGCAGCAGCAGCAGCTCTGGGACAATAAAGTCTTATCTTATCTTACACTGGTATGATAATAAGGTGACTGTTGTACTTTTTCTGTGTAGTGACTCTGCAGAGCAACAGCAGCATCTGTGAGCATCTTTGTGTGAAATGAAAAACTGACTGAAAATGAATGAAAACCAAATTTAATCTGAATTAGATTTAAAATGTCAAACAACTGGCTGAGCAGTTCAATAAATTCACAGATCTAAATAAGATAAAGTGTTTATATAACCTGCAATATTTAGTCAAGATAACTTTTAAACAGCAGACAGCTTTCACTCATATTTGTAAATTGGAACAAGTTACATTTCAGGTCATTTGTTTGAGCTCTGGTTCTGTTTTTATCAAAAGATTTAAAAAAAAAAACAACGGGCTGATTTTCTAATTATTTTTCTCACCTTTCTGATGAAATCCTTTCCCGCAAAACTCGCACACAAACGGTTTGTATCCTGCGTGGATGCGTGTGTGCGTGTTGAGGGTGGAGCTGCGGTTGAAGGCTTTCCCGCACTGGTTACACTTGTGCGGTTTTTCCTAGAAAAAAAAAAGAGGGTAAAAAAAAATGTCATCATATCACATCACATCATATTATATTTTATCAACATTACAGATATCAGTTTTATACTGACCTCACTTTTACTGGTAATATTTTAAGAATATTATCTGGATTTTTATTTTTTCCGGATTAAAACATTTAGTTTAGTTTTCCTCACACTTATAGCATCATTATTCTGGCAATATTGCAGGAATAAAAACAGGACAGGATGTATTTCAGGACAGTGACAGTGAACCACAGGAGGAGCTTAAACACAACAAACCTGCTGCTCCACCAATATGTCTATAAATATGTTGGTTTTATTCTCTTCAGTAGACCCACTCACCATACATCATGTACGTGAATATTTCAATAAAGATTTGTGGTAATGTTTTATTTTACAGCTCCTTTAATTTTATACTAATTTCTCTGAGTAATTTGCAGGTATTTAATGGTAACTTTAGGACATTTTACAGAGGATGGTGCAATTTGGTACAAATTATATGAAAAAACAGAAAAGGTGCTGCTAATTCATTATATTTAGGTTCATAATTAGTTGTTAATTTGCAAAAATTCTTAATAAATGAGACTCTTGACAATTCTTTAACTGACAGAAAATACTTTGAATCATGTGAGCCTGTCCTCCCAAGAGAAACGACACTATAGGTCGTAAATTCAGTCTCCAAAAATGACCTATAGTTACGTTTGAGTGACAGACGCCATCTAGCGTTTCCAACCACGAGCTGGGACATTGTTTTAAAAACCATAAGGTGGTGTTTACCGTTTCCATGGAGACAACGGTTGCCACGTTTAACCATGTTTCAAGTGATCACTTTAACTCAAACCATGATCTTTCCTTAAACCTAACCAGACCGTAACCACAGCGCTGTCTCATCATAAAACATCAGTATAGTTTAACAGTGACGTTTAACAGTTTTGTAAAGCCCTGTAACTGTTAAATACCTGCAAATTACTCTGAAAATTTACAGGAAATTAGTATGAAATTAAAGGAGCCGCAAAATAAAACGTTACCAGATTTGTTTTTCAGGATTAAAAAAAATAACAGCTTGAATAATAATATAAAATAATAATTTTAAAAAAGACAGAAATATATTTAAGCTTAATTTACAGTGGGTTTGGTCTTTACCTTTAAACCTTTAAATGCATACCGCAGGTCTTTATTATTATATTAAATATTAAACCCAGTCTAACTTAGTCATTTTATACAACAATGTTCTAGTGTTAAAATGTCAAAGTTGTCACTGTTTTTCTGATGTTTTCTGATGTTTTTCTGATGTTTTTTTTATGTTTTTCTGACGTTTTTCACTAAAAAAAAGTTTATAGGGTGCAGAGACCTGAGGTATGTTAATGCAGAGAAGTGTTTATTTATTATGATGCTGAAAATAATCAAATGAAACGAAACTGAATGTGTGCGACAGCAGAATCTCCTCCAGGCAGAATCAGACATTGTTCTTCATACCAGAAAACAATTAAAAATATGAATAAAGTTTGAAAAAAAAAGTGTCATCTTTAATTGACTGAAAAAATAAATAAATGGTAAATATATATACACATATATATACATATATATATATATATATATATATATATATATATATATATTGTGGGTTTATTATTAAGTTTACAAGCAATATTATTTTAACATGTAGCTCAATCTGCCAAACAATGCAGGAATGTAGGCAGGCATTTAAGGGTTAAAAGGGGAATTAAAAACTGTCTGTTGGAGCGTGAATGAAGCAGATATTACAGATATTATTACTGTTATTCCTAAAAAGATCATAAAACAGCTCAGTCACTCAATTTGATTAAATGTCTCTAAAAGTCACCAAAAAATCATTTTTAAAGTCACGATCAGTGTTTCAAATGTAAAACTTCAGATCACCACCAACAAATATTAGAAATGATATGAACAGAATCTGCTAACACGATAGAAATCAAGTGTATTTTAATTTTTTTATATTGTCTGCAGGTGAGAAAAGTTGTT
The DNA here is from genome assembly GCA_038419695.1 of Scomberomorus guttatus. Taxonomy (NCBI): domain Eukaryota; kingdom Metazoa; phylum Chordata; class Actinopteri; order Scombriformes; family Scombridae; genus Scomberomorus; species Scomberomorus guttatus. Next base: position 32,315,745 of record CM076453.1, read on the forward strand.
TGTTTTTAAACAGCCAGAAAATAAATTTACACTCTTTTAGATATATTTGATTACAGCTGAAAAAACGTTTTTCATCTGTACCTTTGTTGTAACAAAAACGGTAACAAATAATTAATAAATAAACATTAATACATATAAATAGTAAAATAATAATAAGTTTCAGAAAAATATAAACACAAACGAAATCGTTAAATAATGACTTTATGATCGTGATATGAATTTAACAAAGAAGTGGTAACCAAGGAATCAAATTATATTTAATATAAATATCAAACAAAATGTTTTTGGTTCAGTTCAAACTTGCAGGAAGTAAAACGACTTAAAAATATAAACTTATTATATTACATATTAAAAATATAAACTTATTATATTACATATTAAAATATAAACTTATTATATTACATATTAAAAATATAAACTTATTATATTACATATTAAAATATAAACTTGTTATATGATATATTAAAAATATAAACTTGTTATATGATATATTAAAAATATAAACTTGTTATATTATATATTAAAAACATAAACTTGTTATATGATATATTAAAAATATAAACTTGTTATATGATATATTAAAAATATAAACTTGTTATATGATATATTAAAAATATAAACTTAGAAAACGCTTTTTTGTGAGGATCTTCAGTCTCACCTGAGTGTGGATGATCTTGTGCCGGCACAGCGTGCTCGCCTGCCGGAAGCCTTTCCCGCAAACTTTACACACGAACGGCCGCGCGCCGGTGTGCACGGGCATGTGGCGCGTCAGGTTGTAGTGCGCGTTAAACACCTGAGAGGAAAATAAAAAATACATGATGATAATAATAATAACAACAATAATGTATAACAAAATGCAACATAAATAAAGACGTTTTCCTTCAAATAACTTCACATTATTTCTCCACGAGGAGCTGATGGACCAATCAATGAAAAGTGTAAAAGAATCTGCAACTGAAATCTCCAATCATATTATACTTTCCATATTTAAGGGTTCATTAAGTGGCTTTCGATTTAAGCCAATAATAATTATTATAATCATTATAATCATTATAACAATAATATCATGTATAATCATCAGATTGAATCTAATTAAATGTAATGAGTCAGGGGCCATTTAATGGACTTAATGGACACAATAATAACCATGTAAACCTGCACAGCAATACGAATAATAATAGTAATAATAATAATAATAATAATAATGAAGTTTATTTATTTAAATAGAACTTATCAAAACCAGCAAAGTGCGTAAGAACTTAAATTCCTTCACAAACCGTGATGTCCTTTGGACAATGTTAATGACAAATTAATCTCGATTTAAAAGTAGAAATTAAGATTATTTCATTCATTTTGGATCTCAATGTTGGTTTTCAATATTTTGTTTAAAGAAAAAGAAACAACTGAAGCTCAGAATCTGAAAGAATCCCGCGACTAAAAATACAAAAAAACTAAACTAAACGACCTTAAAAATGCAGAAAATTTGAACAAAACAGAAAAAAAACGTGAAATAAAACCAAACACGTCAAAACTAAAAGTGTTTTAATTCAAACTGAAGGAAAAGAAAGACTCAACATCTTTTATTTTCATGTTTATCCAAGCAAACCAAAAATAAACCAAACGCTTTCACATCAGGTTATTATAATAATAATAATTATTATTATTATTATCACAGCATGTTATTGTTATTAATAATAACAATAATGATTATTATTATTACGTCATGTTATTATCATTATTATTATTAATAATAATAATAATAATTTAAAAGACAGTCTGAATGAGTCCGTTTTGTTTAGTTTGTTTGTTTGTTGTAATAACTTTTGGTCTCTGTATGATAAAAACATCACATGAATTTATTTGAAGAATCATAATTTTCAATTTTCTCTCTAAATCAGAGGAGATTAAAATCAATTTGATGACTCTTTTAGTTTAATGATCATTCTTCTCTTTTTAATGTCCTCAGACAGTTTGAGTGAGTCCGATTTCTATTTATAATCTGGATTTTATTTACAGCTGCAGCAGGAATTGTGGACAGATTCAGAAATGATCAGCTCCGGTTTGATTGGTTAATCAACGGTTTCTCACACAGCTGCGGTCTGGTTCCTCCTGCGGTTCGGATGAAAACAAACAAACTCACCTTGCCGCAGACCTCGCAGGTGAAAACTTTGGGCTTGCTGCCGGGACAGGAGCCGCTCAGCCGGGCCGCCGCCGCCGCTGCCGCCGCCGAGCCCTTGAAGATCTTGTCGGTGAGGATCTGGTCCCGCTCCTTCATGTAGTGCTGGATCTGGCTCTGAGACAGCTCCTTGAAGGCCTGCACGCCGGCAGCCGGGTACCGCTCCCCGGCCTGCTGGAGGCCCGGCTTGTTCTTCTCTGCCATGAAGGCTTTGTGCCGGGCGGTGAGCAGGTACGAGGCCATCGGGTGCAGGTTGACCAGGCCGGCCGGAGGCGGACACGCGCTGCTGTCCCCGCTGCAGTTCAGGTAGCACACGGTACCCATGGTGGGAAAGGAGGACTGGTTCACCACCCGGGGTCTGAAGAGTTTGTACTGGCCGGCGCTCTGGCTCACAGCGGAGTCCTCCTGCTGGGTCTTATAGTTCAAACCAAAGCCCAAAAAGTCTGCGGGAGCGGCGAGAGAAGACGCGTCCAAGTGTCCCGGATCCAGCCCGGTGATGCTGAGCCGGTGGCCCGGCTCGTACCCAAGCGGCAACAGTGGGATCATGCAATGCAGCGAGGACTGACAGACGTCGGGTTTCCCCGCGGGAGCGGACTGGAACCAGCTGGGGAGCGGTATCGACTTTGGTTCGGGCGTCCTGGCCATAATCCGGTCGATGGAGAAAGCGAGAGGCTTGCTGCTGCTGCTGCCGGAGGTGAGCATGTCGGAGCCCGCGGGCTGGCTCCCAGAAGCCGGGGGGGAGCCGAGGATCCCCGCTGGGCGGCGGAGAGGACCGTCCATCACCTCCGCATCAACCGCGCCGCAACCACAACAACAAACTGCTGGAGGGAAGCCGGGGGTCGGTGTTGCTCCTCACCGGCCCGCTGGAAAGGGCATAATCTGCCGGGGAACCCCCCCTCCAAATCACCGGCCCCGTTCCCCCGTTTATTGACGCTGATTTCGGACAATCAGGGCGGTTGTGGCTCGCTCGATAACGGCGTGCGGAGAGCCGAGACCTCGCCGATCGTTACCGTCCAGGAAGGGGAGCGGAAAAATAGATAATTTGCTCAATTCTCCTCCGTCGATTCTCTGCACTTGTCGCCGCTGGAAGAGGAGGAGGAGAGGAGGAGGAGGTTGTCCTTTACTTGGCAGGACTCCTGCTCAACTGGAAGGTATTTGGTAAATCCCAGGTCCCCTTGTGGCTTCGCGTGACATCATTTTTTTTTTTTTTTTTTTTTTGAAAAGCAACAAGCCAGACGCGCAGCGGCCGCGGGGTCAGGAGCTGTCAGAGTTTTAGATCAGATTTGGACGCATCTTTGGCTTTCGAAACCCAAACCTTTTACGCACGGTTCAGGGAAGACACAGAGCTGCCATGAGGGTGAACTTAAGACAGAAAACGGATCAAGATATTGAACAGAAAATGGATTTCGAGTCATCGATCTCAGCCTGGGTGGGTTTCGGGTTTCTGATTCATAAACTTTGACGCGTTTTTTCTTCTTCTTCTTATTTTACGCACCAGATTTTTAGATGCCAAAACGCGCCTGCGGCAGAAAAGACTCTTGTAGATAGACTGATAGATGTCTGCTAAAGAACCAATAGGAGAAAAAAACGCGCTCTGTTCTCATCACTTCTTGTCTTTTTTCAGTCACACAAATGCAAACAGCTCTTTTGCGCACAGAGCAGACTGGAAAAAAACTGCAAACGCAAATTCCACAGGAAGAATCAGTGAGAGTGACGGTGTAAAAACCGACAACAATAGCTTCATCCTGTCAGTGCTGAAGACAGAGAGGGAGCGGGGTTGGTGCTGAATGAGCTGAATTTGCCCTTCAAGGGTTTGAACAAAAGCTGGAGACAAATAAAAGTGACCGCTGAGGGCCTGAAGAGCAACTCCACAGCAGCAGAAAACACAATTAAACACAGAAAAAAACATCTGTGTTGGTGGCTGATGTTCTTTTATTAGTGTTACACAAAAAATATTGTAATGTATTGTAAGAAGTGTAATTTTTAATATTGTTTTTCTCAGGTAGAGAACTCTGTAAGCTCTGTTTTCTACAAATATTAGTATGTATGTTTGGAGATTTTAAATAAAACGGCCGGTTAAATAAAATGCATTGAAATATTTGCCTATATTATAATAAAAGATGCAGTTTGTCAATGAAGTCAAGACCAAATAAAGCTTTAAAGAAAATGCTTCATCTAAAAAAATGAAAATCTGAACACAAAACAGATTTACAGTCAGAATTTATGAAAAATTAAAAACATTTCTAAATAAAAACAGTAAATTAAAGCTGAAAACTATTTTAAATTAAATATTCCTGTGATGTTCATCATAAAACATGTTTAAAGTGACGGAAACTGACGCGACTGAGCACCAGATTATAAAACCTCAGTAAGGTGAAATGAATTCATGATAACTGGTTTAAATGGAGGAACGTGACGTTCTTCAGCTTCCTGTTCAGGATTTACAGGGATGTTGGTTCATGTGTCACAGAAAACAAATATTCATATTTCCGTAAAATCACACTATTGGTACTTGGCCTATAACAATTTTACCATTAATATGCAGCCATTAGATATGATTACAAATAGATATATTAGACCAATAATAATAACATGCTGTAAGGCCCTCTGACACCTTCTGAGATCTTCCTTCTGTATTTTAATTACATTTTGTTGTTATTGTTTGTTTTTATTATATTTTTTCTCCATGTTACAATTTTATTTTAATCAATTTTTTTATCTTGTACCCTGGTTTTGAAAAATGCCACATTAATTAAAATGTTTATTAATATTAATAACAGCGTCATTATTATCATTATTATAGGAGATAATAATAATAATAATATGATGATGATGATGACTATTATCACCATTATTATTATTACTATTATTATTATTGTAAGATAACAATAATAATAATAATAATAATAATAATAATAATAATAATGATAATGATATGATTACTATTATTATTCTGATTACATTGAGTTGACCAGTCTGAATGAAGGGATGCAGCTGTGGTGTTTCAGACCTTCAATGAGACCAATTAACATCTGGTTGATACCAAATGACGTGTCAGTGACGTGTGAACGGCGGGCACTACACTGTAAAACATCATACAGGAATTTCGTGGAATCAACTAAGATTTTGTCATTAACTTTACTTAAATATAGACGTTTTATCATTTTAAGTTAATTCAACCTAAAATGTCCAGTTTCTGTTTCAATAACACGTCAGAACTCATATTTATGAGTTCTGACTGGAAATGATGAGCTGAATGAATGAACTGCTGAGTTCACTCAACTCATTAAATTAAGTTTCTAAACAAACATGATCAGCATATTAGCTGATTTCCCAGCATGCATTGTTTGAGAGTTAAACCTCTCCAGAGACACGTGATGGAAACGTGCTGTGTGTTAAAATCAGTCATAGTTGTTTCTTTTCATGACAATAAAAACAATGTAAACCATGATGAAGGTGACTGAGTTCTGGCTCTTCAAATGAAGAAGATGTAAATGAAAACTACATTTATTCTGAATTAGATTTACAGTTTCAAACAACTGAGCAATAAATTAACAAATCTAAACCCACCAAACGAAGGCCGGAGGTCACAACATGCAACATTTAGTCAAGATGACTTTTGGTGGCGTTAGAACTTTTTTTATTTGTTGACTCGACCTAAAATTTGAAGGCAGCTCTTCCATTCATTTTTTAAAATTGAAACAAGTAAATAATGAATATAAAATACTGACATGAGATGATAAAAAGCTAAATAAACACACTGTGAGCTAAACCCTGAGCTAACCTGTCTGCTGCATACAAACAGAAAAAAAAGGTTCTGAATATCAACACATAGGTTAGATATTATTCACACACCAACTGAACCACATGTGCACAAGTACATTTACTCAAGTACTGTACTTAAGTACAATTTTGAGGTACTTGTACTTTACTTGAGTATTTCCATGTGATGCTACTTTATACTTCCACTCCACTACATTTCAGAGGGAAATATTGTACTTTCTACTCCACTACATTTATTTGACAGCTTTAGTTACTTTTCAGATGAAGATGTTACATAAAATAACCTAATAATAATAATTAGATAATACTTGCTGCTCTGCATGTATCAAAAGATGACTGTTATCAGTATTGCCTGGCCGTGTTTTGTTGCTTGTATATGTGCAGAAATGTTGTTTGTTGTTGCTGAATTATTGTTCGGATGTTTAGCTGTTTCCTGTTGCTCTGCTTGTGTTCTGTTGTACTTTCTTTACGGCGTCTCATTGTCTTTGTTTTGTAAATTTTATCACTTTATAGGTTTCAGAGCATCTTGCCAAAGAACTGCAGTTGAAAATCAGCCAGCTGGCTAACACTGGCATATTTACAGAAATGTTGATTAATGTGTGTTGTTCTTATAAATAAATAAAATGAAATGAAATAATAATGAGTTTATAAATCACACTACTTTATTAAATATTAAACCAATGGTTCCCAAACTGTTTGGCTTGTGGCCCTTTACAAAAACTCAGTGTGTATTTGTGTCTCTGTCATGTTTCAGATGTCTCTGAGTTGTTTGCAGTTCCACCAAAGAGACATTTCCCCTCACATGGTTTCACATTAATAACTGTTTGAGTTCTGAAAAATTAATCCTAATTTCTGTAGCAGAACTTTGTTTTTTCTTCTTTCAATTTATCATCTCAAGACCTCTCAGATTTATCTCATGACCCTCACAAAGCAGCTCAAACTAGCTCCACCTCGAGCAGCTGCAACTATGCGATGCTGCTGATACACAGACTCATCAGTATTAATAATGTACTTTGTTAAATGTATTTAATATATCAGCCACTGCCTGATTTTCTGCAAAATGAGTACTTTTACTTTAAAACTTTAAGTAAATTAAATGGTAATACTTCTGTACTTTTACTTAATTAGGAATTTTCTTGCAGGACTTTTACTTGTTAAGAAGTATTTTTACATTGTAGTATTGATACATTTACTTAAAGGCTCTGAGTACTTCTGCCACTACTGTCTGTGCATCTGTGGAACTGACGTACAGCATAAAAAACATACTTTTATATCCTCAGACTCAGGGGACGCAAGTAAAGTTTATCCATAACTCAGATGTTAGCTCAGTATTTCTAAGAGAATCTTCTTAGTTATGTTGCGTACTTTACTTTATATATTGTATTCTGATATTTAAGTACCAATATATGCAAATCACAGGATGTGCAAATTATTATTATTTTTATTAGCAGTAGTATCAGTAAGAAAAGTGTGTGTTAATCTGCCCTGTTTGTTGTCTGCAGGCTTAAGCAGCTTTATTATTTCTGAGGCCTAACAATTCAAATGTTTTAAATTCTGTTTCTGTGTTGTTTCTTCAATATTTAATTTGATATGAGTTTAAAACCATGCAGAGTTTTGTTTTTGGTTCCTCTTGCTTCATTGTTTCCTGCTGTCACATTAACTGTAAATGTTTATTTTTTGAATCTCACAGCAGACGATGTCTTGCTGTTTATATCAGATGAAAAAGGAGGAAATCTGATGCTGTTTATTGGTCTGTTACACATTTTTTTAAATTCTGTGCTATAATAATACTAATAATACTAATACTAGTAATCCTGGAGAATGTGCCCTCTGTGCTGTTTGTCAGGCTGCAGCAGCAGCAGCAGACTGTTTATGTGGGTAAAAAGCTTCAATGCTCATTTTAATGAGGAGAGAAGAGGAACAGCTGATGGACGACAGCCAGCAGACAGTTTCCAGGGAACAGAAGTCTTTAACCTACAAGATTAAGGTGAAATGGAGAAAAGGTACTTTAACAGAAGCCGATCCTTACAAACCAAAGTCAAGCCCCAAATACTGTGATTTTAACAAGACGAGAAGTTTTAAAACTTGGATTGCAAAATCACGTACCGAGTTCAATCCTGAGTTTAAACTAAGAGATTAACAGATAATCTTTAGAAATCCTCTCATATTTTGATAAAGGTGAGATATGAATGTTTTAAAGGGAAGATTAAAGCTTTCAGTTCTGACACAAATTTCTTTAGTTATCTTTACAATATATATACACACATATATGTTTTAAGAGCTGTACTGTTTTAATGATTATTGGTGCTTTTATTAACTTACTGTAAATACTTCGGTGTCGTTGCATCGCTCCTTTCTCTTCTTTACTTTACTTTTACCCTTCTTAACTCTTCATTGTGACCTTACATTTTCCCCTTAGAGAGCCAGCTGGACCATTCCCTCTGATGGAAATATTTTAAGATGTTTTGTGCATCATTTTGCAAACCTGACATATTTAGTAACACTGAGAATGTAAAATGAACTTCTGTGAGTTTGAAGTTTGAACAAAGAACTTAAGTTTTCATGCCAACATCTACAGTCACGAGCCAAACGATTATGTCCACATATTTTTTTTTCTATTTTAGATTAACGCATCTCAAAACCATGGGCACAAAACAGCCTCCAGTCCTCTGGTTTCAAGCTTTCCACCAGATTTTGGATACTCATTCAGCCACAAGAGCAGTAATGAGGTGCAACACTGATGATGTTGGATGTGTTTGAGGTCAGGTGCAGTTAGTCAAGTTCATCCAACCATTTCTTGATTGAGCTGGCTTTGTGCACATTGTCATGTTGAAACAGAAAAGGGCTTTTATGGAAACACATCATTGTCTGAAGTATCACTGTACAGTGCAGCCGACGTCATCTCATCAGCAAGGTAGAAAACACCGTCGCAAACGAAGCGTTCAGAGCAGGTTGAAGCTCTGACTTTTAACTTCTTGACATTTCTACATACGTTCACCTCAAGTTTTGGAACCATGTTTAACATCTGACATCATAACAGGAAATAAATAACAGAAAACCACACAAAGCAGAATATGTCCCCTTTAAAAACATACTGCTTTTTATTTTTAATATTTCACCCAAGTTTCCTCCCAGCTTAATGTAAATGTTTTGGCTGCTATAAAACATTCACAAGTATATTTAATGTAAAAAACAGCAGTGTATTCAGTGTATTTACTTAAGTAAAAGTACCAATACAGCAATGTAAAAATACTCCATTACAAGTAAAAGTCCTGCATGAAAAATCCTACTACAGTAAAAGTACATAAGTATTATGAGCTTGATGTAGTTAAAGTATTGCAGTAAAAGTACATAAGTATTATGAGCTTGATGTAGTTAAAGTATTGCAGTAAAAGTAGTGGTTTGGTCCCTCTGACTGATATATTATTATATATGACATCATTAGATTATTAATACTGAAGCATCAGTGTGTAAGCAGCATGTTACTGTTGTAGCTGCTGGAGGTGGAGCTAGTTTCAACTACTTTATATACAGTTAGCTGGTTTAGTCCAGTGGTTCCCAACCTAGGGGTGGGGCCCCTCCAAAGGGTCAGCAGATAAATCTGAGGGGTCGTGAGATGATTAATGGGAGAGGAAAGAAGAAAAAACAAAGTTCTGATACACAAATCTGTTTTCACTGTTTGGACTTTTTCTCTAATCTTTGATTTTTGCTGAAATATTGGATCATTTGAACATTTATTGAAATGAAACCATGTGAGAAGTTTAGAGGGAAAAATCACTATTTGGTGGAGCTGTTAACAACTCATAGACATCTGAAATGTGACCCCGACTACACACTGCTTTTTGTAAGACGTCAAAAGCCAAAAAGGTTGGAAACCACTGGTTTCATCTTTAACAATGTGTTGTATTTTAAAAGCTTGTTATATTATCCATTGTGTCAAATCTTCATCTGAAAAGTAACTAAAGCTGTCAAATAAATGTAGTGGAGTAGAAAGTACAATATTTCCCTCTGAAATGTAGTGGAGTGGAAGTATAAAGTAGCATCACATGGAAATACTCAAGTAAAGTACAAGTACCTCAAAATTGTACTTAAGTACAGTACTTGAGTAAATGTACTTTGAAACACTGGTAAAAAAACAAGTTAAAACTGAATTAGGATCGGTACGTTCAGCAGCTTTTTTGTGAAAAATCTTCAGTTTGACTTCAAGTATAAATTGAGTGAATGAAAACCAAAGAGGTGAAAACAGGTGCTTTAAAAACACTTTTAATAGTGACACTTAGATAAGACACCTGAACAAAACAGGTGCACAATAAGACAATATAAATATACTTCTTCATATAGATTTTGTCCTTCAGTTTTTGGCCTTTGAACTGCACTGACACAAACTGGACTGGACAGTTAAAACAAACGGCAGCTGGTTGCACACAGTCGATCGGAGGCCTACACTGAATTTAAAACTCTTTTTTTCTCAACGACGACACACAAAATAGACGGCAGTGAATGAATGAATGAACAGCAGCTATGAGATGCTTCATCCACTCACAGCTGATCAGATTAAACACATTAACCAGATTAAAAACAGATCCACGTTACCCCAGGATGTTCCTGTTAAAAAACTTTTTTTTTTTTTTTTTAAAAGTCCAGACTTTTTCAGTTTGTTCGCACGTTTCTAAGACTTTGATCGATGTTGGATATGATGCACATCAGGCAGTACGACCATATCACTCACAGCTCAATATTATTCTTCACAACAGTAAATATCACAATGAACAGAGACGACAGCAGATCTACATCAACATGTAGTCGTGTTTCTGAACAATTATCCCCCAATTTCAGAGAGCTTTGCTGCAGTTTCAACACTTTTTAAGACCTTCACATGGTGAAACGGACCTGCGTAGATTTGTTTTCTGTTTCACAGAATCCAAAAACACATTTCAGTTATATTTTGTGTTACAGTGGACAACCAGAGTAAAAATATTAGTATTTTTTGCCTCTTTTCCCACCTGAGGCCACCAATTATCATTAAGCATTATGTTAGCTTGGAGTTGTAAGAGTTCGTCAGCAGATCTGAGACAATGAACACTAAACATTCAGCTATTTAGTACTGCTGGATTTTTACCTGAAAGCTCCACCTTATCACCAGACTAAACCTCGATACTGGACAATTCTGCAAAACCATATTCATGCCTGGAAACTGTATTATTAGTTAAGGTTACGGGTAAGATTGTGGCAAACAAACTGTGGTTAAAGTGTCATTAAAGAATCATTCTGGTTTATTAGCACTTGAGTCGTGTTTTTTTGTGAAGGTTTGGTCGTGTTTATCAGTTACTGTAACATTTCAGCCCAACAGGTCAAGAAACACCCATGTTAGACAAAAGGAAAATAAAAACCAACAGTAAAATTATTAAATAGTAAAACTATTTTGATTATCAATTATTCGTTTTGAGTCATTTTTTAAGAAGAAAATTTCCAGATTTTCTGATTCCAGCTTCTCAAATGTGAATATTTTCTGGTTTCTTTAGTCTCTGTGACAGTAAACTGAATATTTTTGGATTGTGGCCAAAACAAGACATTTGAGGTCGTGTCTTAGGATTTGGGAAACAGTGTTTGACATTTTTCACCATTTTCTGACACTTTATAGACCAAACAACTGATCGATTAATTGAGAAAATAATTAACAGATAAATTGATAATAAAAAATTAAATGTTAGTTGCAGCATTAAGTAAAATTATGACCCCAAACTGTCCGTTGTAAACATCCATCACAGTTCAAAGACGCACTTTGTGCCTCACCTTTGACCTGCTGTAGGTGTGTGCACTCGCTCTGAGTTTAATAAAGTAGTTTAGATAATCTGGATAAGAGGTGGATAAAAAGGGAATATTGGTCCAGCAGTCGGCCCGAGCAAGTTAACTTAAAAGCTACTGGCCACAAAATTTACTGCAAACGTTCACGGTCCCCAGAGGGTGAATCATAATGACCTTCTGACTTTCTTCTACCACCACAGCAATCAGTTTCTAAAATTTCCACAAGAAATATCAAAAATCCAATGAGCAGATTTCCACAAACTTTTCTGGGCACATTCTTACTCTCCAGAGGATTAAACTTTTAGTTATGACCTCATAGTAATAACCCCGTGACCTTTCTTCTAGTGCCTCCCTACTTCTTCTTTAGCTTATCAGAAACAGTCATTATTTGAGTTACGTTGTATATAACTTAATGGCAACAGCAAATATGTTTTGCTAGAAACGTAATGCTGCTGAATCACGTTTTCTCTTAACATAACGAGAAAATGTTAATTAATGTATTTGGCAAGTTGCAAAAATGTTGATACTAAACGTCAAATGTTCACATCCAACATACCTAGCTGTTTTTTTCCCACCAAAATATCAGATGTTGCAGTAAAATATCCGTTAGTATAGAAACGACCAGTGCTGTTGTTTAACTGGTGACGTTCTCTGTGGGTTGTAATGAACATTGCCGCGTCCAGAGGACTTTTACTCTGATTCAAACATTCAAGCAAATAAGATCATTATTAAAAAAATAAAATCATAGTAGTATAAAATAACATTCAAAGCTATGACAGTGGATAAATTAACTTTTTAAAACAGTTGAGAGAATCTCACAATTCCAAGCTACCTAAAAATAAAAATAAATCTCTTCAGTTGGTTTTTCTGCTGTTTGCTGTCAGAGAAATGGCGTAAAAAGGCGGCGAGGTCTCTCAGAGCTGCCGGAGCCTTTCGCAAATTCAACGAGAAGCTACAACTGTGGTTGAAAACAAAACAGGGAGAAGCTGCACTGACGGCGATCGCTGAGCTCTACTGTACAAAGTGACATCAATCCCAGTATGGCTGCATGTGGAGGAGGGCGGGGCTTCCTGTCCTGCAGGCGAGAGTGGGAGGAGGAGATTTTGTCTCAGCACCGCCCAGAGTGTCTTTCAGAAGGTCTCGCCTCGCCTTCACTTCATGTGTGTCGTACATTCTGACTCATGTATGTGTACGTTTCAACACGTATGTAAAGAGATGAGCATGTGACAGGTTGGGTTTAAAGTGTGTCTCTACATGAGCTTTCCTCCCCACCTGAGCAGGACCTTCAGTCACAATGAATGACATGTTACCTCTACTGCGCATAAAATCTCCATTTACTGCTCACTATTGAGTGTCTATTATATAAGGAGTGAATGAGGGAGTGATTTCAGACCTTGTTTAGTCCTAAAAAGCCTAAAACAGTTTCACATTTTCATCTACAACAATAATTACACAGGGTGCAGAACAGTGGTGGAAAGTTTACATTTACTCAAGTACTGTACTTAAGTACAATTTTGAGGTACTTGTACTTTACTTGAGTATTTCCATGTGATGTTACTTTATACTTCCACTCCACTACATTTCAGAGGGAAATATTGTACTTTCTACTCCACTACATTTATTTGACAGCTTTAGTTACTTTTCAGATGAAGATTTGACACAATGGATAATATAACAAGCTTTTAAAATACAACACATTGTTAAAGATGAAACCAGTGGTTTCCAACCTTTTTGGCTTTTGACGTCTTACAAAAAGCAGTGTGTAGTCGGGGTCACATTTCAGATGTCTATGAGTTGTTAACAGCTCCATCAAATAGTGATTTTTCCCTCTAAACTTCTCACATGGTTTCATTTCAATAAATGTTCAAATGATCCAATATTTCAGCAAAAATCAAAGATTAGAGAAAAAGTCCAAAAAGTGAAAACAGATTTGTGTATCAGAACTTTGTTTTTTCTTCTTTCCTCTCCCATTAATCATCTCACGACCCCTCAGATTTATCTGCTGACCCTTTGGAGGGGCCCCACCCCTAGGTTGGGAACCACTGGACTAAACTAGCTAACTGTATATAAAGTAGTTGAAACTAGCTCCACCTCCAGCAGCTACAACAGTAACATGCTGCTTACACACTGATGCTTCAGTATTAATAATCTAATGATGTCATATGTAATAATATATCAGTCAGAGGGACCAAACCACTACTTTTACTGCAATACTTTAACTACATCAAGCTCATAATACTTATGTACTTTTACTGTAGTAGGATTTTTCATGCAGGACTTTTACTTGTAATGGTGTATTTTTACATTACTGTATTGGTACTTTTACTTAAAGATCCCCTCCAGACATGTTTTAAGGTGTATATAAAATACTCCACTTTGAATCATAATTGTGTCTGATATGGTTTTTCCACTAAAAAGTGAAATTATCTTGTTAAAATCCTTAAAATTACATCTACTCCTTGAATGTATGAATAAATAATGTAATAATATAAGTAATAATAATGTAAAGTCCATCCTCAGTGTTTGTGCACTGGAGGCTTCAAGTTTCCACATCACACTTGTGTAAGTTGAATATTGGACCACGATTGGTTTCAAACTAGTTGTGATGTCACAAATCATGCTCGTAGGCCCGCCCCTTTTAAAGTGGATTTTTCAATGAGCTCAGAGAAACTTTCCTCTTTCAGCAGATGGATGTAAAAACAAACTCTTTACATACATCATTCTGCACAGTGAAGCTCAAAAATCCAACTGTAGGAACAAGAAGAAAAACATATTTTTGAGTAGAGGGAGACTTTAAGTAAAGAATCTGAGTAGTTCTTCCACCACTGTTGCTAGCTTAAATTAGCATAACTTGTTCTGTTGTTGAAGCTGCCAGGTATCTATTTCTGTTTAATTTCTCCAGTCATATTAAAGTTTATTAAAGTATATTAGTCGATTGTAGCTTTAGTTCTGCTTTAGTTTATGTTTGGTATTTATGATTGAGTGAAGAATCAGTAGATAATAAGTGAGGTAACAGTTGTTGGCTCGCTGTCCCTGCTGTTAATAAAATAACACGGCTGTTTATTCCCCTTCAGTTCATTTGTTATTTTGATTTAAGTTTCAGTTTTAGAGTCCCAGTTTCACTTTTTATTGAATAAGACTGAGTGAAGATCAGTAGAGAAAACACATTCACAACATGGCACGCTAGCCAACGTTAGCATAACTCGAAAACAGCACGGCTATTTTGTCCAGCAGCAGCAATCTATTTCTTTTCATGTTCAGCAATCTTATAATAAAATTACATTTGTTGTTGACTGTAGTTTCAGCTTTAGTCTCCGTTTTAGTTTTTTAGTGAGTGCAGTAGAGTTCAGTCGAGGACACATATCATTAACTGTGATGGGAGGTCTTGGTTTTTTTAGAGAGGTTGATAATCAAGCAGTAACAGGGTGTGTGAGGGGAGGATGTTAGAGTGTGTGTTCAGTCTTCCTCCTCGTCGCTGTCTCTCATGCTGATGCCCTGCAGGCCGTCGCCCGCCTTCACGGCCGCCGTGGCTTCCTCCACCGTCAGCCGGTTGTAGATGGTCTCGTAGCTTTTGTTGTTCAGTGTGACGTCCAGGACGCCCTGCAGCCTGAAGTCGCGGTAGGTCTTCTGTTGAACAGGGGAGGGGGGGGATAGGTAAAAGGAGAAGGGAAGGAAAAACAGAGAGCATCTAAGGAATGCAGCGAGCGGAGGCGGTTACTGTTCAGAAGGACAAAAGCGGGAAGATTGAGGCTCAAGGACGAGCCGAGTCCTTTATGTGTCATACCGGGAAGGCAGCATCTGAGGGGTTTTTACCTTCAGTCAGAAGCCATTATCATTCCTTGTCTCGTTGCTTTCAAGTTTAACTCGCACGTCTCTGTACATTAGCAAACTATGAAAAGACAAAGGCAGTGTGCAGCAGCAGCAGCGCACAGTTGAGCAGTTTTCTCTTTCGTGTCTCGCCGCCTCTTCACACCACTGCTGCTGCTTTCAAGGACACTTCAGCATGGTTGTCTTTATTTTCTCTTCTATTCCTTTATTATCAGTTTTGACTGTTTTTACATGAATGAGCAACAATTTAAGATATATTTTTAATTCAGTTTATACAGTCTCAGGCTCATTCACTGCCACTCTTTTCAAACAGCAACAAGAAGGATCTGGTAGGTAAAAGAAACCTGTCACTGAATGACAAACAAAGCCCTGTTATAGGAATGTGCATCTCAACACTAAACTCAGTTTTTTTTTCTGTTCTGGTCTTATTTTTGATTACCTTCACGATCTTGATGAGTGTTTTCAGCTGGTACATGTGGAGCTGCAGGTCGAGTCTGTCTGTCAGCCAAACACACACTGACTTCATGGAGCCGGTGTACCATTGCTGTAAGAAACAAATACAAACAAAGAAACAAAAACACAGTCAAGAGAATTATAGATTATCCTGCATGTTGTGCTCGTCATTGCCACTCACATGCAGTGGTGTTATAGTCATATAGTCAAAAAATGTTTACAGTTACACTCATAATAATACATAAAGCAGCCAAACACAAATGTGATTCCCCCAAATCTGAACTTTATTCATATTATTTATGTTATCTTAAGTACGTTTATGTAATGAACCCACAAATTGAGTCCAAAGACGTTTTTGCTTAAAACCTAATTCTGGTTTCATAAAACTTGGGTCTCATTTTTTCTCATCTGTTCCATCATTTCTATCAGTAATAACAACACTTTACTCAGCAGGTTAACAGCTGAGATCAGGAAACATGTTGACATCACTAAAAGAAGTCTGACAGGTCGGAGACGATCAGAGTAAAATCATAACCGACAGAACAAACATGGCCGGATTAACCTCCTATAGGGCCCCTACTGACCCCACTATACAGTACATGGTAGCACTCTGGAGCTGAAATGATTAGATGATTAATCGACTGACAAAAAAGTAATTGGCAACAATTTTGATAACTGATTAATCATTAAATCATTTTTTTTTAACAGTAACAGCTTCTCAAATATGAATATTTGCCAGTTTTCCATGATCGTAAATTTAACATCTTTGGGTTTTTGACAGTTGGTCAGACAAAACAAGTCATCTGAATATGTTAACTTCAAGGAATAATGATCAGCATTTTTCACTATTTTATGACATTTTATACACTTAGACACAACTTAAAGAGTCCCTTTTCAAGACCAGGACCCCAAGATGGAGGATGGAGGACCTGTCATAGTTGATACTGTACTTCAGTGCTGCAAATCTGCATTAATCTAATTACATCACTATATACTTAAATGATATGACATAGACCTGGGGCTTTAGGATCCCCTGGGGTCTGGGGCCTCTGGGCAGCTGCCCACTTTACCCGGCTGGTAATCCAGCCTTGAAAACAAATGACTTAAACTACAAAAATAAAATCCAAGTTGTAATAAAACAATTTTCCCTTCATAATGAAGGTTTAATTATTCTTTAATTATCTTAAAAAAAAAGTTCACAGAGGATGAACTGAAGTTCTTGATCAATTGGACATTAGATGAACTTCAGCCTAAGACCGGGTTCCCACTGGTGCGTTTCAGAAGCGGAGCGTCTTGAAAGCCATCCGCCTTTTAAATTCAGCTGCACTCCTACTACAGTAATTACAGCAGTAAAAACTGAAAAAGCGCCTTTAGGCTAACGTAATTACTGCAGTAGCAGGGCAACTAAACTGCCCTATTTTGTTAACTTGCTCATCTTTCGTTGATTTGGTAATTTTCCTTGATTTCTGTGCTTCTACTGTGGTTAAGTCGGCTGCGTAGATAAATGGTTCCTTTATTTGTTTTAATTGTGTTTATTGCTGATATACGATCAGGAGTCGATCAGCTCAGGCGGCCGTGAGTTTTAGAGGTCCCAGAGCTTTGTGAATCTGCTTTATAAACATACAGAGACGAGGGGAAAAAGGAGAGAGACTGATTCATTTTATGTAATTTCACAATGAGACAAATCAAGCCAACATCTTTAACAAACGTACTCTTTAAAAGTGTAGCATTAAAAAGGATAAAATGTGGCCTATTAAAGCAGAGTCACACATATACATTATCTGAATAACAGATTTTCTAGTGTGGAGGACATGACCTCCGACCACCAGAGCATCTTCTTTAAAGACACCAACTGAAAGCAGCTTTATTCATCCCCCTGAAAGCATCCTCAAGCTGTTTTTGTCAGAAAACAGCGTGAGGAGCATCTTTAAAGTCACTGCAGGGATTTTCCTTTCACAGGCTGAAATATCCTCCAAAAGAACATAAATAAAAACTACATTGTGTTAACGGTGTTACAGCTGCTCCCTGAACACATCACAGTGTGGGGTTGTCCTACATGTTCGCCTTCAGAGGAGTTCAGATGAGCATCATCTGCTTGCTGAAACACCTCGCTTCAGACAACACAAGGTCAAAGGATGTGCGGCATCAAAAAACGGCAAAAATATTTATTATTATTATTTATTCAAAGACACCAGTTTATTGTAAAACTCCTGAATGCTGCACGTCAAGGGAAGAGGTCACGGCTCTGCTTTGAACTTCAAAGAAGAAGAAGAAAGAAAAACAGGTTCCTTCCTTCATTGTAATTTTCATTAAATGCTCTTCCTTCACACCTTCAGCCGCTAGGCCACAGCTGCAGGGAAATCAGACGCACCTTTTCTCACCTGAAAAGCGATCCTCACTTACAGCAGCATTCATCACGCCGCTGGTAAAATGCACACATCAGGGTGGCTTTATTCAGCTACCAGTCAAACAAGAATGATCGGGGAAATTGCTCAGACACAGTAATGACCTGTAATATCCACATATGCTTTAAGAGCTGCCAGCAGACTTAATTTCACACTGACAAGAACTGTAATTACCTTCCAATTTAAGAGAGAAAAACAGTCCAAAGGTTATTTCATGCACTTCACAAAAGCCAAAACATGTCCGTGATCATTCAGGGGTTACACAAATATTTGATTCAATCTATTGTGAGAGCGACCTCTGACCTCCTTCACACTGGCTCCTTGTAATTATATCAAAGTAATAAAGCATTGTCGACTAAATGTAAGGAATGTATGTTAACTCCCAAATGAGGGTTTCAAGTTTAATCACAGATCCTGATTTTATTTCTTTTCTCTCCAGAGAGAATAAACAGAATCTTTTTCACTGTGAAAAAGTCTCACCTGGAGATCTGAGAAGTTATCAAACCATAACAAACCTGTCGTCTTTTCATTAACGTCTCTGAAACTTAAGTCCAACATTTTATGATGAGAAAGTGCAGATTTCAGTGTGGCTTAACAGAAACAGTCATCATACCAACAATCAGCTGATAACTACTAACTCCCAACTGCACTTTTATTTTTCTGATCATATTGGATCAGGTTGTGTGTTTTGTTTTTTATTAGTCAGCGTGCAAAAACTCAAAGTCCAACTGAAAAATAAAGCGAATCTCTTTGGCAGTTAATTTAAAACGTAATAATACATTTTTGTTATTAAAGAAAAGACATTTTTTGAAGATCAGATATCAGAAATACTCCTTTAGCATCTAAATCTCTGCATGCGTGGGCCGCTGTCAGTGGTGGAAGAAGACGTACTCAGATCCTTTACTAAGTAAAAGTACATAAGTATTATGAGCTTGATGTAGTTAAAGTATTGCAGTAAAAGTACATAAGTATTATGAGCTGGATGTAGTTAAAGTATTGCAGTAAAAGTACATAAGTATTATGAGCTTGATGTAGTTAAAGTATTGCAGTAAAAGTACATAAGTATTATGAGCTTGATGTAGTTAAAGTATTGCAGTAAAAGTAGTAGTTTGGTTTGGAGGGGCTTTAAAGGTTGGGGGACGATCGTGTTTATGGCTTTAAAAAAAAAAAAACAGTCTTGACTCGCGGTTGGAAATGGGAAACAAACAACAGCCTCCTGTGGTAAAGTGTTTTGTTGAGCCGCCTAATCCACCCCGACCTCCTCCCTACACAGATTGGTTGCTATATATTGATATAATCTGATTTCCTCTTTTTTTCCAGTCAGAATTACTGCAGCCGCTAGATGGCATCTGTCATCTGAGCGTAAACGTAGGTCGTTTGGGTCAGTGGCGTTTACGACTATTGTGTCGTTTTTTCTTGGAAGGACAGTCTCGTTCATTCACACCCCTTCATGTCTTTCTATTGACTTTGTATGCAGTCATGCTGTGTGTAGACTTTGCTTCACGTTGAGTCTGAAATGAATGAAATGAACTATTAAATAGTAATGGGATGAGTATGTTTGTACTGGTCGCTCATAGTTTTAACACACTTTTTTTGGCTCATGTGCTGAGGACTGTGTTATTCTATTATATTCCAGAAATGCTCATTAAAGAAATGCTCACAGAGACTTTATCTTATTAGAAGAGCAGCCTCAGTGTTAGTCAGCAAATATTAGAACAAGTGTCCTCTTTTTTCATCTTCTAGACTACAGAAGTTACGTACACACTCAGCGTAGCGCTGGGCGGCGGCGGGCTCGTGCTGAAGCTTCCTGCAGATTTGATTTGACTTTCACGTGTGACGTAGTAACGAGAGCCGCCTCACACAGTGCTCGCTCTTGAGGCGCGAATATAGCTAGAATATAGTAGTTTTACAGCACAGGAGGCTCCACCATCACCCTGATCCACCCCAAAGATTCTTGTTTTCCACAATACCATACTGACTGCTTCACTGTCTTTTTCTTATAAGAACCATGTGCAGTCATGTGCGTCTTCACTTTTTGGGGAGCTGAAGACAATTTTTCCACCGTGGTGGACAATAAAGTTATATTCTATTCAACTGTATTCTATTGGTGGTGAAGTGTGATTGTGGAAAACTCAGGACAGTTTTAGCCATTTCAGCTGCATTTCATCTATTTTTCTCCTCCTCCTCTTTCATCTCCTCCTCTCACCCTCCACACAAAATATTTTTAGTTGTATGCTAATCAGCTCGCTGATGTTCGCCTCACACAGATGCACGAGGATGTTGAAATTACTGGATATTTGTTGCTCCTGTGTTGATTTCTCCTCCCTCTCTTCACTCTCTGCAAGGCGAGTTTCCCCAGAGCAGTTAATCAGCTGCCTGACGGTCTGCTCGCAAGCCACGTTAACTGTTGTGGAAATTGAGTACGAAGATGCTCCTTAATTGAGCCGATTAGAGGACGAGAGTGAAAGCAGATGGAGGGAATATGAGGGGGAAGGAGGAGGGTGGAGGGTGGAGGGTGGTCTGCATTAGTCCTGTCAAACAATATCTACATGATGAATGGGGGGCTTGATCCCTGATGGTGTCACAGTAATGATGTCATTTAAACATTTGACACATATTCTCGTTGTTCCACTGAAAAAAACAGGTAATTTTGCTAAAATAATATGTAATTTGGTTATTTACTATTCTAAAAAGTCCTAAAATTGTATTTTGAGTCCTAAAATCTTATTTTCTTATGTACCAATGTGAGTGAGATGAGAGATTATTTGTATTTGTATTACAATTATGTGTCATTTTCTTGATTCTTGTGAAAACAGATTTGTTTTATATTAACTTGTTGACATTCATTTCTGGAAAATTTTTGAATGAAAAGAAAATTGACACACTGATGTAATGATTCACATGTTTGGAAAATCTTTTGGTTTTTATCACTGAAATAGAAAATAGTACTTTTGTTAAAATTAAAAATTAATTTAAAATATATCGTCCAAGAATCTTATGTTGAGTTCTGAGGATCAGTCGCTGAGTTCTTGAATTGAGTCCAAAAATTTGTTTTCTTGTGTATTCTGTTTTTTCAAGATGCTGATCTTGAATGTAAATGAAACTGCAACAGAAAAAAATTATGTATTGATGTAAAAATTTACTTTATATCCATAAAAAATGAAAAAAAGCCCTAAAATCTTAATTTAAATTAAAGAGTTTAGTTTTAAAGATGCTGATGATCATTTTTAGAAAATCCCTGAATGTAAATAAAACTGCAACATAAAAAAGATGTACTTAATTATGCAGTGAAAAAAATACAGAAATAAAATAATAAACATTTGGTAGAACTAAAAGAATATGTCCACTGTTATTTAATGTTATGTTATTGTCTCAAAAGTAATACCAGGAAATTATTTACATTTTGCAGTTTCTGATTTCTAGAAAATTCCTGAACGTAAACAAAACTGCAACAAGAAAAAGTCGCATCATCTCAAACAAACAAAAAAACCTTGAAGGCTGAATCTGACATTGAACTTCCTGTTAAGAGATCCATCTTTCGTTTTTTTGCAGCAGGCAGATTCGTCCTGTCAGCTGCTTCATCAGGGTGATTTGGCTGCTAATATGAAGAGGATGGAGCTGAGTGTGTGTGAGGGCATGTATTACACACAGAGACGTTCCCTGGTGAGCACTTGTACACAAATCGACAGACGGGCACATGTGAGCATGCACGGTATAAAAAAAACAAAAAAAAAACACTGCATGGATTCATGTACGTGTTGACGCCCCACAAGTCTTTGTCCTGTTTCCCGTCTTATCGCTCGCTTTAACAGCCTCTTTCTTCTTTATATCCATCTGTGTCCACAAACCTTCTGTTTACAAAAAAGGCGCCGTCAATGAATTTGATTTTGACTCGCTCAGATGAACGTAAACAAGACAATTGCATACCCATAATGCTGCTGGCAGGGGGCCTGAAGCTGCTGTATGAACACAAGATTTACTTTCTTTGTTACACACACAATGTATGTGTGAGCGTGTCCACGTGTGTGTGTGTTAAACATGTTGAAGGGCTGAGCGGAGACACTCTGAGGCCCCGCCATCACCTCCTCCCCGGTGCATGACTGGGCGCTTCTGAGCTCCATTAGACTCATTCTCCTAACACACACACACCCAGGCCTCCACAAATCAGCACAGCGCGGCTCGAGCCTCAGCCACAACACACTGAACCCTCAGCGGAGGCGGCGGGCGGCAGAAATCCATCGCTCGGCCTCGTGCTGCTAATGTGGACGAAGGTCTGAGCTGCCATGTCCGCCACATTGACTCACGGCGGCGAGCTGAGGCGTGTTCAGCAACTCGGCGCTAAAATAATCTTATAAATCTGAATCATGGAGGGGGGTGGTTGGTTGAAGAAAACGCACAGGGTGGGATGGATAGGTGGAGGTGTGGGTGATGTGAGCTGTGAGGGAAATGATTATTGTATGAATATGAATAAGTGCTTGTGTGAACTTGTTAAAGGTTAAAATGCTTAGTGACTGTCATAGAAATCATGTTTGTGCGTCTGCACAGTATGTTACTGTGTGACAGAGAAACAAAGAACATCTGTTTATTCTGAAACAGATCCTGCCATGCCTGTTTGGGTATACTCATGCATAGAGTAGTCACAACAACTCCTAGAGGTTAGTGTGAAACAGATTAAGAAGTATTCGCCCTGCAGCTCGGGGCTCACTCCTCTACAGCAGCTCGTATCTCTGTATCGAGTGTGAGTGTGCCATGCTCTGAGCATTAAAGAAAGTGTGACAATACTTTATCGAGAGTTGTCTCTTTCCTCACTGAAGTCAAGTGCAAGAGGTAAATTGCCACGACAGAGCTCCCGCAGAGCGAGCCGACAGCTCTCGGTGTTTCCTAAGTGATAAACAGGTCAACAGAAGCAGTCGGTGTTTTCAGCCTCAAAGCGACGTGCTGCTGCTCTGAAACTGGAGAATCAAACTTCAAACCAGCAGAATAAACACTGTGAGCTCAATCTGTAAAAGATTTTTATCATTCAAGTGTGCCTTCATACAAGCATTTACTTTATATCTTATGAAAAGATTATCAGATATAAAATATATTGTCAACTTTCTTTGTTTGCAGTGCTGGAAGAAGTACTTAACTACTTAAGTAAAAGTACCAATACAGCAATGTAAAAATACTCCATTTCAAGTAAAAGTCCTGCATGAAAAATCCTGGCTGATTTAAAAGGTTTAATTGAGTCCAGCAGTGACTACCTGCTCTGCTCTGCTCTGCTTATTGTTGACCTCTAATGTCTTTACTGCTGATTTATGCCACTTCTTATCCTTTTACCACTGTAACCCTCTTTACTTGCTTTTTTACATTTTAATGGTTGTTTTAAAGTGGACATATCATTTTGTGATTTTGATTCAGCTCCAACATGTACGGATGGATTTGAGAAGTTGACATTTGGAGTAAAGGAGAAAAAGAAGTGAAATCCTGCTACTATAGTTTGTTTACGTAGCCTCCGGAGCCGGAGGAAGCTTCCTGAAGCTGACCAATCAGAACAGAGCGGGCTCATCAGGAGGGGGGCCTTAAAGAGACAGGAGCTAAAACGGCCTGTTTCAGACAGAGGCTGAACTGAGGGGCTGCATAAAGGGCCAGTATAAGATAAATAAGGAGTTTTTAACTGGAAATCATGCAAAGATATTCCAGTAGAGCCCCAGAATATAAACATATATACACCTGGAAATGTGCAGAATATGTCCTTTAATATTTGTTTTGTGACTCTTATTGTCCTGTATAAACAGGGCATCCATGATTCTGCTCTCATTGGACCACCCTGTATAAAGAAAGGTTAAATGAATGAATGAATAGCAACTGTGGATTCACACCAGTTACACTGAACTGAAACAGTCACAATATTTCATGGTGGATAAAAAAAGTAGCAAAGTCTCAAAACACGTCCAGCTGTCCGTCATATGAGCTGCTGTTGTTCTCAGCTCACAACAGGGGAGATTTGTTGGGTTTGTGTTAGTTGATGGATTTGCTTTAACTTTTAGCAAAAGTTTCTTCTTGTGTTTTGTCAGATAAACATATTCATTGTATTGTGAGTTGTGAGACTTTAATTGACACGTGTGAACAAGGCCATGGTGTCTCCAGTAGCTTCTGTTCACCTGCCAGTGATGAGCTTCACCTGGAGGATGTAACACATTCCCTCACTGACCAGTATAAGTCCAGTCACAAGGACACAATCCCTCACCGGCTTCCCACTGGTCACTGAACCAGCTGGAGGTGCTGCTATTGAGAAATTAAGCCAGTGTTGAATGGGAACCCAAACTATGAATATGGGATCACACTGAAGAAATAAAGGAAAAACAATAACATCTGCCTGCCTTAATGCATCATAAACTTATTTTTACCTTTTTACATTCTGCAGACAGATTTGACAAATAAACAAGCAAAGGAAGAGAGAAGATTCATATCAAGTGTTGAATACATTTTCCAATCCAGTTTCTAGATAAACTTATCACAGCTTCACCCTGCGTTTCTACATGAATCTACGGGGAAGGAAAGGCTTTGATAAGAAGGAAATCGAGTGCGGAGAGGGAAGACGACGACCGCTGAGAGCTGCGACATAACAGAGGTAAAGGATGTGATCATGAAAAATGACAAACAATAAAACAGAAAGAGGAAGGGAAAGAGTCGCTTAGCATCCTAAAGATCTGAGAGCTGTCCGCAGAAACCTCAAATCCTAAAAGAGGTAAAAGGACAGAGATACTTTGTCCATTTTAAGGGCATAAAAATATCTGAGAAAACAATGGCGGAGAAAGTAAGAAGGTGAGAAGGAGGAGAAGACTGGAGATCAATAACAGCTTTTATTTGAGAGACAAATCTGAAAACCAAAGAGGAACTGCAGCAAAGATGTGTTCAGATACATTAAAATCAACTCAAAAGGAAACAGCATGAGTCTGTATTTGTGCTAGATTGGGTTTAAAAATTAGATTTTGCAGCGTATCGTTGCAGACTGTCGTTGAGATATCTTGAGAAACAAACTCTTTATGTTCCTGTAGTATTTATTTTAGTGAAAAGAAACGTAGTGTTTTTGTCTGAGGAGGCCATGAACGCAGCTCATAGATGAACCCGCCTGGAGCTCCGAGTCACTGCAGGAGGAGCTAACAGCCGACAGAAGGGAGTCATGGCCACAACTGCTACAGCACCACCTCCACTCTTAGTAACCTTGTTCCAGTCTGCTTGTCTTTGTAAACAAAATGCACGGGTCGAAATATTTTATAAGCAGGTCATGGTTGATGTGCCATGTTTCTGTAGACATTCAGAAAGACTTTAGAAAGGTTTTAATCTTGCTGTCACATCATTTTGTAAGTCAAGATGAAACTACTCACCATGATTTAATTCATCTTGTTGGCATGCTGCATTTTTGTTTGGCATTTTACATATAATGTGAAATGTTTGCTTTTCATACAGATTTTCTAAAAATTGAGTGAAGTTATTTTCCTCTGATACCTGACAATTATTTAGATTTCTTGATTTCTTTTTGTATTGATTTATCCTCCATTTTTTGATGTTATCTGTGGAGTCTCCTGTGTATTTGGACTTTAGGAACTACAACTGTAAACAGCATTTTCCCATGTGTGACATAATGTGAAAAAGCACAGTTTTGCTCTGTTTGAATTCATTATAAACTTTTGTCAAACAGTGACCGAAAACTTCAGCGTCAACATCAACTACTTGCATTGGACTTGGAAACCAGGACAGTGCCTCACTGAGATTCAGAGTCTCTTTTTCCTGTTTGGACGGTGGTCTTCACACGCAACCCCTTGATCTTACCAGGGGTGGATCATAGACTAGTATAGTATATAAATATATAAATATAAATATATAAATATGGACTCCAATGCAAACCAACCGTCACCCGTTGGTTTGCATTGGAGCTGGTTTGAAGCCCAGAGTTGCAGCTTATGGTCGGCGCCATCTTTTCCATTTGGAACCCAGACCTTCCAAATAACGAGGAAACAAGCCCCGTTACCTTGGACTGAAGCTAACGCTAGCCCAGTTGGAGACTTTTTGGAGCCAGCATCTAGTGGCCCTCGGTGGTACTACACTTTAAGGTCCTCCTACATTGGATTCAGCATCAAAACGTGGTAGCTGCTGATTGGGCTGGACGTGGGTCTGATGCAGGTTGACTTTCACCTGTATGGGTTCATTGATGCTTTGTATTGTTATTTGTATTGTAGAGATATTTCACTTATTTTCTGCTTTATATTTGACTTGTTTAGCTTTTTCTTGTTTTAGTGATCAATATGATTGTATTGTTGATGTTGTTATGTGGGCCCCAGGAAGACTCACCACCACTTTGTGGAAGCTAATGAGGATCCAAATAAATAAAAAAATAAAATAAAGAATAAAGACGTCTGTTGTAAACATCCATCAGTTTACAGACCGCCTTCCTGCTTCAACTTTGACCTCTTGTATTTTGGGTGCGCTCATTTCAGTTTGACCTCCAAATAAAGTGGCTTAGATGATCTGGGTTACGTCTGAGCGCTCGTGTTTCTTGACCTGTCTGAATTTCAGTGATATCACCGTTTTCCCAGATCTCGACTATTAACTTGGTGAGTACAAAATATACCTACTGATGGAAATAATGGACAAAACTACCAAAACGAGACAAAGTAGTAAAGACCTGGAATTGTCTTTTAAAACAAGAATCAGCACTCACATCAAACACCTTCTCGATGTAGAGCTCGTCGTTGACGCGGTCTCGGAGGATGTCCTGGTTCTGTCGTACGAAGGTGATGTAGGTGTCGGCCAGATCCATCCCTGGTTTCTGCAGGAGAGAGGACAGACGCCATGAGGGTGAAAATGGAGAATGATGTCAGACTGGTGTTGAAAATGTGAACATGGCTGGTTTTCATGGTGCACATCTCACTTCATCCATGCTGTTCATAAGCTATTACCACACTACAGTAGAAGCCAATCAGACGACAGTCTGCTGGCTGTATATGATGACCGCTGCACACATGCAGAGCAGCAGCAATGTTTTAATTTCAGAAGCAGTTTTTCATTACAGTGACATGGAACAGACCCCCAAACGATAATGTCAACAGGAAAAACAAACAGTGAAGCTGGTGTTTTCATGAAAGAATCCTGACATCACTTCCACAATCTGTCATTGAGGGTAAAAATGGCCAGTGGTGGAAGAAGTACTCAGATCCTTTACTTAAGTAAAAGTACCAATACGACAATGTAAAAATAGTCCTGCATGAAAAATTCTACTACAGTAAAAGTAAGTAAGTATTATGAGCTTGATGTAGTTAAAGTATTGCAGTAAAAGTAGTGGTTTGGTCCCTCTGACTGATATATTATTATATATGACATCATTAGATTATTAATACTGAAGCATCAGTGTGTAAGCAGCATGTTACTGTTGTTTTAGTTACTTTTGTACTTTACACTCTGGTCAGTTTCAGTTTTTCTAACCAGTTCTCGTCATTTTTCATTTCAGTTTGAAGATGATTATTTCTTAGCCAAGAGTTTTAATCTTTATGAAGCCTGGTGTGTGTCTCAGTGGGGAATTATTAATATTTTGTTTCCAAAGTTGTTGAATTAATAATTCATCCCCCTCAAATGAGTAACACTATCAGCTTCACTGCATTAGTCTCCTTCACACTCTCACTATGGACTACTTGGATTTAATACAGTTTGATTTTGTTCCTGGACTGAGATATGTGGATATACTTCTGTTTTAGCAACACAATATTGTAATAATAATAATAATAATAATAATAATAATACATGATACTTACATAGCGTTTTTTCAACAACTCAAAGTCACTTTACACTATACACTAAGGGGGGGGTTAGTGAGACAAACAGCAGACAAACATAATAAGGATGGATGGGGGGCTAAAAGAAGGAAGGAAGGAGAAATTATCTTTGACAATCTTTAATCATATTTAATGTTATATTAGATTGTTTCACCTAATGCTTGAATTGGAATAAAAAGGTGTCACTGAAGGAGGCTTTTCTCTTAGATAACATGCTGGTGTTACTACTGTACATCCCAGGAAAACTAATTCTGTATGAACCTAAATTGAAGAGGAACATATATGCAAGTAATTATTTTTGAAATAATGAAAGCGTAACTTCCCTTAATGTAGAATATACTGTATGATTAAAGGATACAAGCCTCTTATTATTGAGTGTACACAGCGAGGGTCCGCAAAGGTCGTAATGTGGCGTAATGCTATGATGTAAATTTGGTCATCAGAGGGTGTACACGTAGGCTCTGTGCAGACATACGTGTACCAGCAATTTGTTGTTGTACTCCAGAAAGTAGTATAAACAGAGCTACTACGCGTCTGTGGTGTGCTCAGGCCTATATCTGTGGCTTTAATGTTACCCAGATAAGGGGTTGCTTTGACCCAGTTTTAGTGTTATTTTTTATTTTACTGTTGGGTTATTTACCCAAACTAAAGCTTGACATGGTTTGTGTGCTGAATTCCACAATGACTGAGATTTATAAAACAAAACCATGCGTATGCACGGCTTTATGAATCTGATGAAAAGAATGCGCCTGCATTTTTCTGGCTTTTTGCGTACACACAGTTTTAGTTGTGAATCTGCAGAGTTTTATCCATCTGGTCCCTGGTACTCCATACTGGTGAGTAACGGCTTAATTCACGCGCTAATTTCACTGTAAAAAGTTTGACACGTAATTCGAGGGAAAACATGTGTGGTATATTTAGCACAGGATCAATAATGTTAGGCAATCATTTATTAAAAACACTTGCCCCGCAGACACCTACCAGACTCAGGGTAACACTACACTCCAACAACACTGGGAACAATAGTTCAGCATCACCTGCTGCTTCCCGGGTGAAAAGAAGAAAAAAATAATCCACCTTCTCCGTGTTGGGAGTAACAAGAAGCTGCTGGAGCTGTTACACCGGAGGAAACATGAAGTGCCTGTGGAAGCAGCAGTTTGTGTGGCGGGGAGAGGCCAGAGGCAGGAGAAGTGGGTAAAGCTCTGTTCATTCACACTCCCTGTTGTCAGGGGAGATTACAACTGTAATGCTTATTGTAATTGCTTTGACATCTTTCACACCCGTTTTCTCTGAGCCGGCATGCGTTGGCCCCGGGGGGTTGTTGTTCTGCTACAGCGCCGCTGAGCATGGCACGTCAAGTCCCCCGTGGAAAAACAAGGAAATGGAGCTTCAAGAAACCCAGAAAGCCTTTGGCTTTACTTAAAGGCAAAAGGCAGGTTGGAGACTGATTATAAATTTAGGATCGTAACCTTTTGCTTATCAAACACAACATAAAAGAAACACAAACTGTCACATGCTAATGTGGATAAAAAAGAACTGGATCATGACAGTCAGCTCCATCACACCATGTCACCTCTGTCACAACAAAACGGCGCCAAGTGCCTAAATGTGAGTTTTTTTTTAATTTGACAAGCAAAGAGGCAGCTGTGAGAAAGCGGACTAGCCAGGTAGTTCATGGTGAAGTTTGTTTTCTTCACAGTGACAGTTTGTGATTCTTTACTCATCAAACCTTACTTACATCCAACCCCGACTATTCTCCAAGCAGAAAGCTAAAATTATACTTTCCATGTTTGGAAAAGTCTGCTTGATGTGAATTTTGTCACTTGCCAGTGTCTGCGACGGTTCATGAAGTTGCTGCATACGTCCACGGTGAACATGTGCGCCCACACAGACGATGTAGTAGAGCTTTTTATATGAAAAATTTGTCATTATCAATCATTATTATTCATATACTCGTGACATAATATTAATGAATTTTATAAAGTGCTTTTCTATGCACTCAAAAAGGTACAAAAAGCAGCAAAAAAAGAAAAAAGCAGTAATTCCTTACATTCCCATGATTAAATTAAATAAATGCTTTGTATTTTTAATTCATTACTTATTAAAACTGTTATCAATCGACAAATTATTTCTGCACTTGTAGTAGCATGAAACAGAAGATGCCGTAATCTCTCTGATAGCTGTAAATCAAATGTTTTGTGATGAAAACAGTCTCAGCAGCTGTTTCACTGGCCTCTAACAGCAGGTGACAGACTGAGATCAGTCACAGTCGCTCGGCTGTAATTCAGACAGACCGCTGGACGAGAAAACCTGCAGATACCAGGGGTTAAAGTGGGGTCACATGGCTGCAGGGGGATCTGCTGTGTGTGTGTGAGTGGTAGGTTCATCCAGAGAGAGGAGGGGTCAAGTCCAGTGATTGACAGGCCTGTCAGAATCCCCATAATCCTCTGGAGTGAGTGGAGAGGTGAGAGCCGGGCAGATCGAGGATCATTGTCGAATGATGTGTGTTACAGTGTTTGTTACATTACTTGTCATATTGTCTCTGATCTGTTCCAGCAGACACTTTGAGGTCATGTTCACATTAATGCAGATACATTTCAAAACTGCGTTTGTATGTCAGAATTTTTCCAGCCCTGACTGGTGTTTTTAAATCCTTTTCAGTTCTGAAAGATTTCCGTCCCAGTGGGACCTGGATGCTACATAAACATTGTCAACATCATTATTGAGCAATGAAATTTAATTTATGATAATTCAACAGACGACAGCTGAAAGTCCTTCTCCATGAGCTGTCTGCCCTCCTTCCAGTTCTTGAGTCCTTTACTCTGCTGACTCAGGAGTCCCTCCGACCAAACCAGCCGAACCAAAACAAACCTGGTGCACCAGCTTAAAACGCTGTGCTGCAACAAGTTCAGGTAGGTAAAGTTACACACGCTGTCATGAGAGCGACTCCCCTTATTTATGTTTGAGGGGGGCGACATTAGCTGAAGGAGATGAGAAGTTCTGGCAGTGGCTGAGGGACCAAACACTGAAGCGCTGTATTAATTAAATCGTCAGTGTGGAGTATTTTGGAGACATAAAGAACAGCCAGGGGGTTGTTCAAGAAGACAGATCTTCAATTTGTAAAACTTGCCAAAGAAAAGTCACTTCTGAAGAATCCAACACCTTGAACAACATCTTCGAGATCACCATCCAGCTATCCTGCTCAAGTGAAGGTAATGTAGAAAGTAGAGTTTGGTACCAGAACCGGTGCTGTGTCCCGATGCTTCTTACCTTCATCCCAAGAGTGAGTTTCAGAAGCCATTTGTCAGCACGCCAAGATCCTCACATCAGATCACCCGCCGTGGTGCTTGACAGGCCCCCACGGCAGGAGTTGGAACCCAACTTTTCTGACCTCTTTGGTCAAGGTACTAAAGTGGCTGCAACTAACAATTCTTTTCATTATTGATTTATCTGCTAATTATTTTCTTGATAAATGGATTAGTTGTCTATATAATATCAGAAAATGGTGAAAAATGTCAATCACTGTTTCCCAAAGTGACGTCTTCAAATGTCAAACCAACAGTCCACAACCCAAAGATATATAATTAACTGTCATAGAGGACTAAAATGATTAATCGACTGCCAAAATAGTTGGCGATTCATTTAATGATTGGCAACTAATTGATTAATTGTTGTTGCAGCTCTAAAAGCGATATACTCATTGAAGGCTGCTAACGGTTGGAAGTGTTTGTTTTAGCTTCTAAAGAGCACTAGAAACTACTGTCTTTGTTTTGACACAATGTTTATTTGACATCACACTTTCCAAACCACCTCCTGTGGACTTTCACTTACACTGTACGTCAAAAAGTATGTGCTGAGCCCTGTCTGCATGCTTCAGCGTCCTGGGTCAGTTTGTCCTGGTTTGGGTCCCTTAGTTCCCTTCATAGGAGGAAAGACCCTTTCTTAATTCCACCAGTACAAAGCCAGGCACAAAAAGAAATGGTTTCCCCAGTTTGGTGTGGAAGAACTTGACTGGCCTGCACGGAGCCAATGCAACACCTTTGGGGTGAACTGGAACACCGACTGTGAGCCAGATCTTATCACTAACTGATGCTCTTGTTGCTAAAAGAGAGTAAATCCCTGCAGCCAGGTTACAAAATCTGGGGGAAAGAACACATTTGCAGCTATTACATTTGGTTGTAGTGTTCAGATGTCCACATACTTTTACTGTGTAGAGAGAGACAGTGTGGACGGATCAACCTTTAAAAATATATCTGCACAAGTGTAGACACAGTCAAAGTGTGAAAAAAAATCTGTACTACAACATTCAAGCGTGTGTGTGTGTGTGTGTGCGTGTGTGTGTGTGTGTGTGTGTGTGTGTGTGTGTGTGTGTGTGTGTGTGTGTGTGTGTGTGTGTGCGTGCGTGCGTACTGGCAACATATCACTGCCCCTGTTGTCACTTGAGACATCAATTTTCCCCTTCCATCCCCTTAAGGCTTAGTCTCAATCATTTACCTCTCTTTTCTCTTGTGCTGACGAGGTGACAAAGCAGCGTGACAGATCGGAGACGCAGGCACAGTTCCAGCCACCGAGATTAAGAGTTTAACACGAAAGGAAAGAAAGACAGACAGAAAGAAAAGAGGAAAAAAACCCACACACATACAAGCAGCTCAGCGCTCTTGTCACGCTCTGCCCTGCCTGCCTGTTTTGTCTCCTTCACTGTTTCTTCACTTGTAGCCAAACACCATTAATCCCCACCGCGCCCGGATAATGGCCGCCTGGTTGCTCGTCAACATTTGACAACTGATGGGGAGGGGTAGAACATTGAAGGGGGGGTTTAGGGGGGGGTATAGGGAGGCCTGTTGATAACAAGCGGTTAGTGGGGGAGGAGGGCGGTGAAATGCCAGGTAATTACACACTGCAAGCAGCCTTGTTTCCTGTCCTGGATTGATTTCATTTCTGCCAGGTGCATGATGTGTGTGTAGAAATATGTGTGTTTGCATTAACAGCATTAAGTCCCTCTATCATTTAAAATAACTGTGTTGACATGATGCTAACATACAGGGCTAAACTGCAGCTGCAACTGAAAATGATTTTCATCATTAATCTTTGTGCTCCAGCTACTTGTCAGGTGCCCTCTGCAAGGGAAACAATCAGAAGTCAAAAAGGCTTCTGCACTCTGAAAAAAGTGCAGGTGGTGCTGATGACACTGATTAGTGCTGACTCGTGTCAATTAGAGACACTCAAGACAAAGAACAAACCAAACCAGTGAAAAACTAAGAACAAAAATGAAACAGCTACAGCCTACAAAACAAAAATCATGCAAATATACAAATATACATAATCATAACTCTACACAAATAAACACATAAACGTAAATTAAATCAAATCAGAAACTCCAAAATCTGAACAACCATCAAGCTGCAGGCTGTCATACACAGTTCAAAATATCAGAGTTTTATAAAATAAATTGTGAGAATCAGTTCCTCATTCATGTAATTTGGGAATAAATTATTTGCCTATAAATTCACTTTGCCTCAACTTTTAACAATGTATTGTCCATATTATCCCCCTTAATTTAATAAAAAGAGATTTCTGAGACATCTTTCAGAGTGTGAAAGCCTTTTTAACTTCTGATTATTAATCTTTTAAAAGGTTAAATCAATATTCAAATAAAATGGCAAAATTACTGACATATGTCCATCAGAAGTTCAAGGCGACTGTGTTTAAATCAGTTGTTTTGTACAACCAACAATCTAAAAAGCTCCCAAAATATTACATTTATAATCATATCAAACTGAAAAAAGCAGAAATTCACATATTTGAGAAAAAAGAAATCAGACAACATTTAGTATTTTTTAGTTGATAAATGACACATAACTTAACTTTTATGTTGCAACAGCAAAAGAAGAATTACTGGTAATCTTTCTTTCATTTTTAAAGAGTACGGTCTTGACCTGCTCTATGTGAAAAGTGCCCTGAGACGACTTTTGTTATAATTTGGCGCTTATATAAATAAAACTGAATTGAACTGAATTAATTTGCAGGCAGGAGGAGGACCTGCAGGTAAACTGTTGTGCTAAAAGAAGAATATAATAATAATATTTTAGGGACATTTTTTGAATTTAGTTTACAAAAGTTTAAACAAGGCACGTTGTGATTACATGGTTAACTTTACGTCTTTAACCTCTACACCCCCACAACACCGCTTACAAGAGTTAGTTAACGTGTTTTGAAATACGGCGTGTTGCTTCAGACTCGGAGCAGCTCTGCAGGACCGTGTTGTGTTAAAGATGGTGAAGAGCCAGTGATGATGATCACTCTTCCAATGTTTGTGTTTCTGCTCTGCCAGTGTGCATATGTTTGATAGGAGCATGTGTGGCTGTCAGTCACTGGTATCTTGGCTGTACAGGCGTGAAGAAGTGTGAGTCAAAGTGAGAAACACACACTGAACGTCTGCAACCCTTCACAGTATCCCTACTGTAGTGTCACACTAGTAGTAATAAAGGCCCAGTAAAGAAAGTATTAAAAGTGAAATCAATACTTGATCAGGGCTGCTGGAAGAGGTCAAATGGGCCAGTTGGTGCTCTTCTAGGGGGTCACTGCTAAATTACTGGGACAATAAACATTACTGAGAAAACTGTACACCAGGTGAGAGCTAAAAACTATATTAAAACGCTGCAAGAAATGAAATTAGACATACTATATTAGATATACAGGAGCACTAACGAGGCTTTCAATAAAATGTTAGTTTTTATAAAAATATAAAGTCATGCAGATTAAAAATTTTGGTGAGTTTAGCCCTTTGTTTAAACCAGGGCTTAACCATTTCACTGACAAATATTTTATCAGTATCAGTGTGGAAATAATCATCTACACGCTCAATTAGTGTATATTTATAGTGATAGTCGTAGTAATAACAGCAATATTACTGGGATACATAAGTGGAACAATAATGTGTGTCTGATGTGGTTTTTCCACAAGAAAAGTGCAATTACTACTTTAAAATTACATCTCCTCCTTCTCCCTCATTAAAAACCCAGAATCTATGAATATGTAAATATTTTAATATCATAAGTTAAACCGTCCTCCTTCACTGTAAAGTCCATTACAGTGTTTGTGCACTGCAGGCTTCAAGTTTCCCCTAAAAATCATATTTTCAATGAGCTCAGAGAAACTTTCCTCCTTCAGCAGATGGATGAAAACAAACTGTACAAACAAACAAACAAGAAGAAACATGTTTCTGAGTGGAGGGACTTTAGAAATTGTCATTACATTAAAAAAAGCTTAAGATAACAGATATCATCTAAAAATGATAGTATTGATTAGTTAAATGTTTACAGACTTAATAAGATGTTCAGCTGCTCAGCCCTGAATGCTACACCTGAGGGATGTGGCTCAGTAGGTTGAGCAGGTCCATCCAATAATTGTAGGGTTTGTGGTTCGATCCTCAGCTGCTTCTGTCCACATGCTGAATCGTCCCTGAACAAGACACTGAATCACCACTGCCTTACATGGCAGATGTGTCCATTGGTGTGTGAGTGAATGCTTTGGATAAAAGTGCTACTTGAATGCATTTACCAAGCTGTCAGTCACCTCTCCACAGCGTACAGGCCGTCGTAATATCAGTCGCCCAAAAACGACATATAGTTACGTTATATTTATTTATATATAAACAAATATAATATATACGTTATATATGTGGACAGATTTCCTCATTCAAAGGAGGAGGGGTGGATGGAGGCATTCACCCAAAAACTACGATCGTCCCCTAACCTTAACACTGTGGTTATTATTGTAGCCATGACGATGAAGGTGGCCTAACTTTAAGGAAGTAGTAACTTTAACCCACCACATGTTTCTCTGACCTTAACAAAGTGATCATTTTAACCCAAACATGATCTTTACCTAAACCTAACCAGACCTTAACCACAGCTGTCACATCATAAACATCACTACTGTTTAACAGTGATGTGTGACAGTTTAGGAAAACACAGACAGATGATGTCGTCCTGCAGATTACTGCTGATAGAGGCGTCAGATTAGAAAACGCTGCTATGTGTCGTTCTGGAGTCACATGATCAAACCACATATCTGCTCGTTTAATTTGGAGGACTTGTTGGGAAAATGATGTACATGGTAGCTAATGCTACATTGTTTATTGACGGACAGACTCATCACTCTGTTGGTCTTTTTAAACACCCAAAAAAAAGCTATGGAGCAATGTTTTATGTTCTCATTTTATTTGTTCTCACACATGCACGAGTGGCACGATGCACATTCCTGCCGGTGGTTTCACACTATTTCACTGAGCAGCAAAGGCAGAGAAGAAGAAGAAGAAGAAGACTGTAAGCTGGTAAACATGGACATAAACCACGCAGGTTTCAAACTTTACACGAAACCAAAAACAGT
The DNA here is from genome assembly GCA_038419695.1 of Scomberomorus guttatus. Taxonomy (NCBI): domain Eukaryota; kingdom Metazoa; phylum Chordata; class Actinopteri; order Scombriformes; family Scombridae; genus Scomberomorus; species Scomberomorus guttatus. Next base: position 32,352,398 of record CM076453.1, read on the forward strand.
AGAGGAATGGTCTTTCTTTCAATAACAAACCATCTGCAGGCCAGCGTCCAGACACCAGCTTGTGATGCACGTTTACCAACAGCTAACAGTTTCATTTTGTAGTTTGGCTAACTCACAAAATTACTGTTAATTGACTAAAGCTGATAAAATCGAACATCATGATAGATAATGAGAAGCCTGCTAACAGCATGATTCTGGCTTTAATACAGAAGGAAGGTTGTAGTGAAGGGACATTTTATGTTTTAGGGGGTTGCTATTACAGCAGCGTGTTACTTTCATAGATTTTAATACATTTATATATGCTGAAGATGGAAAAGTCTTGTCCGGTTGACAACAGCCATAAATGTTTCATATGTTGAGTGTAAAATATAAAAGTATAAAGTAAAGAGTTGCAGCAGTTAAATAAAAGTAAAAATGTAGTAAAAACCTCAATATTTCCCTCTGAAATGTAGTCAAAAAGAAAAGTCTCAAAATTGTGTTCTCTCGAGTGTTTACAAAATGTAAACAGTCGAGGGTGAAAGCTTCATCTTTCGTGAGAAGGTGCAGGGGGCGGAGTCGTCCAGCGAGGCGGCTCAGAGGCTCCGCCCCCTGCTCTTCATCCCACCTGGAAAAGAGGCTTACCTGCGTCAGGTTCCCTCCACACAAAAGACCAAAAGGCCAAGGTAGCAGTTACATTATAATTTCAGGGGAGAGGAGGAAGTCTGGACTGGAACCAGAGAGCATGATGGGATACGTGGGCTGTGCCGCGGCGGGGCAGAGGATTAAGGAGGTTAAGTGAGGCTGTTGTGCTGCTTTTTAGCTCAGCTGTTGACTCAGTGCAGGACGTTCTCACATCTGTGTCTCAGGCGTGTTGTTATTGAACGCAACTTGTAAAATGCAAAATAAAGTGTGAAAATGAGAAATTACTCTCTGAAAAATACAATTTTCTGCACTTAATATACTTATTCTGTACTCTCAATTTAGTAATTTGTATTTATGGATCAATAATTGTGCCCTTGAATTATTCAATCATGCTCTCTCACAGTTCTGTGCAAAAGTTTTAATCACTTTAGATGTTTAGATTCTTCTCCATAATGCAAAACCATCAGGAGTCTGATGGTCCCAAATTTATTCTGCAGCACGACAACGAGCCCAAACATCCAGCCAGAGTCATAAAGAACTATGTTCAGCAACAAGAAGAACAAGGAGTCCTGCAGCAGATGGTTTGGCCCCCACAGAGCCCTGATCTCAACATCATGGAGTCAGTCTGGGATTACATGAAGAGACAGAAGCAGCTGAGACGCCGAAATCCACAGAAGAACTGTGGCAACTTCTCCAAGATGCAGGAACAACCGACCTGCCAAGTACCTGAAAACCTGTGTTCAGGTGTACCGAGGAGACCTGCTGCTGTTTTAAAGGCAAAGCTGCTCACTGCAGATACTGATTTACTTTATGTTTCTGCTGTTTACTCAACTTTGTATGAAGTTGATAAGTATAAACGATTGATGACATTATTTCTGAAAGTATCCTCACTTTTTCTTTTAGTGCCTAAAGCTTTTGCACAGATCTGTATAATTTCACCAAATTCCATTCAAACTCTGTAATTTAGCTGTGAACAGAAATAAAAATACAGGGACAAGCTTAGTTCTCTGTTACTTCTACAATTTTTTATATTTCATTTTAAAATAATAAAATGTGAGTAAAAATAACCAAAATACTAGGCCTGCCAGTATATACAGCTAACATGATTAAGAAAACCAATAATGGGAAAATCCATCATAACATTTACACTGTCTCAGCTGTGACGCCCTCGAAAAAATATAATAAAGAAATTAACTGAAATAGAAAAGAGATGATGTCATTTAATCGATGTCAAATAAAACACAATGTTGTGTTTAAACAGCCAAAACCTGCCACAGTCAAGATCAAAATCTGACTGTTATTTGGAGTAATGGGAGCTTTTTAATAAAGACACACAGTTATTGTGAGAGCTTTTTGTATTTTTTATATATATTTGTTATTTAAAATCATTTGTTTCTGGGGCGAGCTGCTAGCCTACCAATTAAAACAAATGACGATAACAGTAACGCGGACCTTTGCCGCATGTCATACACCTCCCTCTACCTGTTTCCTGTCAAACGGTCAAATAAAGGCAGAAATTAAGAAAAATTCATCTTTAAATAGAAAGAAATCATTTGTTTCTAAAAGATCTGCTCATGGAAACTACTGGAGGACTGTGGTTAATGAAAGTTTATGGTTATTGGTAAAGAAAAAAAGAGAATCTGGTTGGACACGTTACACCATCCTGACGTCTACACGCTTACTTTAAATCACGACGTGCAGAATCATCTGATATAAACATAAGTCTTAAGGAAGTGGCTGCGTCATTTCCCCATAAATATTTTAATTTGGCCAACAAAGGCCAGAGAAGCTGAGTGGGACAGTCTGACAAAACTCAGTCAAGTAATGACAATTCTATAAAATAATTAAGCAGTTGTTAAAAATTTCCGCCATTAGAAGCAGTGAAATTATCAACCGAGAGCATCAATATAATTCAATATCCATTTTATTTTTGCCATATTCAATGAGACATTTGTTTTATCTAGTTGTCAAAAACATTTAATTACAGCCTAACAACTCCTCAAAATTATATATTAATTTTCATTTAGGGTGAAGTGTTTTGTGTTAAAGCCTGAGAGGTTTGGAAAAACTGATTTTAAAATATCTTTAATCCCTGCGGATGCTTTTAAAAACTGCCAGTATTCACATGAAAGAGATGGAAAATGTAGAAACGTGCAAAAACCCAAATCACAGAGGAATCGTACTTTGTTCATTTCGAGCTGTAGAAAATGACGGGTCACCTCGTCTTGGTGAGATCTAATTCTGGAGACAAACCCTCTCTCTCTTCACACCTTGAACGCCGCCAAAACGTTAACACCTCATCACCTCGACACTTTAACTCCTGCGTCGTACACGTTGTCTCCTCCTCCTGCTCGACCCGCCGCAGCCTATGATCTCTGCCACGCCGCTGCCGCTTATTAACCGCTCGACACCCAAACGCCGCCACCGCCCACAAACTGACACTTCAGCAAAACACATCTCCAAGGACAAGAGTGCAATTAATTAGGCTTGTTGTGTGATCTTTGGCTTTGGAGCTGCAGATGGAATAAAAGTCCTCTTTATCTTTCACACGTTTAACACTGCGTGATGACAAACTTTAAAAAAAAAAAAAAAAAACAAGCACATGACTGAGGCTCAATGCAAAGAGCGTCGGCTTTGCATTTCCTGGTTGCTTAATGTTCCACTTCGACTGTCTGAATGTGGATGGAAACACAAATATGGAGACCAACTGTGACAGACAGGGTGAATAATAAAGCAGCAGGCAGATCGACAGACTCACAGGGACTTCCACATATTTGGCAGCTGCTTTCACCTTTCGGGGGGCAGGAGGAGGAGGAGGAGGAGGAGGAGGGGGGTGGGGGGTGGGGGGTGGGGATAAGAAGAAGAATGACACTGAAGTTCAGCCGGGAAGATTTGGTTTCCAGCAAATAACAGGTTGCCTCTGTGAGCAGTGAAAGAAACAGCTCGGCGCTCTGTGTATCCAGGAACAAAAACATGGCTACTCACTGTGAAAGAGAGGATTGAAGAGAAGAACGTTCCTTCATCGTATCTCGACAGCTTGGACAGGACGCCGTCTAAAACAGCAGCAAACTGCAGACAGATCAGGGGAGACACGTTATCATTTTCATTTTTCAATATCATTATTTTATCTTTTGTAGTTTTAGAAACAAAAAAATGTCTTCTCACTGAGTCATTTTCAATTTTTTTTAATAGTGAGATTATTTCAATTTAAATTTTTTCTAAAATCAAGTTTCATTCATTTGTCTTGATTCTAATGCAGAAACCTGATTTATTTTGTCTTGTTTCAACATACAGACACAATTTCTGGAACTAGATTTAAAAAAAAAATCAGAAAAAAAATCAGGTTTTATTATTACTGAATTATGCTGCACGTGTAGATGTTTTCCTTTTTTTTTTTAAAAGGAAAATACATATTGTGTTTCTTAAAGTGAAATATTATATTTACGAGATTAAACTGTAACCACACGAAATAAAAAGAATAATGATCATAATAAATAAAATACAAATGAATAAAAGAAAAAAAAGAAAAATCAAAGATTTGTTTACTAAATAAATATTCCATCATGTTAATAAGTGTAAAGCTTAACCACCCAAAATTTTGTTTAGACAAATATAATAATTATAATAAAAATTATAATAATAAGCAAAGAAAAAACTAAGTAACTAGTAAACAATAACTAAATAAGTTTAAAAAAGAACAAGAAAAATACATGATTTTTAAAACCATAAAAAACATAAAGGAAGAAAACAAATTAAAAATAAAATCAAAATTAAAAAGAGTTAAATCCATTATAATCTAAAAAAAAAAAAAAAATCAAACAGTAAATAATGAGTAAATAAGACATCATGGTTACTGAAAGAGCCAGGCTTGACACCCCCCCCCCCCGCCCCGTAAATAAAACAAACAAAAAAGAATGAAGATCCTGACAGTAAACAATAACAGCCAGCGAGATGATTCGATTGGAGGATACAAAAAGATTTACCTTTGAGACGAGGGAGGAAATCATTTCTTTGAACGCCTCGTCAATCAGGACATCGATTTTGGAGTGGTACTGTTGCTGCGGGGGGTGGGGTCATATGGAGGTGGGGGGAGATGTGTGGACGGGGGACAAAAAGAAATATTTCATTATTTTTAGAAAACTGACGGAGCACAAACACTAAAAATGACTCCTTGCCTCCCTGATACAGAACAACAGCATTGTCTGTGCTGTAAAAGACAGAAAGAAAAACCTACAACACTCAGTATGAACATCAAGTCCACACACACACACACACACACACACACACACACACACACACACACACACACACACACACACACACACACACACACACACACACACACACACACACACACACACACACACACACACACACCCCTCCCGACACAGGGAGGCGTGAAAAACCTTCCCATCCGTGTAACGCCGCTGAGTTAAGCAGCTAATAGGACCATTATGTGGCTGAATGACATTCCCGTCTGCGCTGGAAAAGCGAAGGAATCTGAAGGATACTTTTTGTGTGTCTCCCTACAATTAGAGCAGCCTTGTATGTCTCTAAAGCACCGGTCCAGCTGCGAGGACGAAAGGCTCACACAAGATTCAATTAATCCGCCATTTCATGTCTCGTTTGGCCCCCCTAAAAACATATTCATGGCACCTTTTCCCTTGAAGGGAGCAGAGGAAAAAAAAGGCTGGGGCTGAGCGCTGAATGGAGGCAGCAGCAGGGGAGTTCATCTCTTGGCGACAATGCCCTTTCAGTGGCCGTCTAAAGAACACCCAAATTAAAAATTTCAATCAACAAAGCGCACAGATCGCTGACAAATTGCAGGTCCAGGGAGGTCACCGTCGCTAGCCCTAATTTTGTTTTTTTTTTTCCCTCCACAAGTCCGCAAAATGGCAGCTCTCTTTCATTAAGCTCTCTTTGCATTAAAGAGAACTAGATACCACGTAACAAGATGGCGCCCCCTCCCATTCATTCCCATGAAGATGCCAAATGGATCAAATTCTGATTCTACATTTTAGGGGGTTGTGGCGCTTCCATAAAAACACGTTAAAAACATTTTCTAATGACTGTGTATGAGGAAAAATGCTTTTTGGGTCGTGGTGCGTCATGTGATGCTGCTGGAAGTTGCGATTCCGAGTGTGGCCACTACGCCAAACTTACCTCACAGCCCAGCGACGTCCTTGAGGGTTATTTTCTTCTCTTACCTCAATTAACATCGCTGCTTTCGCCTTATTATTTTTTTCAAAGTGTGCCATAAAAAGCAGAGTAGAGGAGAGGAAACGGTTTGGTCTTTGCCATGTGCGCAACAAATACAGAAAAGAACAATTATTGCTTTTAAAAACATTTATCTGGCCGCTGCTGCTACTTCAGCTCTGTGAGGTGTTTTAGTTTCTGAATCAGGTCACATTCACGACTCCCCAGACACTATTTATATTTACTATTTTATATTTATTTTACATTTATATAAAGTGACAAAAGCGACAAAACCACAACAGACAGATTAGCATTTTCAATGATTTCAGTTAAATCCATGAATCCAGCAAACGATTAAACTGTCAAGTGCAGATTCTTCACAGACCGTCTGCTCACTTATCATTTGAAGTCCACGTCTACAACAGTGATGCTGTTTCCCCCGAAAACTACACAAAAAAGGGAGGAAGGGTGCAGAATTGGCACTTCTCAAAGCAGGGGCAGATTTATCTGTCCTGCTGCCTTCAGACAGCAGCAGGGACTCCACCTACATTCATTTATGGATAAATGCAAACTATCTGATTTTTCTATTACATTTCAAGCATTATTCTGCTGTAAGTTTATTCTCAACGTCTACGATTTAATTTCCACTAAAATATCAACAACTCACTATGTGCTGCCTCATTTTAATGAGCCTCCCACCTGTACGCAGAGTTACAAAATTTCAAGGTCAGGAAAATACCAAACTGTTGGAACATTAAGTCGCCACAAAAATAGTGTCCCTTAATGTCAAACTAACATGCAGCCGGTGCAACAGGCTGCAAACTTTTAGAAGCTATTATTTGTTTCTGCAGGAGATAAGAAAGTACATAATATCTCCATATATGAAACATAACATCTGTTCTACTTCCTGTATGACAAAACAAGCTTTTCATTAACATATGTTAGTGTCAGAATTTATTATTATTATTACTAAACCAGCAAAATCCATTTAACAGCTGGATGAGCCTCCTGAAATGCTCTCAGAGCTCATGAATCCATTATAGCAGACGAAAAGAAGCAAAGAAACAAAATTCTCATGAATCTCATGTAGATGACACGTCAGAGCCTCGTTTAAAGCTTAATATCAGCTCATTTTTTCAACAATAGCTGTTGGGGTTTTGTAAACATCCAGAAAACTCTATGATCTAAAAAACATATAAGAGGATTTCACTTAATGCCGATGATATGATGCTATAGTACGGAAGTGGTGCTCACTCAAGTGATGATTGAATGATTTGAGCTCTTTAATTGACATGAAGAAGATTTAAAAAGAAGAGGAGCTCGTGTGGAGAGTTGTGAGAGGAAATAAGGCGATGAGGAGATGGAGGGACTTACCCATTGTTTGTCAATCTGGGATTCAAACAATGATGTGCAGGACACATGGACATGAGGGACAGAGGAGGGCATGAGACAAAGAAAAGAAGGCAAACACAGTCAGCCAATTTTAAAACACATCATTAAAAACATTTCCTCAAGTTTTATTAAAGAGAAACCTGCAGGAGATTTAAAAAAGTACAACTCAAGACTTAATGTTCAACATAAAAGTAATCATGAAATATCTTCAATATAAAAATCTTTCCACTGATGTTTCCACTTAAGTTTTAACTTTCTTATTTCCATTTCCATCATATTTTTGACAAAACCAGGACTTCAATCAAAAACTCTGAATATTTTATTATCAAGGTTATTCAGAGGCAGAGTGTTTGGGCTGAATGAAGATCAGCCTGTCGAACTGAATGAAAAGTGCGACACAATGTCAGACTGAGGTTTGTTGTGTTTGGAGACCCAGAAGGACTTCATGAAATCAGTTTGAGAGGGACTCAAGTGGACAGACATAAAATGCCCTTTCATTTCCTTTGAATTTGTTGAGGACTCCATTTGTTATTATATCATAGGCTGTTTGTGAAGCTGCTGCTGAAATGATAAAGAAACTATTGGAGGTGATTTCTTACTGCAGAAAAATACTTTCAGATCCTTTCAAGTCAAATTTTCCATGACAACTGGTTCTCTATCATCATGGTGTTAATATCTGATCTTATGTATTTTTGGATGCTGTAACCTTTGACCCCTGAAGTTGGAGGACTTTTTCTGACACACAAAAGCCTGTGATTGGTTAGACAGGGGACGCTTGTTTTCATGCAATGAATACAACACTAAACTACAGCCGCAACAAATGTTTTTTAATTTCTCAATTATTAATATCATCACTGACCAATTAATCAATAGTCCATAAAATGTCAACTATACAAACATCCTTTGCTGCAGAGACACACACCAGAATAATCTGACACACGTTAAAACACCCACTGTGTCCGTGAAGAAACAAAATTTGCCATTTTTCCCTAAAAGATACAAAAATCCAAAAGAGAAAAATGGCCAAAGATATGTTTGGATTTCTGTTGTATTTGAATTCTTAACATTTAAAGTGGAAATAGACGACTTTTTTGTTTTTAGCTAATCATTATGAAGTAAATGTTGACTGCACAGTGTAATGGCTTTAGAACAATGACTCCATCAGCATTTAGATTGGTTTGTTTATAGTGAGTCTTTTAGGCTACAGGTATCTGTCGTCATCATTCAGTGTCGGCGCCTCACAGCTCAGTAACAAAAAAACATGGAGGAGAGCAACAACAGCGACATCATCCTCAACATCTGTATTGCCTCCACAACAAGTAATCCTGGACATTTATGCTCGCACAACCACGTCATCCATCTTTATGATTTGACGTTATTGTTGTTATTCTTGATGCAGCTCACATTTCAGTTAAATCTGTGCATGTGTGGCAGTTTAGGACCTCAGTGGTGTTCACACCTGGAGCCGGATACATGTCACTTACAAACATGAACCATCAACACAAACAGCTGATCATTAAGGCCTGTAGTGTGTAGAGTCACTCAGCACTAAAAGTGTTTGTTTAGCTCAGTTTAACCTGCAGGAGTTTCTGAAGGCTCGGAGGAAATAAATTCATGACGAGTGAAAACGAAGCACAGCGAGGACCGAATGAATCTATCAAACAGCAAAGATGACTGCTGTCACAGATGATGAGGAGCTCAAACAGTCTGAAAATTATCACTGTCAGGAGAAAATAATTTGACCTCTTCCAGGAGTCTGACAGGAGAGAGAGAGAGTGTGACTGACAGACTGCTTTAATATGGAAAACGGGGCGGTCGCCTTTAATTCAGGTCAATATGGTAATTATTTATTTGTTGAGGTTAATGTGTGTCCAGAAGTGAAAAAGAAAGTTTTGCATTTCTATTGTTGAATTCTTTGTATAAATTCTGATTGATTTTTCTGTCAACTAATCAATCAATCAACTAATCACTTCAGCAGTGTACTAAAAAGTAATATTCTTTATTAGACGCAGCAGCACTTCATTGATTATATGGAAAATCTACCATCAGGACATTAAAGGTTTTTTCTTCCCTCTTTATTGTTTTGCTCTTTTCACTCTGTCTTTTCTTCTCTTACTTGTTTTTCTGAAATTAACTTTGTATAGTCTTGAAAATATTGGATAAAAATATGGAGATATAGCAGCAGAAACAGTCTGTATGTGTTTTTGAGCAGCAGTGGAGGCTCAGTGGAAGCTGGTGAAGAGAGGAAGCTGAAGGTTAAGAGAACAGCGTGCTTAGCTCTCTGTCAAGACTACCGGCGACCAAGGGTTTCGCTCTCAGCGGCGCCAAGGCTGCCGCCTTACACAGGCTTCACGGTCATCCATTTAACTGCTCGTGTCGAGCGTTTGGCCGTTTCAAGTGTACACAAATACACCTGAACTCCTTGTCTGCTGCATGTTTGGAGGAAACAGTCACGTTTTAGTGGCTGATCTGACAGTTTGACTCGACCTGTTCAGTGCATGCTGAGAATAAAAGACAGCTGAGGGTTTTAAAAGCTGAAACTCTTTGGACTTTCAGAGTCTCTGATGGTGAAAAATATTTACATCTGTCCAACTAAAGTGATTTAGTCTGATGTTCAGCCAAGCTAGAAAATATCAATTTTTTAATTTTTTTTTTAAATAAATGAGCTCTAGTGTTTTGAAAATTTTGCTTGTTTAAGATAGTGGTAACTCCCACGTCATGAGGCTGAAGTAACAGGCTCCAACTGACTCCCATTCAAAAAGCCTCAACTTCTCTCTAGAAATACTTAGTCAATCATTTTTTCACAATGTCATTATGGTCGTAATCTTTAAATTCAGGCCCTCTAATAAGTGTGTTGGTGGTCATTTTAATAAGATTTGAAGACTTATAGTATATTTGATGTCTGCTGTGTGGGCGTTGATTGACATCTGTGATTGACAGTTGGCTCACCTGCTGCTCTCTCCGGCTCCGGGACTCACACTGAGTTAGACTATTGTCGCAATATTTCACTAAGTTTAAAGTTATATTATGCAGGTTTTTCTTAAAAAAACAAAGACCGGGACGTTTCTGGCGTCAACCTTTGGGCAGTGGGTGTGTAGCCTCCAGCCAATAACAGCGCGCACAGTGTGAGGGCGGGACTCTATAAAAACGTAGCGACCAGGTTATCATCAGCGCTGTCTCTCTCCTCTGCGCTCTCTGTCTGTGTCATGGATGTATAAAGAGAACAGATATGTGTCTGTTTGTCCGAGGGTGGGGCTGAGCTCCACACACACACACACACACACACACACACACAGACACAGACACAGACACAGACACAGACACAGACACAGACACAGACACAGACACAGACACAGACACAGACACAGACACAGACACAGACACAGACACAGACACAGACACAGACACAGACACACACAGACACAGACACAGACACAGACACACACACACACACACACACACACACACACACACACACACACACACACACACACACACACACACACACACACACACACACACACACACACACACACACACACACACTATCAGAAAATAATGTTTTATTTGTCTTATTCACTGCTTTGTTCTCGCTAGCGCCGCTCCCTCTCTTCATTCACTCTCTAGCTCGCTTGACCACTGCTCCCTCTCTCTCTCTGAGCCTCTCAATCCTGCATAGTATGCCTTTAATGTTACATGATTATATATTGATTTATATATTTATTGATCCATAAGCTGCAACTCTGGGCTTCAAACCGGCTCCAATGAAAACCAACGGGTGATGTCACACCTCGCTACGTCCATCTTTATATACAGATTTGGGACTCAATAAGATGTTAAATGAACAGTTAACAGATCATTCAGTGAAACCTAAAACCTTCAGCTAAAAGTCTGATTGGAACATACGAGGCTATAAACCCTGTGAGTCCACATTACTGATGTCAGGCAGTGTTATCTATTAGTTTACCTCCTGGCCAGTGTCCAGCACGCAGAGTTTGGAGCACTGCTTCTTGGCGTCCATCAGCACGTTGAACATGGTGCAGACTGACAGCGGCACCCGGAAGTCTGTTGACTTATTCGCTTTCTGCATTTTGGCATCAAATGCAGATTTTGTTCTGTGGGATAAAATGAGAAGAGATAAAGAGATAAAATGTGGCCCAAAATGACTGAAATGGAAAATCTTTTCTGTAAAACTGTGAAGCTTTTTGTTATTTTACAGTGAAATGTGGCATTTTAAAAAACAAGAATACAATTCTAAGTATTTAAAGAATGCAGAGAATCGGCTTCACAAAAGAACAAGTTCGCTTCAGGTGTTTGGTTTGATGTTTTCAGGTGAATCTACATATAATAACAAAAGGAATTCACATTGTATGTGTGAGGTATAAAAATAAAGAAAGGACCCAGCAGTCCTGATCCAGCTGTGGTGACCTCTCAGTCTGACCTCTTGACGCAGGCCTCCATCATGTCGCTGGCCATCAGTTTGAGTCTTTGCTCCAGATGTTTGGCGAACTCAGGCTCTGGCCAGTGGAGGTCCAGCACGAACATCTGCAGAGCATCCAGCTTCCAGAACAAATCCTCCGAGGTGGCGGAGCCGTTACTGCAGGGAGGATGGAGGAGATATAAAAAAGTATAAAATATGATATTACATGGACCTGCTGTGTTTTCCTACGTGGCTGAAAGATATACGATGCTCATTTGTTCCACCAAACCCTTTTTTGGAAAAGTGGTGCAGGAAGTGTGAGGATCTCTGTTTAAAATGACCACACTGATTGTTTTAAATGTTTAAGGTTATTAACTATGAGCCATAACTTTCACAACTATTACATCAGTTTTAAGATTGATTTCCTTCCTTCTTTCCAGATGTAGTAGAGTGATGTTGCAGATTATGAACAGGAGATTATAAATTACTGCAATTGAAATGCTGATTAGGCAGGCAGGGACCGCCTCCCCTCCCTTTCATAAAGTGTTGCTAATTTTCACTGAAGTAAAAGAGTTTATTTTTAAACAGAATTTAGGAAGTAGATTCCATGAAGGTACACAATTTGTATATGTGATAAAGTTAATTTGAAGAAGCTACAATCAATATTTTTTAATAACAGTCTGAGCTGTCAGTGTGTAATGTGTTGGTCGTGGCTCGTAGTGATGAACCTACAGAGAATTATCAGTGACTCTGCAGCTCCCCTCGGCTTTACGGAGCTTTATAGTGAGTTTCAGCTCATTGTTTATCTGTCCGGCTGCAGCTTTACTGTTTTGGTTCACTCTCAGCGCTCTCATAGCGTCGTTTTCAGAGAAAAAGCTGTAAAAAGCCACTGTACACTACCTGCTCAGCACCAAACAGCAAACAGACACAGTTAGCTGTAGACTAGCTGGTGAACATAGTGGAGCATTTAGCAGCTAAAGAGCCAGATATTTCCCTCAGGAGTTGGTAGAGAGCAGAAACAGCTAAAAGAGAGTGAATATTGGACTTACATTCACCAGGTGGACAGAAACACGACTCCTAATGAATGATAATGTTGCTCCGTAACTGCTGGATGTGGAAATAAGCAACTGTTTGCTAACAAATTCAACACATCAACTTAAAAGCTGATGATGAGTCAGAGTTGTGTTCACTGCCTGTTTCTGATGAAAACTAGTGGACAAAACATCAGTAATATAAGTTTAAACAGGGTTTTGGGTGAGTATATTTGTATCCTTTTATGTTTTGGAACTATATTTTTATTAATTTCATAATTTTTTTGCTTTGTTTGGTCCTGGTTAGAGTTTGACCCACTGCAGGACAGCCAATGTTTTCAACTGATTTATATGAAAATCAACTTGCAGGACCTTAAATCTCACAGATGATTATGATCTAATGTTTATGTGATCTTTGGATGGTAACACAGCTGTGAGCAGAGAGCATTTTGGAAAACTCTGTGATGGTGCATTCAAGAACACCTGAAGCTTTCCAGTCTGCTGCTGGAAATGCTTTATTTCTATACAAGTCTCTTATTTCCAACCAAGTTCCTTCAAAGAACTGTGTAATTTGGTAGATCTTTGTCTATTATTATTATTATTATTATTATTATTATTAGGCATTTTGAAATTAAAATTAAAATTAAGTGTGAAGAAACAACCAAATGCATAATTTCATAATTTCAATCCATTGTTTTTTAATGTGTCTCTAGTGCTGATTTTCTGACAACATGGGGCTCAGACAGCATTTTCAGGAGGCGGATATCAAATCGATGATATCAGACATTTGTTGTCATTTAGTGCACAAGTTGTGGATTGTGATTGATTACGTATATGCAGAGAATTGATTATGGGATTATTTGAAAAATGATCTGAGCAGCTGATTTGAAAGTGCACATGCATGTATGACCCTCACTTCATGGCATTTTTTACAACCGGCGTGGACAAAAACCATCATCAGTGCTCATTATCGCGTCCTGAGAAAAATAAAGATGAGCATTTAGCTTCTGGTGTGGCTCTTCAACAGGTTTTGGTAGTTTTGGTGCAGAGCTTTGTGGTTTCAGTCAGTAAACACAACACCAGGCTGAAACAGAGACAGATGGATGGTCTCCCCGCCTTCTCCCCTGCGCACAGGTTACACAGCAACACATGGCAACGCTCGCCGCCACCGACATCCAAGTGTACAGCGCCCAGCTAGAATGACAGCCATGGGAGGATGGGGGGGGGGGGGTGACGGGGGGTTAAAACAAGCGCCACTCACTCCCTCACTTTTCTCACTTCGCCTTTAAAAGACTGTTACCTTAACAAGTGGCGCACAGGAATAAACGCTTTGGGCTGAGTCTGCGGTGCAATTTAACGCTCGGTGGCTATCCCCCTCATGTCTAATTAGTGGTGCTCTTCTCTGAGCGCACTCCGCCCCGCTCCCCGGGGAACGGGACGATCCCACTCGCCCGTCTGTGCTCGCTAATGAAGTGCCAGCTTTTTTTCTCTTTTTTTTTCATTGGATCGAGGAGGGCCAAGTGAAGTGAGGTAGAAGAACAGTGTGGTCCATGTTGTGGGAAAGGCTGGGGGAGTCAGCATGAGGAGCCTTTTTAAGAAACACACCCTCGACCAGCCTCCAGAGACCCCCCCCCCCCCCCCCCCCACACCAACCCCCAACATGGCCACCAACGCTGCCAGTTCTGCTACAGACTCACTTGCTCTGAAACAGACTGACAGACACATGAAAACATTTAGAGATGTTCCTAAAAATCAGACAGAGCAGGTGAGTCCAGATCAAACCTCTGATCCTTCACTCACAGCTCAATCTACCGTACAACTGCAACCAACAATTATTTTCATTATTGATTATTCTGTTGATTATTTGGGGGTTTAATTGATTATTAAAATGTGAAAATAGTGATAAATCATAAATCATCAGTTCAAAAGTTCAATGTGTCTTTAAATGTCTAGTTTTGTCCAACCAATAGTCCAAACCCAAAGATATACAGTTCACAGTGATAGTGAAGACAATCATGCTGATTTTCTTCATGTAATTGTCTATATTTTGTCATGTTTTGATACAGAGGGACATTTTGGAAGTGAAGAGGCACAGGCTGGTTTTATTTGATAAATCTTTCACACATATGAAAACACGGAACATCTCTCAACTTACAAGATATCCGGTAGATTCATTCCTTGCAAGCTGCAACAGAAAATTTAAGTGATTTGTTATTATTGCACTGATATTCTTCACATCGTGACATGCACACTGCACAGCACAAGTACCAATGTTTTCACCGAGTCTCGCATGCAGGTGGCATCCCGCTGACAAAAGAGCCACAGTGTCAGAGAAACAATCTGAGAACCACAGACCTCCCTCTCATACCCGTCCTGGCTCATTCAGACAAGAATAATGGAGCTTGTGAGTTTGCTCTCAGAGACCAGGACTGAGTGGCACAACAAAGTTGGATTTCAATAAATCACTTTTGCAAAAAATGTTCAAACTTGAGCAGGGCGTCATGCGGGGGAGTAAAAAAGCAAAATGAATCATTGTAGTTCTGACTGGAGATGTTTATTGACACAATAATTCATTTCAGATTTGTGGACAATCATGCAGACAGATTGACAGAAACAGAGCTGCAGGGTCAGTCTGCAGAGATGGACGCCACTGCTGAGCATTCAGGACAACCAGAGGTCAAAACTAGAGGCCTTCACAAATATCTGACCCCTGAAAACCCAAAGACCCAACCTGAACAGATCCAGGTCTCAGATTCACTTCATTTCTGATTTAGATTTGACTACAAATTTTTGGTCTTTGTAAAATGCTGATGAGACTCTGCTGGACCGAACGAGCATGTTTAGTCAGCCAATGAAAATGTGTTAGACATGTTAGAGATGGTGCCTTCACTATAGGCCATTTTAGCCCTGCTAGCAGCTCTAGAGACGGCAGTGTTGGTTTACCTGTTGGTCCAACATTCAAACGGATTTCAATGAAATATAGTTCAGATATTAATTGTGCTCAGAGATAAATAGATAGATACTTTCCTTTAGTGCCACCTGCAGGTAAAATTTTCACCTGTCCAACATTTTAGTTCAGAATACTCCAAAACAAATCACTGAACTTCTGCCAGCATCCTGTTAGCATTTGCATGTTTAGCTTCAGCATTGGCACTAGTTTTAGCATTAGCTTTCTTTTCATTTAACATAATAATGCTGAATTTTTTAAAAAAGTAGTGTAGGTTGTGTAGACCGAAAGACGGAAATATTGTACTTTCTACTCCACTACATTTATTTGACAGCTTTAGTTACTTTTCAGATGAAGATTTGACACAATGGATAATATAACAAGCTTTTAAAATACAACACATTGTTAAAGATGAAACCAGTGGTTTCCAACCTTTTTGGCTTTTGACGTCTTACAAAAAGCAGTGTGTAGTCGGGGTCACATTTCAGATGTCTATGAGTTGTTAACAGCTCCACCAAATAGTGATTTTTCCCTCTAAACTTCTCACATGGTTTCATTTCAATAAATGTTCAAATGATCCAATATTTCAGCAAAAATCAAAGATTAGAGAAAAAGTCCAAAAAGTGAAAACAGATTTGTGTATCAGAACTTTGTTTTTTCTTCTTTCCTCTCCCATTAATCATCTCACGACCCCTCAGATTTATCTGCTGACCCTTTGGAGGGGCCCCACCCCTAGGTTGGGAACCACTGGACTAAACTAGCTAACTGTATATAAAGTAGTTGAAACTAGCTCCACCTCCAGCAGCTACAACAGTAACATGCTGCTTACACACTGATGCTTCAGTATTAATAATCTAATGATGTCATATATAATAATATATCAGAGCTTGTGAAGACCTCTAATCCAAACCACAGCGACACCTCTGAGTCTTCTATCCCCCCTCATACGTACGTGTTCTCGCACAGCGGCCCCATCCAGGCGGGCGCCGAGAAGCTGGGCATCTGCGGCAGCGTGAGGGGGAGGCTGGGGACTTTAGGAAGAGGAACGCTCGCTAGATTGTTAGTTAACGACCTGCTGGGTCAGAGTCAGCGGCGAGGTCGATCAACGGTGGCAGCGGAAAATGTTAAAAGAATCAAATACAAAGAGAAAGAGAAGAAACAGTGACAGTAACAGAAAATGAAAAACTGAAGGTATATCTTCAGGAGGTGTTCACCCAATAAAAGGTTGTGGTCTTCATTTTTTCCCCCTTGTGTTTCTGTTTTTCTAGTCTGTGTATGTTCATGAATTGGACTCCTAAAGCATCAGAATAAATGCTAATTTTAGCTCAAGTTTAAATATTTTCAACTCGTCAATTAATCCAGGGTCAATTTGCATCCACTCACTTTTTTACATTCACTTCACGTGTCATGCTTCTAGACTTAACTTTGTGTTCAGTCTGAACTAGGGCTGCAACTAATGATTATTTGTATTATCAATTAATCTGTTGATTATTTTCTCCATTAATCGATTAGTTGTTTGGTCCAAAAATGTCAGAAAATGGTGAAAAATGTTGATCAGTGTTTCCCAAAGCTCAAGATGACACTTTCTCAAATGTCTTGTTTTGTCCACAACCCAAAGATATTCAGTTTACTGTCACAGAGACTAAAGACACCAGGAAATATTCACACGTGAGAAGCTGGAATCAGAGAATTTGGAAATTTCCTTCTTACAAAATGACTCAGAACGATTAATCGATTAATTGACTAATGGTTGCAGCTCTTGTATGAACAAACCTCCCAGACTCCACTTAAAGAGTGACTTAACACCCCCAAAAAATCTTGTTTTCACTGAAGTCCAGTGGGTTTCTGAGGTGAAACAAACTGTACAGAGTTATTTTCTTGTTGGTTTTAGTTGTTTAAGTTCTGCGGTGTGTGTTGGTCAGCTGCTCTCGTTTGTTACTGCTGGACTTCGCTGCTCTGCTCCGCCAATTTCAGAACCTATCAGCTATCGTTTGATGACGATTCAGCCTCTGGGGGCAACAGCCAATATTTCTGGGGTTCAGGTGTAGCCAGCGGATATCCACTCATTGCTTACAGGCCGATTAGCAACTTTAGACAGTCCAGACGACATTTCGGCTAATTCATATAAACAGATATATGCATATGAATGCAGATTAATAATAAAAAAAAAGCTAAATTGTTGTCAGATGGTAGCCAATGCGTTTCGCTGCACTGCCCTGTTGAGTTCCGCCTTTTTAGTCCTGTCAACATTACGTTATTAATTAACATTCAAAAAAAAGATTTTTGGCATTTCATGAATCGATTTAGAATCCAGGCAGCTCAAACTAAGAGGAAGACAATTTAAAAAATATTCACTTGATCAATGTACAGACAAACAATAAGCCCAGATCTGAATGACTAAATTTCAATGTGAAGCAGAGATCCTAACTAGTTACTGAAATATTATAGAAACAACCGTTATTGTAGAAACCTAAACATCTAAAAAAACTTTCAATTTCAGCCAAATTTTGTCCAGTATTAACTTCAACTTCTCGACTCCTTCTAACCCACAAATCACCCCCTTAATGCTGGATTTCACAGCCTTACTTGACAGAATGCCAGGTCTCCTGCTCGAAGCCGCGGTGGATGGACTGGGCGATGGACGACTCCATCAGGTCTATGTAGCGGACCACCAGGGGGACGAACAGGTCCTGCAGGTGTTTGTGGAACGTCCCGTTGCACAGGTGAGCTGTGGGGGGCGGGCCAAAAGAAGACCAGGTAAGCATATTTAATAACCTTTCAGACCATTTCCATAAAACCTAAAACAGGGAAACTAGACTACATTACACAACCATGTCTGCTAGAATGATGTTTTAGTATTTGCAACAGCAAACACATTATGAAAATAACATAATTCTGCATGGATAACGTTGATTTTATTAACATTTCAAAGCCACAATCTTTCCCAGAACCTAAAGAATAAGGCTGCGATTTTCTGTACTTTTCTTATTGTCAACAAATCTCATGTTTGGATCCAAACCAACAATGAACTGATCTACTAACAAGTATTGTGTGTGTATCAAAGCCTGATATATCTTATTCCTCTGTTGTGTCCAAAAACTATTAAAAACACGTCAGTGAGTCACACCGCTGCACTGGGTCACATGTTCCTTCATCATGAAGAGTTTGGTCACGTTAGTTTGTTTAGAAACAGCTCCAAAAAAACAACAACAACAAAAACAAAAACAAAACAGCACTATTTGGTGGAGCTGTTAACAACTCATAGACATCTGAAATGTGACCCCGACTACACACTGCTTTTTGTAAGACGTCAAAAGCCAAAAAGGTTGGAAACCACTGGTTTCATCTTTAACAATGTGTTGTATTTTAAAAGCTTGTTATATTATCCATTGTGTCAAAGTACAATATTTCCCTCTGAAATGTAGTGGAGTGGAAGTATAAAGTAGCATCACATGGAAATACTCAAGTAAACTACAAGTACCTCAAAACTGTACTTAAGTACAGTACTTGAGTAAATGTACTTAGTTACGTTCCACCACTGAATTTACATTATACATGTATCAATGGTGTATTTCACTGACTATTTCTTATCAGACACAGAGCTTGAATGTAGTCTGGTTTCAGCCTCAATAGAAATACTGAAAAATTCTGACAGCATCAACCAAACCTGACGATAACAAGCCTTAAAAAGTTTCTTTTTTTTATTGCTGTTTTTCTAGAATTGGATGTGGCTGCACAGGCGTTCAGGTTATTGTGTACACCCCCATGATAACCCCCACGCCATGGCTGCTTTGTAGATTGTCAAACAGACAGATAAATCCTCTGTGACAGTAACAGGCTACAGCGAGGAGAGACAAAGAGCGACGGTGAGTGTTGGGAGAGAAGCGAGCAGGCTGGTCTCTCAGGACTTCATTAGTTTTAATTCCTCTCGCTCTGCTCCGTCATGATTAACACTAGCCTTTTTGCCCTCCAGAGAGTAAAACCCGCCTCCCTCGCAACCGCTCGCCTTCACATGCTGACAATCAAGTGAGCATTTAAATAATCTGCAGAACAACTGAGAGATAATACACTTGTTGAAGAAAGTCCTCAAAGAGTCAGTGAGATATCGAGTCATGTGACCTGAGGCTGGCCGTCCGGTGGTCACTGCAGAGGTTTCTGAATTATTAAAATGTCTAAAAAATGCTTTTTGAGCAATTAGAAAAGTCAAGGATTGTTCATATTTTATCATTGTGAGGTTCAGAGAAGGCAACTTGTAAATCAACTTTATTATCCTACAAACCTTTTTTTTAGTATCTGAATGGATTTGAACTCAAACAAATCTCTTTCCTCTCACTTTAGACATAATTATCAAAGAGGGAAGACCTCATTTGTGCAAACAGTCAAAACTATGATTTTGCTCGCTGTGTTTCGTCTTCGTCTATTGCCTCATTACACTCCAATTCAAGTCGGCTAATGTTGTGACACTTGGAATAATTACGGCATTAACAGAAGATGGTAATTAGAAAAAAATATAAAAGATATGAGGCACAAAAAAAAGAGATTTGTGGGTTCTTCACATAATGAAGCGCTGAGTTTTTTGTTCCCAACATTGCCCTTGGGCTGTCTGTCTATCTGCCTGCCTGTCTGTTACTGTATTTGAGGTACTTTGGCATCATCCATGTTAAATAACGCCTCACATCTCGCCAAATCTCAGCTGGCTCTGAGACAAAGCCTTGGAGCCGATGGAGGGCTGAGAGAAAGAAAACAATGAGCCGAGACTTTTCTCCAGCATGCAGTCAAGTGAAATCTGAACAGTGAGATGCTGTTTTATCAAGGAAGAAAATACTACAATCTGAATACAGCAGTGCAATGTCGTTGTTTGTCATTTTTTAGGTCTTTCTCACACCGTTTGGACCTTGAGACGCAAAAAAACACATTACAAAAATCAGTTAGTATCAAAAAGTGTTTCCTTATTCCTGAAATCATGTTGTTTTTGCTGCTGTGTGGATGTCTGCCAGAAAATGTCTGAAAGATTATATAGAAACTGCAAGCAATGAAATTCCATCTCAGCATTCATCTCCTGCATTTTCATCTTCTGTCTTTATTAATATGTGAGTGTCAGTAAAGATTGATAGATTTTTTATTTTATCTTCACTTTTCTTTGTCTTCGTCTTTCTTTAGTTCATTTTCTCTTTGCACAGTAAAGCACTTTGGATTAACTGTTGTGTTTGAGGGGCTATATAAATAAACTTGTCCCAGTCCTATAGGACACTATACAACAACCAAGATGATCACATAACAAATCGTGATATTCAGACCCACAAATTTAAAAAGAAAACATTTCAAATATCTTACAAAAATGTCCTATTATTATATCTGTGTTAGCTGCTACACTTTCTCCTTGTTAAAAAGCAACTTCAACACATCAAATCAGAGCTCTTTAACTTTTTTTACTTTTCAAATATTGGACATCTTCGCTCACTGTACATATCACGGGGCGAGGCATGTAATATCACATACATACATATATTAACATATTTTCAGAACATTATTATGAATTGTACACTGTGCATCTGTGTCTCAGTATATTGAAAGCTGGTGTCAAATTCCTTGTAAGGTTGCACATTTACACCGACTGAGTGTTTGGGTTAATCGCGGTCTGCAGTCGCCCTCTGCGACAGATGAAGGTAGTCTGGAATTGGTTATGACACAGGATTTGGACAAATATCATGAACGTAGAGCTCCTGTCTGACGTGCTGTGCAGAGCTGCTTAACAAACCCAGCAGGATTTATGATTTAAATCTCCTTCATGATTCTTTGCATTGTAATTAGAAGAAATGCATCGTTTAAACAAAAATCGGACACACATGATGCTGTAAAGGTGGAATTTTGACTGTGGAAGCGAGGTGGCGGCTCACCATCGGCCCCGTGTAGGCAGATCGCTCCGTCTTGAACGGTTTTCTGATCGATCCTTTGTCGTGACGTCGCTCAGAATATGATCGAAACATGAAGATTTAATGGATATTTGTAAAATTAAGTGTGGAGCAGAACCTTGTGGCTTTTTCTTGGAGCAGCTGATAACAGCACAGAACAGAAAAGACATCTCACCACCTGTTAAAACTGGACTAAGTTTTGTAGATTACATCATTTCATTAGCATTTCATAACAGATTTCTTGGCAAAAGCAGTTAAAAAGTAGGATCCTTTACATACATCAGAGATATACACAAGTTTACTAGTGAGGTGCAACCATAGTGATAGTGATACTTCCGCCTACAACCCAGATTCATGTATATTATATAATAAAATTGATTTGGATTTTTATCCATTTAAGATTTACAGTTTTAACACAGCAAATTCTAACAGAAGTTCATGTTTTTTAAAGAATAATTAGACCTAAAATGTTGTTTCATCCTTATTTCCTTTACTTATTCTCATATTACAAGATTTCAGAAATATGAACAACTGTTGTCAGAAAGTTAAATTTGAATAATTTACATCGATTTTGGAAATGAAGTATCAGTCTATCCTTCACAGTTTAGGTTGTTGGTGTACATGTAGCAAAGTTGTCCAGTTTTTCTTTAATTACGTAAGTGTAACGACTGCAGAGTCACAATAAAAGTCTGTTAAACTTTAGTAGAGTCACAATTATCACGAGTTTCATGTCCACTGACTAAATATATAAGAGCTGAGCTGAAGACAACAAGGTGAGACAGCAGCCTGACATCATGTTAATATCCTCTACTTCTACCTGCTGACAGGTAAACAGGTCAGCTGACACCGAGCTGAAGATGAACTGTGGACAGCTGATCGTGTCACTCATCCTGCCGCAACAGTTTTCTCGACCGCTTTGTCGCAGCTCGTGTTAATTAAACTCCTTGCCGGAGCGCGCGAGGTGCTGTTAACCTCGTCTCTTAACGAGCCTTGTTTTCTCTGGCGTCACCGGTGTTAATTAGCGTTCTTAGCGGTGAGACCGTGTGCCGTGGCGTGTGGGGCATTTCCTCCAAAAAAGCTGCAGTTTTAGAGGCATGAAAATCAAGGTCAGGTTTTAAGTAGAGAGGAAAGTATGAAAAGAAATTAAAAGATATCAGCGAGGAGTCATGGCTGAGCGTTGGCAGCGAGGTGGCCGACAGTTCACAAAGGTAATTCTTTTTTCTGGTGTATTTTTATTCCTGGGCAGGTGAATCTTAGCACTAGCAGTCTGTTTGCACTATTAAAGGCTGAAAATTCACCAGCCTTTTCTCTCTGAATCTTAGCACTAATTTGTTGCCGCGACAATCCAGTTTCTCCATGTGCATTATTTTAAGTTTCAGTTGAAAGCTGCAGCTACAAAATGTTTCCAGCTAAAGGTGTGAATTTTAAAGACTGCACGACACAGAAACCCTATGTGGTGAATAAATTAAACGTCCTTTTCTCAGTGTGAGTGTGCATGTGCGCGGTAGGTGGGGGTGAAGGCAGTGGAGGTGGTGAGAAGGCAGTGTGAAAATCAAAGAGAGATTTTTGTTTTTCAGTTTGGATCTTTCACTTCCTATGAGGAGCAGATTTCCCACCAGAGAAAAAACTGACAAAATTTAATTTGGAGAAAATGTGTGTGTGTGTGTGTGTGTGTTTGTGTGTGTGTGGTGGACGATCTGACTGCTGCACACACTTGTTGGTTCAGAGCCCACAGAAACTGGCAGAGTGACGCTGTGATTACATGCAGCAGGAAATTATACACTGAACTGTGTTTGATACTCAAAGCTTCATGCAAAAGCAGATTCCATTCTGCAAAGAACAAATCTATCAACTGCGACAATTTATTGTTAATTTATTCAATTTGGCGCTAAACTTCCATCAAGCAACAAACAAGCATTTCATTCATGCAGAAAGACGCCGTTGTACATAAACATTAATTAAAAAATTTGATAAGATTAATTTATCTCCATTTCAGGCTGACGAATAGTTACATTAACTTCACCGCTCACTTTTGGCTTCAACTATGTACTGGCACAATAAACACACACACTGCGACAGACACACGCCTTGTTTTAGACAAAGTTAGCCGATAAATAAATGTGCATTTATTGGCTGCCAAAGCGCCACCAGCCTGAGTGCTTTCCAGCAGAGACTGAGAGGCCGTCAGTGGCTGGTTAGCTCTGATTACCAGGACTGTAGGAAATCAACTTACCCTGGAAGCAGATCTTCAGTCAGACTGAAGACAAACGTATGAAATAATTTATGTAAACTTGATGTTTATTTGGAAAGTATTACGAGGTTTGTGCTGTTCACCCCGATATATAGTATGTTGTTACATTTCTCAAATTTTCTTATTTATTATCATTTCTCTTAAACTACAAGTTCACAATTTCTAAGTCTGTCTTAAAACAACAGTCAGGAGCCCAAATGAAGAGTGAAAGCTGTTTTTCTTGCTGTAATCATTCCTCCTGTTCATACTGACCATTAGAAGATCCCTTCATAATGCACTTACAATGGAAGTGATGGGGGACAAAATCCACAGTCCTCCTTCTGTGCAAACATGGATTTAAAGTTTATCTGAAGCTAATATGAAGCTTCAGCGTCCAAATGAGTCAAATCAAGTAGATATCTTTCAACGTTACAGTCTTTTTAGTGCCAAAGTCCCTCTTTTTGTTACTATACTTCCACCACAGCTCAACAGGGAAACACTGTCCGAGGAAACACAAAGAGGGAATTTGATGCTAAAAAGACTGTAAATGTGGCAGATATCCACTTGATATGACTAACTCAGACTGCTGAAGCCTCATATAAGCTTCACATCTACTTTTAAATGACTGTGTGGACACACTGTGGATTTTGGCCTCCATCACTTCCATTAAAGCACATTTGAAGGGGATCTTTTAATATCCAGTATGAACAGGAGGAATGATTACAGCGAGGAAAACCTCTTTCACTGTTCATATGGACACCTGACTGCTGTTTAAAGACACACTTGAAAAATTGTGAAGCTATCTAAGTATTAAAATGCTCCATGTAAAATGCCAGTAAAGTGACTTCGTGCCAGAAACAGATGCAGTTCTGAGGCATCTATTTTCAAAAACCAGCCAATTTGAATGAACCTCCCACCTGTGAACCACACAGATGGGCAAAGTGAATTTCAGTGTCAGGAAAATACCAAATTGTCATAGTGCTGAATGCACTGGATGTGCTTTCACCTCAAAAATAGGGTCCATAGTCAAAAAGACCCAGGTTGAAAAACACCATGCCCTGGCATACAGCTGACAAAATGCGTTCATCTAAAAACAAAAGGTCCGACTCACGGTCAGTGCGCAGGAAGTTGTTGAGGAGCTGGAATAGCGGAAAGCTGTCCCACGAGTCGACAGCCTGGACCTGCAGAGCGGCGTCCATGTCGGCTCTGTACAGAGACAGAAATGTCTCAGCGTGTTCGGCCATCAGCTCCGGCCACCACGAGAAAGCCTGAGACAGATACAACAAAACAATATTATATTATGATGTGATGTTATATGTTACCCTTTATCTGGATTACTTCCTAAAAACATTTTATTGACTGTTTGTTCTTAATATTCTTAATATTTCTTCACAGCAGACAATGAATGCTTATCACCATCTTGACAAAAATGACATGCGGAGTTCCCCAAGGCTCCATTCTGGGGCCTCTTCAGTTCAACATCTACATGCTCACACTGCTCAGATTATGGAAGACATAACCATACATAACCATATCACCAGGGGACTATAGCCAATACAAGCACTGAGTAATTTTCTTCAGTTAAAGTACTAATTGTGTTTGGAGCCAAGGAGGAACGATTAAAAATCAGAACCCAGCTTCAATTGATAATGTTAAAAACCACAAACCAAGCCAGAAATCTTGGTGTAGTCATGGACTCAGACCTGAACTTCAACAGCCACATTAAAACAAATACAAAGTCAGCCTAGTATCACCTTAAAGTCCCAGTGAAATGAAAAATACATTTTCCCCGTTTCAATCCTGTGTCCTGTATTAATTGTTCATTTATCTCTTGTTATATGACAAATACATGTCAAAAAATCATTATCAAAGTATTTTTACATCAAAATCCCTTTTCTCTTCCTGTAAAACAGCTTCACATGTTTGATGACTCATCCTGCATTCAGGGGCGTTTACAACAGTTCATCCAATCAAATGTGAATTTGCTGAGTAGCTAGCGACACCATATAAAACCGCATTTCACTGTTTGTGGGTCGTAGTAGCTAACAGAGCAATATGGAGAGAGACAGTAAGAGAGGTGCGTTTTCATTCCCAAAATAATGTGGCTGAGGTCTAATTCATTCATCTCTCCCTCGTCCTCCTCCTGATCTAACAACAGGGGAGAGGTGTGTGTGGAGCCAACAGTCCTGTGTAACTCTGTATTGACTTTAAAATCCTGCTGTTGGTTTATAAAGCACTGACTGGTTTAGGGCCAAAATACATTTCTGATCTGCTGCTGCGTTATGAACCATCCAGACCTCTCAGGTGGTCTGGGACAGGTCTGCTTTCTGACCCCAAAGTCCAAACTAAGTTTTTATGTTTTTCAGTTTTTATGCTCCACATATCTGAACAACCTCCCAGAAAACAACTCTCAGTTCTTTTAAATCACAGCTGAAGTCTTTTATTAAATCAAATTTGAGGCTTTTGATTGATATCTTACATTGCACCGTAACGTTTTTTATTATTATTTATTATTCCATGTTAGCTTATTTTTATTTTCTATTCTCTTAACTCCTTAATAACTATTTTAATTGTATTTAAATGTTGTCTTTGTCTTAATGCTTTTAATGTTTTATGTAAAGCACTTTGAATTGCCTTGTTGTTGAAACTAGTGCAGTGCCCGTTCAAAACGCGCCATGTTCAAACGTATCAATTAAAACAATAAGGAATGAATAAATTAAATGGTTTAAATCCAGACAGAAACTTCATCAGTGAGACGACTCTCTCTCGGACAGTTTGACTGAGCGGGGCGCGTGCCTTTGTCCCGTTTAGCAAGTCAGAGCCGAGAAGCCCCACCCCGCTGTAATGTGACAATGTTTATATTAAACAGCCCCTGCTGCACTCAGGCACGGAGCTGAGCGGATCGCTGTTCACTTATTTATTCAAAGCTTATTAATATTAATCGTGTTGTGTGTCCTAATTACACCAAATTCGACACTGCACTTCCTTGAGTCTGCAGCAATACATCCTCCAGGTATGAAGTAGATCAGATAAACAGTTTTCAAGATACGCAAAGGACAAACATACATACATACAGACAGACAGACAGACAGACAGACAGACAGACAGACAGACACACACAGACAGACACACAGACAGACACACAGACAGACAGACAGACACACACAGACAGACAGACACACAGCTTTATATAGAGAGATGTGCTATACAAATAAACTAGCCTTGCCTAGAGACCAAAAAGATGACCCGTTAAAAGCTTTAGAAATCTAAATAAATGGAGACAGATGCAATATTTCTTTAGCTGCTGTGACTGTTAGCCACTTTTAAACTGGAATAAAAGAAAAAAAAGCCCATAGGTGCTGTACTTGTACTTGCTGATTAACTAATGAAGCTATCTTCAGTCTAAAGAGCATCCAGGCTGTGTGGCTCTCCAGTGGACAGAGGTCAGCCTGTTCAGGTGGCCGCTGCTATTGATGGCTAAAGGACCTCTGAGAGAAAAAGTGCAACCAGGCTTGAATCACATGCTGATGCACTCAGGTCGGTATTTGTGTACAACCGAGGAAGAAGAGGCAGAGAGGTCAGACGGAGAAAAGAGAAATGACACGGCAGCGGCTCGAAGTCGCGGCTTTGCGGGACTACTCATCAGGCCTTTCAAACGCGCCTTTTCAGTTTCCTGTTACTGACAACAAACAGCATTAAATGAGCCTGAGGATTCCTCAACACTTTAAACTATTTCATCTCAAGACATCCATTTCAATAACAGCCGCTTGTAAATAAATACTGCTATCAGTCCATCAAGAAAGAAAAAGGAGAAGAAGAAAAGACAAGAAATCAGCAGAGGATTCAAGGAAAAGACCTAAAGGTGAAGAGAAACAGGAGACGCAGGAAAGGTGGGAGAAAAGAAGCACTGATTAGAAAAAGAAGAAAAACCAGGCCCGAATGAATGGAAGAAAGAAGGAAGAATAAAGGAAAGTAAGGAAAATTGAAGTAAGAGAGGAAGAAAGTACAAAAGAAGCACAAAAGAAGAGACAAAGGAAAGAAAGATATAAAGAGGCAAAGAAAGAGCAAAAAAGAAAGAAGCAAGTGAGAAAGTCAAAGGAATGGAAGAAGGGCACAATGAAGGGAAGAAGAGAGGGAAACATTGTAGGAAGATAAGAAAGAGAGAAAGAAGCACAGAAGGCAAAAAGGGGAAAAGCATGAAGGGAAATGTGGGAGAAGCAAAGAAACAATAAAGAAGGAAAAAAGCGAAAGAAAAGCGGAAAGGACTGAAAAATAGACAAAGACAAAACAAAGAGATAAATATGAGAAAACAGGTAAAGGATGAAAGAGAAATGACAAAAAAAGGTGAAAAACAAAGAGCAAGAGGTAGTTTTAGGCAAAATAAAGGAATAAGAGAGAAGCCTGTTTTCAACCAAGAGGAGGAGGAGGAGGAGGAGGAGGAGGAGGAGGAGGAGGAGGAGGAGAGCGTCGTGCTGTGAAGGGATAAGGTCCTTATTGTATCACCAAGGACATCCGTTCCTCCATATCCTCCCTTCAACAAACAACTTGCTAAAAAGTAAAGACATCAATGAGGATTTTACAAAGCCCAAAAACTGAATGAAAGCGACCGGGTAGATAATGAGAAGTTAAGTTCAGCTGATGTTGCGTGAGAAGATCGGGCTCCACACCTGAAGGTGTTGGATGGACCTGAGGTCAGGGCCAGGCGACTTCCTCCAACACCAAACTGAGAAAAACATCTCCATCTGGATTTAAATGGCCTTATATTTATATTCTTTTATAGTAAGTGCATTTCTGGAAAACTACTTTTTATATAAGTGAAAAAAGGGAACAAAGTTCAAAGTTCATTTGGAGCTAAATACATTTGGGGAAGGGCAGATTCGGCCCTCAGGCCACTACTGACTGACATCTGACTTAAAGACACCACACAGGTGTTTTTTCATGTTTAAGGTACTACATGACTGCAAACTATTATTATTCACTACTGAAACCATTGGTTTCAGTCAATTTCTAGGAAATTCAATCTATTCAATCTAGTCTTTAAAATTTCTAAAGATAGATAATCCATCACAGATGCATTTAGTCCCCTCGCTTTTGGTATTGTTATGTTACAGCTGTGTGGTAATATGCAGTAGCTGCATCCACGGAGGGTTTTGAAAACTTGTAGGTGCAAGGACGTTGCAGCATGTCAGATGAGAGTTGACCACGGAAAAGATTTCTTTTTTTAAAGGAACAAAAACCTGAATCCTTTTCCTAATGTCAGTGTTCGCTGATTGTTTGTCTTCTGGGTTTGCTTTTCTGACATTGTTCAGAAATAAAATGCTTCTCGGCAGCTAACTGTCCAAACTTGGATGTTAGCAAGACCTTGAACAACAGTTCCTGTTCACGACTGCATTACCAGACGATAACAAAGTAAACAAAAAAATGATTAGATGTTGACTGTGAGCTGCAAGTTGATTTCTATGGCAATAAGCCGAAATGGCTGCATGGACACCCACCTACAAACTGATTTTTGAACGTTGAAAAAATTTTTTCTGTCCTCTGAGTTTTGTGCTGCCGGCTGCTGTTGATAATAACTGATGATCTGAATGTGAGTTTAAAGCATTTTCTTTCCTCTTTGTCGTCATTTTTTATCTTCACAAACTAGCTAAAGATGAAACCTCATCTTAAAGGCACTTATAGCATTTATGTTACCATACAGAGATAAAATCCTTTAAACCGTCAGCCTCAGTGTCAGAAAGCCACTTCCTGTCAGTCACAGACTGATGAAAAGAGGACCAGAACACTTTTATTCTCACATCTTTCTTTCATGTTTATCTGATTTATCCTATTTGACTTGTATACCCTGCAGTGACCTTCTGCCCTTACAGGAGCACTACAGGAATATATTTACACATCAAAGGGCACTTT
Organism: Scomberomorus guttatus; assembly: GCA_038419695.1. Classification (NCBI taxonomy): domain Eukaryota; kingdom Metazoa; phylum Chordata; class Actinopteri; order Scombriformes; family Scombridae; genus Scomberomorus; species Scomberomorus guttatus. The sequence continues at coordinate 32,382,054 of CM076453.1, forward strand.
ATAAGAGCAGAGAGGTTATATACAGTCTGAGTTCTCACACATACAGATGTCAAATCAAACTGCTGAATGTGTGTTGATCTCAGTTTTCAATAATGTTTGAACATGAACAGACCTAGTTTGATATCAAGTCTACAAATTCAGTGGTGGAAAGTAACTAAGCACATTTACTCAAGAACTGTACTTAAGTACAAATTTAAGGTACTTGTACTTTACTTGAGCATTTCCATGTGATGCTACTTTATACTTCCACTCCACTACATTTATTTGACAGCTTCAGTTACTTTAAATAAAATATTTGAATATTCTAACTGTTGTTTAAATTTTCTGCTCTTTTCTTTTTATAATCGTGTTATGCACTTTGAGCTGCATTAGTGTGTGAATATTGCTATATAGATAAAATATATTATTAATAAAAAAAACATATGACACTTATATAATATGATGCAGTAATGTTACTAGTACTCTACCCAAAGTGTTGTTTCCATGCTAACGCTGTGATTTTTAAAAATTTGATAAACAGATTAGTTCAATTGTCAAAACTGTTTTTTTCAGTTAAGACTTTTAGCCAAGGTGAAGGTCCATCTCTCTCCCAAAGATTTCGAGAGTTATTCATGCTTTTATTACCTCTCAGTTAGACTGCTGTAATTCTTTGTGTGGGTGTAGAACAGTTGTCTCTTCATCGTCTGCAGTTAGTACAAAATGCAGCCGCTCGTCTTCTAACTGGAAAAAGCTGCCACTTTATTCAGCAGGACTTTGCATCATCATACTCCAGTTCGAGCACTGAGGTCGACCAACCAGATGCTCTTGGATGTTCTGAGATCCAGGCACAAAAATAGAGGCGACCGAGCCTTTCAGCAGTGAAAGTTTAAAGTCGCTGCTGCAGACCCTCCTCTTCTCGCTGGCATTCAATTCGCTTGACTTCATCTTCTATTGCAATTCTTTTATTATCATTATATTTATTGTTTTCTTTAATTCTTATTTGTTATTTACTTTTATATTAATTTATTTTGGTATTTTAAGCCTGTTCAGCACTTTGTTCAACTGTGGCTGTTTTAAATGTGCTATACAAATAAATTTAGACTTGACTTGAACGTTACTTTATTGTTTTCATGCTAACGTTACATGTGTGAGGAGAGCTAACTTTGTGTAGTCTGTGTTAGCGTTATCACTGCTACTAGCTGCTGTTTATTACTGGAATATGTTTCATATGTTAGCCAGAGCTGACAGATGTCTGTCTGTATACAAACTCACCTCTAAACAGTGACCAGCAAGGTCATTTATTTCTAAACACTGATAATGTCCATTAATAAGCTGCCATGACATGACGTATTTTCTACCTCCCAAAAGTTTTAACTGCATGTCCAACAACAATGATCCAAACACACTAAAATGGCTGCATGTATCTGACTCTCCACGTTATGCTCCCATATAACCATCCACACATATTAAAACTGAAGAAATATTCTGAAAAACACGATCAAATGAATCTTTATGGTTGGTATTGTGTTTTTTTGTGCTTTTAATTTTAAGAGGAATAATAGCTCTATTAAACATATTAACACATAATCTAATGAATATGAATGTTACAATAATTGCTCTTTTATGATTATCTGCAGTGTTTAAAATTCATTCATTCATGGTGAGAAAACCTGTACATCGCTCATAATTCAGTCATAATTTAGACTCTACGTGGAACTAACATTTTCACAAAACCTGCTGCATTGAGGTGTTTCTGTAAAGGAGAAGATTATTAAAAATCCAGTGACCATGGAGCACATTCATCACACACAACAGCAGCCACAGAAAGGAGGCTGACAGGGGAGAACAGGGTCTGATCTGAGGATCTGAACACAAACACACACCAAACTTACCTCTCTTCCCTTCCATGGTGGAATACAAGAAAAGAGAAACAGAAAGGACAGAAAGTCAGATAAATAACAAAAAGTTTCATGTGATTTCCAGGTTATGAACTGCTGCTTCCAAACATTTACATGATTGATATGTGAATGTAAGTCTGATCTTTTAATAGATTTGTGGCATTAATCCCTTTATGAGTCAAGAGATTTGTCTTCCACTGGAACAAACAACCAAACCTTTTTCTCTCTGGATTTGATTTTGTGTGTTTACGTGTAAGATTCAGTTTCTTTAGTTGCTTCTTTTTTGTGTTTGTCATGTTTGTTAGTGACAAAAAAACTTGGATAGATAAAAAGACTGTAAAGAGAAGAAAGCAGCGTTGATGTGGACCAACTGGAACACCAGCTCGTCACTGTGACATCATCGTAATGAAAGTCAAAATATAAACGACAACATAAAAACGGTGGCGCGGCGAGCACGTTGTAGCCGGGTAAACAATTATGATTCATCTCTAAATTTAAGCCGTGACAGCTTGTGGCAGTGCTCTGACAAAAAGCCTCTAATTTGCAGTTGACATCACATCTGAAGCTCGGAGACGAGACCCACCAGTCGCCATGGCAGCGGCAGAGCGCGCGTGTTATTAATAGCTCAGAAACAGATGCCTGAGCGCCACGCTGCCACTTAGGGCCGATCAAACCGCCACGTCTCAACACCTATGATTGATCAGTTTTACACCGTGGCGTATAAACGGCGTGTGCATATGGACCGTGGGCGTTGTTTTCATCGTGCCTCCGCCGCAGACGATAATGCAGCACCGCCACTTTCCGTGTCATCTGCCACTTTAGCGTAAACGCTGCCAGCGAAGGCAAAGAAAGAAAGTGGACAGTGCTGCTAAAAGTGATCAAGAATCTTAATGAAATGATCAAATGACTCACGGCGTCTTTGCCACTGTCACTCGAAAACGAAAAAAAAAACGCAAAAAGAAAACCCTGAGAGTTTCTGCTGAAGACCAGATTCAAAGAGTTTCAGAGTTAATCTGTCAACGTAATGAATCCGAAAACAAACAAGACGGAGAACACCTGATTTTTTTTTTCCCATTTTAGCTACTGACAGCAACACTGACATCCTGTCAGTTAAAAGTTGCTCCACCCTGATTATTCAGCAAATGTTTACTTTCTCAAATTTGATTAATAGTTTAGTCTCAAACTCAAGACAGGTTTGCCACTTTGCAGGTTATTAAAAACACAATTTTTTATACGTGCCTGAACAAAATACTGTTGAATAAAAAAATCTTGCAATTATATAAAGGTACTGTATGGAGGTGCACCACACTTTTGACGAGGTGATGATGCTCATTTAAATCTTATTTTAGTAGAAGTGTCTCTACTCTTGTGTTGTTCACCTGTTGTAGCGAAAGTTAATAATTGCTGTCTTGTTTTTTTATATTGCGTTGGCTAAAATACTGTTTGCTCTTTCCGTCTTGTGTAAAATAAACCCTCTTATGTGTACCTGATGTACAATAAACATATTGTGGGTTTTTTTGGGATTATAATCACACATAGATCTCCCCATGAAAACCTTTTGCCTCCCTCCTTTTCACTGTGCATGTTAAGGAGAGTAAAGCTGCTTCAGGATATATTCTTTGAGAACAGATTCTTTCTCTTTGCAGAGCAGATAGAAAGCAGTCAGCAGAAATCAGTTACACATTAAAAAACATTAAAGAATTACTCTAAAATAAAAGAAACCAGGATGTGAAAAAAACAGTCTAATAATCTGCGGCCAGATTTGACAATAACTTGTCTTATGAAGTAGTAACGCAGGGTGGATCTGGTCCCCGGGCCCCACTCCAAATTAATGATAAATGTTAAATAAATGTTAATCTTTAGTTCCCAAAGTTTTTAAACTAAACAACATCAGTGATTAATCAGTGATCAATTTAGTCTGCAATTTCCCATTGGGATTAATAAAGTCCTCTATTTTTAAGATCCAAAACTACTGCAAACAACAGTTTGTTTTTGATAAAAACAGAACAATGTTAGATGTCAAAAGTTACCAAAAGTATGCAGTTGGTCCTGAAATTATTTATTGATCAATTACAGTTTAATAACTGATAAATCTACATTTAAAATCAATAAAAAATAAGGAAAATCCCAATCATTCTCTTGTTCCAGCTTCTCCAGTGTGAAGATCTGGTACATTTCTCTGTTTTCTATCATTATAAACTGAGTCTCTGTGGGTTTTTTGGACTGTTGGTTGGACTGAATGAACAGCATGAAGAATCTGTTTGGACTCGGGGAGATAAAGATGGACAGATGGTCATTTTTATGACATTTTACACACTCAGTGGTTCATTGACGAATCAAAACCAAACAGACTCATAATGAAACTAATCATGGGCTACATCCCCATGTCTAACATCTTACAGTTTATCACTGCTGTCAAAACGTCAGGAGGTGGGAGTAAAAAAAAAATCCTGAATGAGATATCTCAAAGGTTTGACAACCTTTCAGAAAATGTTTAATGATCCCAGATGTTTCCCCCTTCACTGTAAAGTCTCAGTGTTTGTGCACTGGAGGCTTCAAGTTTACACATCACACTTGTGTAAGTTACTGGCTCCAAAGTATTATAGTTGTTATTGTGATGTAAAAAATTGTAGGTACAACTGAGATTTAAGGTGAGCACAGAGAAACTTTCCTCCTTCAGTGTCAAACGTTCAAGTGAAGCGACAATAAGAAAAACACATTTATAAGTGAAACAGGACTTTAAAGCTCATCTCTTCAGTGATATATTTTCTTCACAAGCTTCAAAAAAGAAGTATAAAATACCTCTGAGTGATGTTCTTCGTTCTGCTGCAGGACTTCGATGCAGAGCTCTCCCAGTCGCATCATGTCCTCCAGTTTTTTCTCCGGAGCTGCCTGAGCGTCCACTGAACGTCCAAACACAGCAGGAAACATCCAGTTATAGAAATATAAATACTAAACTCACATGCAGGAAAAATATATTCCATAAATCTAGACTTGAATTTACGCTCAAGACGAAAGACAATAAGGTTTAGGTATGTAACTTCATGGCAAATCACCTTGTAAAAAATAGTTATGTTTCTATTAACAAGTTTTAAGCAAATGACCAAAATATCTGATATAAAATATGAATTAGTGTATGTCTATATGTGAATATATCTATGACCAGATGCAGTTATTAGTGGAGTAGCAGTCATCCCTTACATACTGATCATATTCTACTCCTTTCACAGTTTCCCCTCATAATTAGTCTCTATACCAAACATCTGAACCACAAATGTTTTTTTTTTGGATTTATAAAAAGCAAAACTAATCAGGCATTAATAAATGTGTGATCAGTCCTTTATGAAGCTTTCAGAGAGCAGAGAGAGCGTATTCTTTAGGTTTTACACTGTTTATTTATGGAACATTAAACATTCACAGTCTCACTATATTATGGTCCTATGTCCTTAATTTCTGATGTTTTTTCTGGTTGAATCATTATAAAAAAACTTGAGCTGTGTTTCAGGGAGGAAACCTTTTGTGTGGCTGGTTTTATTTGTAGAGTTTGGTGAAGAAGACAATGTAATGTAATGTAAGAAGTTTTGTTTTTAATAAATGTTTCACCACTGTGACTATATTTTGGTGTCTTGTAAGTCCATGTGACTGAACACGTGCATGACTGACTGACTGACTGACTGACTGACTGACTGACTGACTGACTGACTGACTGAGTTACCTAAAACAGGAGAAACATGACCGCCATCATGATTTCAATGAATGTTATTGAATGCTACTGAACATTTTTGAAAATTCTCAATAAATACAGGTCGAAATTGTGTATCAGCTGCACAAAAATAGTACAATTTTTGTATATTTTGGGTGACTTTAGGAAAAGTCATAAAATTTCAGGTTAAAAGAATGTCATTCAGGGTGTTTTTACTGCTCTGAAATGAATAAAAATGGGTCAGATTGGAACTGAACAGCATATGTAAGGGTTAAACTTTTAACCTCAAGTCTATTCAGTGATGCTGTATGCGCTTTTGTTTGTCGTATGTCCTTGTCCTTGATGTTATATGTGGCTATGTTTGTTTTCTTTCTCTCTGCTGTACTAAATTGATCTCAGTGAGATTCTCTGATTAAGAGTCTTTTAAATTTATCTGTTGACCAAATCAAACCTGATAATCTGTTTTTCTTTCATACAGCTGCACAGCATACAGCATACTGATGGTTTCCTATAGAATTCTGTAGTTTGCTGTAGTATTTTGTATAAATATGTATAATATCTGTGTGGAGGAGTGTCAGCGTGGATCTGCTGTGGCAGGAAGCTTCTCTTCTGTCTCTGCAGTAGCAAATAAATAATGAGGTTCAGCTGCAGTTTGTGAACCAACAGCAGCACCTGAGAGTCCTGGAGTTACCTGCAAAATGTTACTGAAACTGTTACTAGTTTTTAATTTTTGGGATTTTCTTCATGTGTAGTGAAAGCCTCTAACAGTGAGTGGCAGCAGGATATGAATGTTTTCTCTACAGTAGAAGAAGAAGAACGAGGAATCTCAATGTGAAGGTGTGTCTGAAAAATCGGATTCCATCGGCCTTTATCACGTTTCCTTTTTATTAATATGCCAACAATCCACCTCAGCAGAGTGTAAAAACATTTTTGCAATATTTTGCCTTTTTAAAAAAAATTCTCATCCAGTTAAAATGAAAAATTGTGGTGAAAGGAAAAATATGTACTGAAGCACTGATTGATGTGGAGTCGTACTGTGAGATGCGAACGGACATCTGTTGTTAAAAATCAAACTGGAGTCTCACCCTTGATCTGAGCGTATTCGATCAGCTGACTGTAGTTGATTCGAGCTGCTTTTTCCAGACACCTCTGCACCAGTTTCTTCATCTCCTCAGGAGGAACAGGAGTGGTGATGTCCTTCATCAGAACCTGAAACAACACAAACAGCCGCCACATATTATTTAAGTTGTCAAGATTTTACCAACACTGAAAAAACCCTACAGGAAGTTTTTGCAAATATTTTATAGATTCGTTATTTAAATGTGTCCCTTTACCCGTTCCTGCAGGGAGAGCGTTGCCTTCAGGGCCCCATCTGGTCGTCCAAAGGGAAAGCAATACCTGCAGATGCAAAACGTGGGCGGGCATCACATTTAGAAACAATCTCAGGGACAACAGCGTGAAAAAAAAGAAGAAAAAGGAGAATAGAAGATGGAAGCAGCGGCAGAAAGACATCGGTTAGCGTCAACAGATGGCTGCCTCCTTTCATCTAATTACACTGATGAAGGAAGCTTTTCTCACCTCCAGCTCCGTCTGAGCGCAGACGAGGCAGTTCAGGGAGGTTTCACGTTGCTAATTGACAAGTGAACAGTACTTAATAAACAAAGGCATGCAGTCACTCAGGTCAGCCATTTACTGGACAAAAACCTCCAGGCAGATGTTCTGTTCCTTCACACTGATACGACTGACAAAATGATAAAACACAGTAGGTTTGGAAAATTATTATCTGGCAGGACTTTGTTTAAAGATTTCATTCATACCGAAGTAAAGTCAGGAGTTCATGATGTTTATTTAAATGAAAAATGAAAATCTATTAAGAAGCAGAATATGTTGAAAAGGCCTGAATTGTCTGATAAATGTGTTTAATTTAAGTGTTTCAAGGAGCACAGATCTCTGACAGAAAGTAAAACGTGACAAATTAACTTTTATATGTGAATTAATGACATGAAATTAAACAGATTATCAGCTAAAAAAATATTATAAATTGATTCAATTTTGACCATCAATTTACTGTTATTAAGTAAAAATATCAAACATATTTTTGTTACAGCTTCACAAATCGTCAAAAAAATATTTTTTAGCTGCAAATCTGACTAAAGCCCTTTTCAGACATGAAATCAGTAATTCCTCTTTCAGACCAACACGGTGACATGGGTCATTCCTGGATCAGAGCCCTATCTGAACCCTGTCCTCTACTGTAGAAATTGCTTTTATACTAATTAGTTTTACCTGATACAAGTTGAAGGAAATGTAATTCGCTGCCTGGATTATGTTCAGTGGGAACATTTTTGGCTGGGCTGCCACAGCGGGGCCCGCCCTAAACATGTGGCTGTCTGTGAGCGAGTGACTCACTCAGTGAGTGATGAAGTTATGCCATTGGTCAGCCGGCCGGGTTTTGGAGTTTCCCTATTGGCCGTTGCTCTTTCAAAATGAATTGGCACGAACAGTTTTCTATTACATCATCAGGGGGCGTTTACGGTGCTTCCACTCATAGCTCTATTCACACAGGACTAGTATGACTTAGGGACCTCATGTGATTTAGTGAAGTCGGCTAAACTCTTGTTTAAACAGACACATACCAGCGTCTCTGCCGTCTCCTCTACCGCCCAGTGTGATCGACTCTCCGGCTGACAGCGCCGGCAGCAGCCGGCAGGAGAGACGCTCTGTGCTGCGTTTGGATTTTATAACTGAACTAATACCAGGATGCAAACCTTTTATTTCTTTTGACGTTTTCACATCACAAACGATGAACAGCAGCATTAAAATACGAGTCCTGCAGGTAAAACATGAGACTCGTGTAGCTGTTATATCAGTTTAGTGGAGGTGTGCTTGCTGTAACTGGGCGGAGATGAGCCTCCTGAATTTGAACTCAATGCTGTCAAAACTTTCATTTAAAATTTCCACTGCAGCCTCCACATGAACATTTAATATCCAGGAATTCACATTATAGACACTACCACTGACTAGCCCTGACACACCCAGACAGCTCGCCCATCTGGAAAGTATTTCCGTGTCAGGAAGAGATCACTGCTCATGCACAAGGACGCGGTTCTCTTTACAGCAAACAATCACCATTTTTTCACGCTCATTGTATTAATCAGACTCTGATCCAGACATTGTACATTTCTCAAAGAACTTTGGTACAAAGTCAAGACTTTTATACGTAGCACAACAAGCTAGCAGAGCGGTGTCAACAGACCCGCGTCCTCACAAATGCTCAGTGGCCTCTTAATGACACGGAAATACTCTCCAGAAAATGAAAACATGATGCTGTTATTAGTCTTTGGAGCCGTTTCTAAACAAACTAACGTGACCAAACTCTTCATGATGAAGGAACATGTGACCCAGTGCAGCGGTGTGACTCACTGACGTGTTTTTAATAGTTTTTGGACACAACGGAGGAATAAGATATCAGGCTTTGATACACACACAATACTTGTTAGTAGATCAGTTCATTGTTGGTTTGAATCCAAACATGATATTTGTTGACAAGAAGAAAAGTCTTATCCTTTAATGTCCATGGTGTTTGGGCTGTCCACATACTTTTGGCCATGTGGTGTATATTTGGTGTCTTCGGAGCCCATAAGTACATACCACTCAGATAAACAAACACTACATTTATCTTCAGTTGTGGAGAGATTCAACTGTTGGTGAGTTTTACTAAAGACAAAGAATAAACCAAAGAGTGACAAGCTAATCTTTAGATAATCTTCTTCCTTTGTAAGAAAGAGTAATAATCATTAGAGGCAGTGAAGAAGAGCGGCTGTAGTTAAAATTTATAACCTTAAATGAATCTTTAGTGGCTGAGCTCAGCTTTAATCTAAACCAAACTGTGGAAATCCTGCTCTTGTCTGGGCAACATTAGCATAATCCCGGCATTGTCCCGTCCATTGTTTACCAGCATTAGCCTCTTGTTGAGGTGAGTTAGAATGACTCCCGCTGATCGACCCCCTCCCACCCCCCCAGCCCCGAACGGCCCCTCCTCTCCTCTCTGGGGCCAGATGGAGGGCCCCTCTCAGGCGTGAAGTGTTTAAAGAGCCGGGCTTCGGGACAGTTAATGGCACAGGTCCATTCAGACGAGTGTTGCTCAAGGTCTCGGGGCTGTCGCTTTCACACCGCGCTCACAATGTGTTCACACGGCGGCGGCGGCGCTGAATAGCAGCACGCAGATGCAGGGAGGTCTCATCAGCCTCCGTGGACGCATGTCCTGCACCTGTTGTGTGCCGCTGATGGGGCTAAAAATACCCAGACTGCCTCAGTTCATTATGATGGAGTTAAAGGAGCATACCGGTGGTTTTGCATGTTTTAGTACAATTACCTAATACAGAATGACCACCTAAGTGCTGGAAGCATCACTGAGCTCAAACTGATAGAAAAGATTTTCACACACTTAGATCTATGCAGTGGTTCACTTTATTTTGAGCTCTCAGTCTATCAGACAGATGTATATTATCGGTTATCTATGTAATCTATCAGACCCGTGTGTATGCTCTGATGAAGGTCTGAGAGACCGAAAGCTCAAAATAAAGTGAAACACTGCATAGATCTAAGTGTGCGGAAATCTCTTCTATCAGTTAGTACAAGTACTTCAAAATTGTACTTAAGTACAGTACTTGAGTGAATGTATTAGATACTTTCCAGCACTGGATGGATAAAAAGACACTTAAAACTGCTGCCGCTGTGTTCATGAGACTAACTTCATAAGGAGACTCATAAGAGCTGCTTTATGATTCTTATGGGGAGGCTTTCATACCTAAAATGTGTGATCTGGTTCTCCAGCAGAGATATGAGGCGACTCCTGATGGCTTCAAACTGCTCTTTCTCCTCCACGGTCACCGTCCCCATCCCATCAGGCCTGATGAGACAGAAAAATCAGAAAGAGGACACAGTCAGTGGACTTTAATCTTTACCTCGTGGCTACAGATCACAGGCCGGAGGCATGAAGAAATGTTTCACGTGTGTGTTAAACAGCAGTCAGGTGTCCATATGAACAGTGAAAGAGGTTTTCCTCGCTGTAATCATTCCTCCTGTTCATACTGGATATTAAAAGATCCCCTTCAAATGTGCTTTAATGGAAGTGATGGAGGCCAAAATCCACAGTGTGTCCACACAGTCATTTAAAAGTAGATGTGAAGCTTATATGAGGCTTCAGCAGTCTGAGTTAGTCATATCAAGTGGATATCTGCCACATTTACAGTCTTTTTAGCATCAAATTCCCTCTTTGTGTTTCCTCGGACAGTGTTTCCCTGTTGAGCTGTGGTGGAAGTATAGTAACAAAAAGAGGGACTTTGGCACTAAAAAGACTGTAACGTTGAAAGATATCTACTTGATTTGACTCATTTGGACGCTGAAGCTTCATATTAGCTTCAGATAAACTTTGAAATCCATGTTTGCACAGAAGGAGGACTGTGGATTTTGTCCCCCATCACTTCCATTGTAAGTGCATTATGAAGGGATCTTCTAATGGTCAGTATGAACAGGAGGAATGATTACAGCAAGACTCCTGACTGTTGGTTTAAGTCAGACATGAACTGTGAACTGTTCCTTTAAGTAGGATAACTAGCTGATGATGGTAATGTGATGTTATGATACAGCAGGGCGGTCTGAAATAATGGCCAGCATGAACATATAAAAGGCTAATCACTAACAAACATTAATTTCCTGTCCTAAAACGACTCACATAGTAAATTTAGCATAATGTAAATTTCCACAGCAGTAATTCCTTCAGTACAACATCAGTCATGTCACCCCTCCACTATCTTTATGCACTGGGTCTATTTTTGCAGGATCTGCTTGCATCTCTGAAGTGTGAAATTCACTTGTGCATGTATATGAAGGCTGACATTTATTGACAACCGACTAAATTAATGATGCATTTTATTTAGTCCTGACGTCTTCACGTACAAACTGCACAAAAGGTTTTAATTGTTTCTGTCAAGCAGGAGACAGATCGCTGCTGTTTTCCTTCTGCTAATATGCACTATTCAGGAAATACAGATACAAACACTTTGTTGTAACACACGAGAAATATCAGCAAATCAACAATGTTGGAAATGAGTCCTCTGTAGAACAGACTGCTTCATGCAGACATCTGAAAACCAGAGTCTTCCTCAGCACTTTTCAGCTCAAAATGTTTTCTTGTTAAAAAACCTGTTATCATTTCCTCATATTTTCACTTGTTTTTGCTTTTTTGTTTTTGTTAAGCTATAGACATTAAAACCAACACTTCCTGCAGATGATTCACATAAAAGCGGACAAGGAAAGGGAGGGATTGTGTCCTCTGAACCGCTGAAAGGCTTTTAATGTCCAACATTTGCAGGGTAGAAGAGCTTGGAATGAATCTGGAAATGAGAACAGTATTTGTGTTAAAACAAGAGACTTGGAATATATGTATTTCTTTAGTATATAGAGCCTGTACACAATATAAAGTATGATCAAATAAACTTCACATACTTTAACTCTGTTTCAAATAAATCAGACTTTACATAAATATCAAAGATGAACTCTGCAGACTGTATCTTTGATATGTTTTTGACATTTCAGCACAAGATTTTATCAAGACTTCCTCACTGCAAATATCAAGACATTTCTAGAAGTACAGACCCTGCAGCAGCTGAAGGTCTGAAACACAGAAACATCAAACATACAGCATTTCGTATAAAAGCATCAAAGAGAAAAGACAAATAAAATGGAGCAGAATGTGAAGCTCAGGCTGCTTTTCTGTCTTTGGTTTCTTTCTCACTCTGACAAATTTGACTGGCTTGTTTTCACCAAACTAACTGATCAAGCAGCCAAACTCTCCACGCTGACCTTAAAGTCAACCAATCAAACGGAGAGCTGCTCAGGCTCCTCTTCCTCCTCCACAACTCATCCGACCGGCAGGAGAGCCGACAAAGAAAAAACTGTTAGTTGAGCGCTTCATTAATGTTTGTAAAGCTTTCATTCCCTTCTTGCCTTCGTCTGAATAGGCACTCTGGCAAAAAAGGGGAAAAAATGCAATCAGTACCCAGAGCGACCAGCCTTGACTTTCTGGGCTTTCTTTATGCAGCTGAAAGAGAAAAGCACCCTCTCCAAACGGCACTCGCGGTCGCCGGAGGGAAGAAGCGAGGCGGTTGTCTGTTAATGAGTTCTTATAAAAGCCTTCGCTGGTTCAGCCCCTGACCGCCGCGCCTCGAGTACCAACAACTCCGCCAATCTCCTCACGCCGTGTTCCTGACTCTCCAAGTCGAAAATAAAAAAAAAGCGATGAGAAAGGAGAAGCAGCAGAGAGTTTGACGCTCTGCTGACAGGGATGCAGGTGAGACGGGGATACTGAAATGTCAATCATTAACCAGTTCCTGTGAATTATAATTATAAATTTCATCTATTGAGGAAAGTGTCTCACTAAGATTATTTCAGAGCAGAGCCAAGATAGCAGCAGCTCAAAGAACACAGGACATAAACATGTCTTCTACATTATAAATTAATAAATATATTAAGATAAATTAAAACAATATGAAATGTATGTTTATGTGGGGTTATCAAAAAAAAAGATACATAATATATTAAATAAAATGCGTCAAAATTACATAAAATAAAGATGAAAACAATTATATAAAATAAAATATAGCAAATTATATAAAATGTAATTACATGATAAAAAATAAGAATAGATCTAATAAATCTGAATAAAATTTAATAACAATATGAAAACAGAATTACATCAAATAAAAAATAAAAATAAAATAAATAAAATGTAATGAAGTTACATAAAATTGAATTACATAAAATATAAAAATTGACGAAATTACATAAAATAAAATATTGTAAAATTACATAAAATAGTAAATATAATAAGGTCTCCAGTGTGCACTAACAGTGTCTTCGCTCAGACAAAGTCGCTGTGATGAGATTTCTTCAGAGCAGGCTGGTGTTTGGAGGCTGCAGAGAAGGTGCAGGACGATACAGGAAGAGCTCGAGTATTGTGTGAGAACATCAGCGTCTCTCTTCAGCGCCACTCTACTCGATTCATTCTGTAATGAGAGACAGCTTTCTCTGCACAACAGCACTTGTTAGCACAACTTCTAAACCCTGTTGTTCCCCAAATCTGTCAATTCATTACCACCACCCCCCAACCCCCCTTCCCCACACCACACCCCCTCCACTTCCCACAATCCCTATTTAACAAGCGCCAGTTAATCCTGAGGGAACATAAAGCAGAGTTGTTGGGAGGGGCGTGTGTGCTCACTCATGTAAAAGGCAAGAAAAGCTCGCTTTCATGTTGAAGCAGCCGAGGGCCTCGCTGCACTCAGGGCCCCCGCACAGACAAATGAAGACGTGAGGACCATGTCCGAGCGAGGTCTTCGATGGCCTGAGGCTCCAAGCCCTCACAGTTAATGCCAGCTGTCTTGTAATCTGAGTTCCTCAAACAATCAGCTTTCGTTTCCATGTGCAGCTCACAGCGAGGTGGCAGAAAATAAAACTGACTGATCAGTTTTGCAGCTCTCATGTTTCTTATAAACAGAGTGGAAGTGAACTTTTACGTTTTAAGTATGGCTCCTTTTTTCCCCAAAAGACATCATAGAGTAACTTTTAAAATTCTTAGAGATTAAGATTCCCACAGACTGTCACACATACAGCAGGTTACATTTATTAGAGAGCTACATTTTGGTGCAACATTCATCAGTCATTTTATTAAAATTCTTGTGTTTTCCAAAACGTTGTCGTGTTATTTGAAATGTTGTGTTTTATGAAATGTTGTGGTTTGCACCTCAAGGCCACCGTACTTTGTCTATAAAATGCAAAATGAACCCAAGGCGACATCCTAAAACATGTTTTGTCCAACCAACGGGCCAAAACTCAGACATTTTCAGTTTACTGTCATAGAAAATTCTCTCATTTCTCAAATTCTCCCATTTCAGCAGCTGGAAACAAGCAGTTGGCTGCTATTTTTTCTTGAAAACCGACTCAAATGGTTAATTAATTATCAGTATAGTTGCTGATAAATTTCATGTCGATCTAATCAACTACACATCAATTAATCAACTAATTGTTTCAGCTCTAAAACTGACCCTAACACAAGCGAAGAAGCAGCTTCAGTCCTGTATCAGTGTCTACACAGGATGCGTTCAGGCACAGTATTGAGTATAGGTCACCTGCGTTTAAGCGACGCTCAGAGACCAACACACAATCAACTGTAGTTACACGCTTAAACGGAAGAAACAGATTTGAAGTGTGAAAATTAAAGAGCTGTACTGATTAAAATAAAACTGTATCTGTTTCCTCAGACGTGTGTGAGACGGACGGCTGAAAAACGCAGCTGAAATGCCTCCTGCAGGCAAAGTGCTGCTCATGTGCAGCATTTGTAAAAATATTTGTTTATAAGCATCACTCTGCGCCTGTCTGTATACCGCTCTACAAAGATTACACCTTATTTAGACTGAATTTTTAATCTCTTCAGGATTTTCAAAGATTTTTCACCCTCTCATTTATTTTAGGAAATTAAGACTAGGAAAAAAAATGTTTTCCCCTTGAAAATGAAAAGTTTCGCACACAAACAGGCATCTTAAAAACCATTTAGACTTTAAACCTGTCACATGAGTCATTAGGTTCTTCTCTTTATGTTTTTATGGTTGTAATGAGTTCAAATACAGATTTTCCCACAGGATCGTGTGCTGCTGGGAAAAAGCACACACCTGTGGTGTTAAGGTGCTGGTTTACAAGGTGAACCTGTGCAGTTTATGATACATTTTCAGATTTTAATCAAACTCACCAACTTTTTTTATCATGACTGACAAAATACTAATTTAAAACAACATTTCCCATGAAATGTAAAATTACTGACTAAAGAGGTTATTTTTTACAATCAATAAGGTGGCACATGAACGCACCGTTTCAGCAGGATTTTTTTGTCTATGAAAACTTTAGACAGAAGAAATTAACACAAAGCACAGAAAGTCTCTTTTTAATGGGTAAAGCTGGTTACTCAAATTAATTCAGAGTGCTGGAAGCTGAAATGTTTTGCTGTGATTGTCACAAAAAAAGCTCATCAAGAGCTTTCAAACAATATATGGAACTCAACCCCCCCCCCCCCCCCCCCTCCTAAATGTCACTCACACCCACCACTTCCTCTGAATCGAATTACGGCAGAAAACTAAATCTGACGAGGAGCGAGTTGGCAGGAAGCCAGACGCAAAACGCAGCGAGCGCAGAAAAAAAAAAAAACACAACACAGTGTGGTGTTTGGTTTGGTAGCTCTCCTCCCTGTGCCATTAAATCCAGTCAGATGTGTGTTCATGCTCGGTCTCACACGGCGGAGTGGGGAGCGATGCGACAGCTTGTCGGGGTTCAGACACATTGTTGCTGTTAAATGAAGCAAGTGCGTTGGAGCCAAGGCTGCTGTCAGCGCCGCTCCGGGGCCGAGGGGGTGGTCGAGCAGGGAGGGAGGGAGGGTCTGTAGACTCAGGTTTGTGTGTTTACACTCAATGTGGCTCAAGTGTAAACGATAAGTACCATATCTGCCTGCAGGATCCACCAGACCCTCCGGCTGTTTGGTTCTGATGTCAGTTGACAAGAGTCGTCATGAGCGGCGTGGCAGGGTACCGGGTGTGGACGCCACTTCACTTTACGAGGTGTGGAAAGGAGATGAGGCTGAATGGCAGGTGATCATGTGTGTCACCTTCCTCCTCCCCCGTCACCTCTCTGGAGACTGGGGGGGTTATTGTGCGAGGGGGGTTCGGGGGGGGGTGGGGGGTAAAAGCTCCTGTCACACCCTGCGTCGCTGTGGTGTGGACGGCTCAGCGAGGAGAAGATCAGAAGTGACAGGTGAGAGGGAGGCGAGCGCCCCCCGCCCGCTCTGGTAATGCTCCTTTAACCCTGATCCGCACCCGTCCCATCAGACCCTCACAGACCTGCGGACGAGTTGTAGGTCCCTCACCTTCACCAAATACTCCACACTCGATTTAATATAGTTTCATTTCCATTAAGGTGTGATTTCAGCGGCAGTAAGTGGATACTTCCACAGACTGTTTACTGTCATAGAGAAGAGGACTAAAGATTATGTTGCTTAGAGAGACAAATGCCTTTTTTAAAAATAAGAAGCTGGCAGACGTGGAGCTAAAAGGATTTTTAATAAAATAAATTACAGTTGTGCAAAAAAATATTTGTCAACCAAAGAAAACCTAATATAATTTGTAAGAAGGTATGTAAGCTGTCAAAAGGCTGTGGAAAAAGAGGAGAATCAAGAAACATTTAAGTGCAAGTTTGTGCTTTAAAGAAAAATGAAAGCTACAGCACCATGAATCAGGTGGCATATTTAGGTGTTAATGTAAAAATTTAAACTGATCGAATAACTTAACTGATTTCAGACCACAAAAGGTGAAAAATGTCTCCTATGTGCTCGCCTTTTACACAAACCTTGATGAGCTGAAACTACCTGGGAAGGATTTCACATATCAGAGATATTTACATCTTCAATCAAGGTCTGACATGTTTCTCTCAATCAGAACGGAGAGTTTTCTTAAGAAAAGCACAGTCTGATACACTGAATATATCGCCTTGAAGTATTAGTCAAGTACTCTCCCATTGATCATTCTGTGGTGCGTCTCTTTGTCCTTTCTGCCTTCCGTCACGGTTTTCGTCTCTTCGAGCATCCCTCCGGGAAAAATCTGAGTTCTGTAATTAAGTTTGTTTTTTTTTCCACCTCCGAGTCTGCCAGCCTTCAAAACCTCTCTTTCCCATCCACACCCACTCAGGCAGCTCCAGGAGCCCTGAATGGGCATCAATTATTCAAATTAGAGCTCCAACTGACAAAAAGCCAGTTCCAGTCATTTCTAACCCCCCGCCACCCCCCCACCTCCCAATTTATACTTGGCGATTAGCTGGAGAAGCTAATCATTACGCTTTCTAATTGACTAAATGAGTCGACAAAGAGAGAAAGCACAGATATCAGTAATTACCAGCCGGGGAGTCAAGCAGGGGCTGCTGGGAGTGAAGTGGAGAACTGAACTGCTGGAGCGACGCTGACGCCAACAAGTGGCTAAAAGACACTGCTGCTGCTCATATCTGGCAGCGTGCTGCTGATCAGCGGAGGCCTGAAGGTTACTAAAGCTGAAGTGTCCTTGAGCAAAGCACCGTCTCCAGACAGCTACTTTATAGATCCACTCCACTACATTTCAGAGGGAAATATTGTTACTTACAGATGCAGATTTGACACAATGGATAATATAACAAGCTTTTAAAATACAACACATTGTTAAAGATGGAACCAGTGGTTTCCAACCTTTTTGGCTTTTGACGTCTTACAAAAAGCAGTGTGTAGTCGGGGTCACATTTCAGATGTCTATGAGTTGTTAACAGCTCCACCAAATAGTGATTTTTCCCTCTCAACTTCTCACATGGTTTCATTTCAATAAATGTTCAAATGATCCAATATTTCACTATTATATTAAATATTTTACTGCAATACTTTAACTACATCAAGCTCATAATACTTATGTACTTTTACTGTAGTAGGATTTTTCACGCAGGACTTTTACTTGTAATGGAGTATTTTTACATTGCTGTATTGGTACTTTTACTCAAGTAAAGGATTTGAATACTTGTGTGGTCGTGCCATGAGACGGGACTCAAAGCCTCAATCGTTGCCATGAATACAACCAGTGCAGAGATCTTGACCCTGTAATCCACATCTGAGTATTTATCTGAACAGAATTGGCAATTTACAAATGAAGCCTTCGAGTATGAAACTTTATTTGTGACCTTGGAAATAGTAGTTGTACATAATAGTAGTGACAAATCCACTGACTGTGTTTTTCCACAGCTTTTAAATGCTTTTTACAGTCTTAATCCACAGGTGAAACTAATCTAAATGGTAAAAGCACTTTTATCAAAAGTGCTTTACAGTGTTTCTGCTGCTCATTCATTCATTCACACACCAAACCCACACACACACACTCACACACCGATGGCGACAAGCTACCAGGCAGGGTGCTGGCGTAATCATCGGGAGCAATTTGGGATTCGGTATTTTGCCCGAGGACGCTCCGATATGCGGACAGGAGGAGTCGGGGATCGAACCACCGACCTTCTGATTAGTGACGACCCGCTCTACCTCCTGAGCCACAGCCTAGTAAGACATTTAGGACAATTGCATAGCATTACATTTATGCTATAAAACTAAATTGTATCTAACTTATTGGTATTACTTGTATTATTGTTTTTATATCAGTTACTGGTGATCTTCCATACAAAGTCTGTTGAAGCCTGCAGAAAGTGCACTTAAAGCCGCCTTGCCTCAACTTGATGAAATGTAGATTTGGACAGCACTCGGCAGTCCAGACTTCACGATTATGCGCCCACAAATGGAGTCTGCAAGTGTGTGGAAGTCCGGACATTTGGATTCAGCCTGTGTGTGTGTGGTGTGTGTGTGTGGTGTGTGTGTAGGGGGGGGGGCAGGAAGCGGCTGAAAAAGAGCATCTGTGCCCAGCAAAGCTACAACGAATAAATGAAAAAGGTCAAACTACAGTCTGCTCACAAGGCTGCTCTGAGATTAGTTTTTGGAGTTGTGGCTTTATATATAAAGTTACTGGATGTTATTTAACTCGGTTTCACAGGTTTTCGTGTCTCGTGAAATCCCCTCTTTAATGTGATTTAATTCCTGTTGAAAAAGGTTGTTCGGGGTGATGGACATAAGATAGCGATGGATCAATCTTCAATATTATTATTTGCGGAAGAAAAACTATTTAATTTGACAGACCAGGCTGAAATGCAGGATTGTTGAAATATTGGTGACAAATTTATTAGTTGCACCAATTAGTGCAACATGAGGTCTTTTCCAAGAGGTGATATTTTGTCAGGACATTCAAGTGCCCATTTCAAAGCCTCTTTAAAGGATCAGTCTGGTGATTTTCTATATTTTTCTTCTTGTCAACAAATCTCATGTTTGGATCCAAACCAACAATGAACTGATCTACTAACAAGTATTGTGTGTGTATCCAAAGCCTGATATATTTTATTCCTCAGTTGTGTCCAAAAACTATTAAACACACGTCAGTGAGTCACACCGCTGCACTGGGTGATGTTTAGGGCTGCAACTCATTAATATTTTCAGTAGTAATCAATCTGTTGATTATTTTCTCCAGTTATTAATTAGTTGTTTAGTGTATAAAATGTCAGAAAATGGTGAAAACTGACAGTCAGTGTTTCCCAAAGTCCAAGCTGATGTTATCAAATGTCCACAATTCAAAGATATTCAGTTTACTGTCATAGAGGACTAAAGAAACCAGAAAATATTCAGAGAATTTGGGATTTTTTTCTTAAAAAACGACACAAAACAATCGATTATCAAAATAGTTGGTGATTAATTTAATAGTTGGCAACTAATTGATTAATCGACTAATCGTTTCAGCTCTAGTGAATCACCGAAGAGTTTTGGTCACGTTAGTTCGTTTAACTCCAAAGACTAATAACAGCATCACGTTTTCAGTCTCAGGAGAGTAGTTCTGTGTAAGGCAGACGCTACTGAGCATGTGCGGGAATGTGGTTCTGTTTGCAGCTTCACTACCTTGTTGTGCTGCATATCACAACCTCTTGACTTTGTACGTGTACTTCTTTGAGAAGTACAAGTACATTGTAATACTACAATGTAGTATTATATCAGGCTTTAAAAACACACACAATACACACATATGTATTGTGTGTTTGGCTCCAAACATGAGATTTGTTGACAATAAGAACACTTGTATGTAAGAACTTTGCCAAGTATCCCTAAACTAGTTGACTAGTCATCAACCAAAAAAGACACAATGTTCTGCACATTTTCATTCTTATTATACCTGCATTTATACATGTCTATACTTTTGTTTGCAATAAGAGTGAGATCTCTGACTGGCTTTCCACCGGCAAACATGACTAGCCGCGATTGTTGGAATGCCAGACTAACACGCACGTACAGCTACTGGGAACGAAACCAGTAACATTACCCCTGCATCTCCAACATGTAGTGATTCTATCGTTACCTGTTTCCATGGACGTGGGAGGCGCAGAAGGCGTAGCTGTAGTGTAGCAGAGTTGGGTCGACCAGCGCGTTGTTCTCTGAATAATCCATCAGATCCTTCAGGTAGCTCAGGTGACGGTGGCAGCCTCGAACGCCGAATCGAGCACAGTACTCATCCAGGACGAACACCTGACCGGGACTGAACCAGCCCTGAAGACAAAACACAAACAAACAGCAGACCTGTCACACTATACGTAACAACAAAAGCAGTTCATTCATTCATTCACTGAAATCATGATGGCAGTTATGTTTCCCATCATATAGTGTAAAACCTAAAGAATACACTCTCTCTGCTCCCTGAAAGCTTCATTAAGGATTAATCACCCATTTATTAATGACTGGTGAATGAAAAATAAGTTAACACACCTACAAAATATCAAAGTACCAGAAAAGCATTTGGGAAGAACATTCAGCTCTCTGATAAACATCTACAGCAATTAATGATGGCTGGAAAACCGTCCTGAGAGATAAACTAGGACTGTGTCCCAAATCACTCCCTCACTACTCCCTATATAATAGACAATCACTAGTTTACTCAACAGTGAGTGGTAAATATTAATCATCATCATCATCATCATCATTTTGCGTCATCAACAACAGCTGTGGAGATGAACAACAGTCATTTTTGCATCTATAAAAGGCAGCAGATTGCATGGTGGGAGTGTACATGCAAAGGAAAACACTTCTTTGTTCCACTGTGGATTTTTGAGGGAACCATATAAAGCAGAAAAAATTTGGACACTGAAATAAAATGGCAGACAGTAAAGATAGCGCTCAGGACTCCTCCTTCCCAGCTTCCTGCCGTTACCATGGGAGACGTAAACAGACTTGAACCAACATCAGTCACCTTTTTGCTCCACAAACTCAATAAAAATCCTTGATACTTTATCACAATTAAACAGAGAAGTGTAAAGGTTAACCTTTCAACTATTAATTCTCTGCTGGAGGAAAAAAAAGCAGAAAGGTGTGGAGCGACTGGAACATCCTCAGATGTTCATTAGTTCATTCATCCTGCACATAATCACTAAATTAGGCATGAAACTTACATCGCTAATTAAGATTCCTCATGGAAGGAACATTAACAAATTAGCACCTCCACCGAGCTGACGAGCCACACACACACACACACACGCTGACAACTCCTCCTGCCTGACAGCCGTGGCTCTCCGCCCGGCGACAGGCGACCCAGGAGACAAGACGAGCTGCAGAGAAACTGTTTCCTTTTACCTTCAGAGCAGCTTGTTTCTGTATCAGATGATTTGCTGTTTGAAAGACGAAGATAACAGTTTCTCTAATAAAATGACAGTAGACATATCAAGTCTTTAATTTAATTAAATGTGATCTTTATGTACTAAATGTGCTACAACTGCAGGGATGATTTATCTTTGCAATCCCATATGACCAAAATAAAAATGCCAGGACTCCATCACCCATTTCAAACAACAATTAACCCTTAGAAACATAAAGTGACTCATTTAGACTTATTCAACTTAAACTGTTACACAGAATGAATGTACTTTTATTATAAAACATGTTTTCACACGTTCATATAATAAATATGTAATTCTGGCAGGAAACACTTCAAATTCAAAGCTCCTCTTGTGTATAAACGCTTTACTGGAGACATTTTGACCAAACAGATTTTCAGTTTTTGACCTGCACAAAGGCCCAAGGTGAAGGCAAAAACTCATCCATGAATCAAGTAATGTCTTATTAACAGATTATTCTTACAGCTAAAAAGGACAGAATCTTCATTACTGTTTAATGAGGAATCTCATTATGAGCAACTGTATTTTTATTTTTCCAGACTAACAAACAACATCAAGTATTTTCAATCTGTTAAATCTCTAAAATAACAAACACAGTATCTTGCACCTTCCAAAGCAACATGAATATGAACATGATGAGGTCAGACGTGTGTGTGTCTGAAATGTCGCTGCCTTCTCTCTGCTGTGTTACCTGTGTCTACAAAATACCTTTAAATCCACCTAACTTTATTCCTCTAAGTGTAACATTCCTAAGTTGTGAGGAGGAGGTTCGAGGTGAGAGTCTTTGGTGTCCTGAACACTTATGTTAACATTCAGGAAAGATCTTGGTTTTAGTTAAATTGTGAAAAAGTAAACATGTCCTGTCTTGTGCTTCAAGTCATCATTTACTTTTTACTTTTATTCACACACAAAGATTCGGTTTACTCTACAGCTGCAACAATTGGTCGATTAATCAATTAAACCAACTATTAATCACCAACTATTTCAATAATCGATTAATCGGTCATTTTTTAAGAAAAAAAAAAGTCCAAATTCTCTGATTCCAGCTTCTTAAATGTGAATATTTTCTGGTTTCTTTAGTCTCTATGACAGTAAACTGAATATCTTTGTGTTGTGGACAAAACAAGACATTTGAGGACGTCAGCTTGGGCTTTGGGAAACACTGATCGATGTTTTTCACCATTTTCTAGACCAAACAAGTTCTATCACTAAGATACTACTCCAGTTGCATTATGGGAAATGTAGGATCCAGAGTTTTGGGGGTAAAAGTCACGATATCTCAACCTCTGCTACTTTGATTTTGACAGCTTGTTGTTTTAAATCTGTTTCTCACAAGTCCTCCAACTTTTTGCCAGTGGAAGAAGTACTCAAATCCTTTACTTAAGTAAAAGTACCAATACAGAAATGTAGTAAAAGTACATAAGTATTATGAGCTTGATGTAGTTAAAGTATTGCAGTAAAAGTACATAAGTATTATGAGCTTGATGTAGTTAAAGTATTGCAGTAAAAGTACATAAGTATTATGAGCTTGATGTAGTTAAAGTATTGCAGTAAAAGTAGTGGTTTGGTCCCTCTGACTGATATATTATTATATATGACATCATTAGATTATTAATACTGAAGCATCAGTGTGTAAGCAGCATGTTACTGTTGTAGCTGCTGGAGGTAGAGCTAGTTTCAACTACTTTATATACAGTTAGCTAGTTTAGTCCAGTGGTTCCCAACCTAGGGGTGGGGCCCCTCCAAAGGGTCAGCAGATAAATCTGAGGGGTCGTGAGATGATTAATGGGAGAGGAAAGAAGAAAAAACAAAGTTCTGATACACAAATCTGTTTTCACTTTTTGGACTTTTTCTCTAATCTTTGATTTTTGCTGAAATATTGGATCATTTGAACATTTATTGAAATGAAACCATGTGAGAAGTTTAGAGGGAAAAATCACTATTTGGTGGAGCTGTTAACAACTCATAGACATCTGAAATGTGACCCCGACTACACACTGCTTTTTGTAAGACGTCAAAAGCCAAAAAGGTTGGAAACCACTGGTTTCATCTTTAACAATGTGTTGTATTTTAAAAGCTTGTTATATTATCCATTGTGTCAAATCTTCATCTGAAAAGTAACTAAAGCTGTCAAATAAATGTAGTGGAGTAGAAAGTACAATATTTCCCTCTGAAATGTGGTGGAGTGGAAGTATAAAGTAGCATCACATGGAAATACTCAAGTACCTCAAAACTGTACTTAAGTACAGTACTTGAGTAAATGTACTTAGTTACTTTCCACCACTGAACAAAGCTAAATCAATGAGTTCCCTTTTCAGTTGCCATAAGGAGTTTTTATACTGAATGTACCAAAACTATTGACAGTGAATAGTTTGTGGATGTGTTCAATATAAACTCTGTGTTGTTATGTTGATAAAATCCAAATGATTTTCTTTCTAAATGTTAGTAATGTAATTTTAAAACAGCTTCAGAGAAGATCAGATTCTGCAGAGTAACAATTCAAACTGTCCTTTGTAATCTCTGATCCCAGATAAAAAGATTTCATCACTGAACATGTAAGAATTGAACTGTTGACTGGATTAATGAATTCACAGTAACAGACATTTAAAATATCTCAAGCTGAAATATAAACTTCATGTTTGACTGTATTAAAGATCATTTAAGCACTTGAAACTAGGCGATATGATTTCCAGTATTGTATTTAGACTCTCGCTGACACCCTGCTTCCTGTCGGGGTTAACTGGACCTGGCAGATTCCTCCTCTGCAGGCCTTTTAGTGTCTCCCCCCTCCTCCAGTCTTCAGCTTGTTTCAGTTCAGTTTGTTGTCGCTTCCTCCAGTTTCTTTCTTTCTTTTCTCTCCGTCTGTGAGCTCGAGCTATTAATATCACACCACAGAGAGAGAGAGGGGCCTGTCGACGGGCGTGAAGCGACAAGATGTTCCTCTGTGACAAACAGATGGCGAACTCCAGTCTTGGCGCTGACCGCTCAATTAGCGGCTAACGAGCCGACTGCCTCG
This sequence comes from Scomberomorus guttatus, assembly GCA_038419695.1. Lineage (NCBI taxonomy): Eukaryota > Metazoa > Chordata > Actinopteri > Scombriformes > Scombridae > Scomberomorus > Scomberomorus guttatus. The sequence continues at coordinate 32,407,009 of CM076453.1, forward strand.
TTAGCTCCGTCAGCCGCGGCTGCACGTCTCCGTGTCAGAGCGCCAGCGCCGGCCGCCTCCTTCCAAGGATTGATGCGACCCAAAAAAAGTGAAAGCAGCGTGTGGCTCTGAAGCAGCGAACACCTCAGCTTGTCACTCGTCACCTGACCACAGACGCCTGACAGGAAGCTGAGAGAGTCATATGCTGAGGATTCTCCATGTTGGACCGCAGGGGTTCATAGACCTTTCTGGCACATGAAACCATTTTTTTGGTCCAAAAATTGTTGTAACTCCCAATAGTCACTTTGTCACTTTGTCATCCAAATTTACATCACATACAGTACATAAAAATACATACAGTATGCCTGAAAATAGTGTGCCTCCATACGATTTTCAAGAGCATGGAGGCAGCTCATTTATTCAAACAAAAGCTATATGAAACTATTTATTTTTCATGTAATTGTAATTGTTGGGATCCAAACCTCAAGGTGGAGAAACTCTTTATAACCTGATTTCATAAGAAACTATCAGCTGTTTTTTTTATTTGGAGAGCAGCAGGTGCAGCTGCTCCTCATTATTCTAAACATTCTCATTCTGGTGGGATTTTTAGTAGAGTCATAAGTAGAATCAGTGATTAGTCTTTGTGATTAGTTTTTTTTTTTTTTTTAATGTGATTACTGATCAACCAATTAAATCATTTATCAAGCAAAAATCACAAGTCATTCTCTGGTTGTAGCCTCTCTAATGTGAGGATTTGCAGCTTTTCTCTGATTTATATCATTGTAAATTAGACTGTTGGACAGACAAATTAAAACATCTGAAGAGGTCAAAATAATAGAAAAAAATGCTCTTCAGACACTATTAGGCAGAGCAAGGAGATGAGTTATTTAGTTGGGCATTTTGGTAAAAAGACTGCGTTGAAATTACGTTTTAACCAATATGCCCGACTAAATAAAGTCTTTTAATATAACTTATAACTAAGAGTGACAGAAGAATGTTTGTCCTTTTACTGTACATTTTTTCATCTCCAAGAGCACCTTCAGGTTTCCTGGACTTACTGGATGTGAAACTGAATATTCACGTGGCCTCTTCATTTTTCTTGGTATCGGAAGGGCAAAATAATAGCTTAATCAATAATAGCAATACTTATTCTATTCTATAAATATGCAAATATATTTCATGTCTCCTCCTTCACTGTAAAGTCCATCCTCAGTGTTTGTGCACTGGAGGCTTCACGTTCCCACATCACACCTCTGTAAGTTGAATATTGGACCAAGATTGGCTCTAAACTATTTGTGATCATGCTTGTAGGCCCGCCCCTTAAAATCAGATTTTCAATGAGCTCAGAGAAACTTTCCTCTTTTAGCAGATGGATGTAAAAACAAACTCTGCACAAACATCATTCTGCACAGAGAAGAAAACATCCAACTGTAAGAACAAGAAGAAAAACACTTTTGCGTGGAGGGAGACTAACAATCATCCTGTTTAGCAGCTTTAGAGTGATGAGTTATTTTCTCAGATGGTTAGAAACAATCACCGCACAAATCAAAAATAGATTGTAAACACAAATATTGGTAAATCCCTGACAACCTTTTGCTGTTTGGATTTTTTTTCCCTTGAGGTCAGCAGTTCATCTCTCTGTGTGAACACTGCAACGCAATCTGGAGCCTCTCTCCTCCTCTTCTGCACATTCCTCAAATTAGCACAAATGTAATTGATGCACTAGGAAGCTTCAGATTTAAAGGAACGGGAGCTCGAACCGTGTGGATGCATACAACCAAGTAATTACATTAGAGTCTATAATGGTAGAGCACCGTGGGAAGTTAATTTGACAGCAGGATGCTCAGACAGGTCTGATGGGAGGAGGAGAGGACATCTGCGTCTCATCCTCCAAAAGTAAAGGTGGAGACACTGAACGAAGATGAGTTCAAGATTAAAGACAGGCAGGAAATCAAACTGGGTCAGAGTTACGTCACAAGAGTCCTGTGGATTAAAAGATCGTGGAGAGGTAAATATTGTCCTTCAGATGTCCAGTTCAGTGCTCATTCTCCATGATCCAATGACGCCTTTCTTTCTGCTTCACCAGTCAGAGGTTTAGGGAGGCAGGAGGAGGGGTTCCTGGGACGAGGGCAGACTGCTGATGATCCGAGTCTTCAACTAACTCTACGGACGGCAGTGCTGGTCTGTCCGTCAGTCCAGACTGAAATATCTCAAAAACCGCCATGACGTTCAGGGTTTCCAGACGATGAATCAGTCCGACGGTGGTGACTTCCTTTAGCAGCACCATGATGTTAACATTCGTGCTTCAGAGGAAAATATCTCAACAGCTATTGGATGGATTGCCATGGAACTGACAACACATATACAAGGTCCCTTGGGGACGACTTTAGTAGTCATCTTTCTTTTCCTCTAGTGCCACCAGCAGGTTTTCACTTACGTTGAGCTATATGTCAACATCTCCTTGATGAATTGGCATAAACTTTGGTTCAGACGTTCATGGTACCCAGATGATGTATTCTAATAACTTTGATGGTCCTTTTGACTCTTTCTCTAATGCCAGCATGAGTTTGACTTTTTCATTCTTTATTGAAATATTTCGACAACTATTGGATGGATTGCTGTGAAATTTGGCCCCCAGAGGATGAATTGTGGCAATTATGAAATTAGTTTATGATCATACACCTGCAAAACTAAAGAAAATCAGCCTCAGCTGTACTTTGTGTTACACGCTAAACTAACACAGTGAAAATGATAAACATCAACATAAAATTTGATTTGATTTGTTTTGAATTGAATTGAACATAACATTATTATTGTGTGCATGTCAGCATGCTGATATGAACATTTCACTCAAATACAGGCTGCTAGCACAGATGTAGACTGTTAGTCTTGTTAAACTTTTGCACACTGGCATCAAAGTCTTGAGGTTCTACGACTGTTTTAGTATTCTGGTCCACTGGTGGCTCTTCTTCATAAAGACGAAGTTACCTCACCGTACTGTCAGATTCTTTTCACTCGTTTTAAGAAAATAAGATTTATAGAATTCAATAATGATAAGATGGACATTTTTGCAATGCACAGTAAAACAGACTATTTACTTTATTACTTTCTTATTGTAATTTTATTTAAGAAATCTGAACTGTATCTTTTAATCAATACTGTGTTATAGCTTTGGATTAGTCATTTCAAGAAAGCCCATTTCCCCACTGTCAACGCTTACAAGGATGACGTTTTACCAAAAGACCATTTCAGCTGAAACTCAAAGCTCCACCAGCAGCTTCACTGGGAGATTTAACCCTTCAATCATCAGTGGGAACCACCACCGACCCAGTTAGCAGGACTCTGGGCCCCAGCTACAAACCAAATTTCTGCCTAATTACTGTTGTTGTTGTTGGGTTCAACTCTTTGTGAATAAAATATGACCCCATCTATGACATGAATCCAAGCCACTTCTCAACAGATGTCCCCCACGCCGAGGCACTGGCCTTTTCTCAGAGTGTTTGGTGAAAAGGGGCTCAGGTTGGAACACAAAGCCCTCGAGCTTTCACAAAAGGGTGAGGAGAGAGGAGCTGGAGGGGCGGTGTGAATGGATCGGTCTAATTGCAGAGCTGGAAGGAGTCCTGGTGAGGCAGGTAGAAAAATGAAAGAAGCACAGATGTCACTCTGGTGAACATCTCCTCGTTCTGCTGGTTTTAAAAGACGAGAACACAACGCAACACATGTCAGGATGAGCTGACTCCTCAAGATCTGTCTTAGCTTATGTTTCAGCAAACAGTTTTAGTCTTTAATGACGTCTATATTCTGTTAAAGAGAGTTTTTCACCTTGACAAAGTACCTTGTTTTCTGTGGATTTTGCAAAGAGATTGTCAAAAATGGAAGATTGACAATAATCTTTGGTATTATTTGGTGGATTCAAGCAGTGGTCAGCAGCCAAAGAAACTGTCCTCACCAGGATGACTGAAATTGGAAATCGGATGGATATAAATAGTTCTAGCGTAGGCTCCATGAGGAGTGTACAGGAAGATAACAGTGTTGTTCTTTTATCGATTCATTTTATTTACTCTCCCACTGTAGCTTTATATGTCCACAGTGCAACCAGGGAGCTCAGTTAAACTGAGGGCCTTGATCATTCATTATAGAGTTCATTAAGTTCACAACATATAGACAGCAGGAGATTTGTCTGATTTAAACACTTGCCTGTGGAGGTTACACTTCACTAAGAGTCTGTGTGGACTGACTGTTGAGATGGACGAGTGATAAAAGTGTCAGAAATGCTCCAGAAATGCTGTAAAGAACGCTGGTGGTGACACGCCAGGAAAGGTAGTAATGCAGCAGCAGAAGGCAGTGAAGAAGACAGAGTTAAGCCTGACTAACAAGTCAGCATGATAAAGCAGATGCAACATGCACTGCTCGTTCTTCATGTGTAAAATAAAACCACTAGGTTTTTAATCGATAGTTTTAAAATCACAGAGAGGAGACAGAAAGTTGTTTTTTTTTTACCTTACTGACACACAGAACCAGACTGAAACACAAGGCTGGTGTTTTCAGATTGATCCACTCTAGAGAGTTTTTGTAAAGTTTAGTTTTTGAGTGAGAAAAACGGCGGCTTAGTGTGGACAGAGCCACATGATTCAAAAATATAAAAGTAAATCATCATCATCATCATCATCATATCTGCAGAGTCTGCGGGTTGATGATTCTTGCTCAGTTGCACACAACACGAAAACCCTCCTTTCAACCCCCCCCCATCACTTATTTAGGCTTCAGACCCTCCTCCTCCTCCCTCCTCCTCCTCCATTGAGTCAGCTCAGCAGTTGTCCATTAGGGGTCATGTTCCTATTTGGAAAGTATTGATTAGAGCGTTTATCCTCTCAATCAGTGTGAGAGAGCCCCCCAGGCTTAACACAGAGAGAGCGAGCTCATTCTGTCTCTTTCATATCTTCAACCTGTCTGCTGAGAACTTTTAGTTTCTTCAGTGTCTTTTTCTCATTCTTCACCTTCTGCTCTGAGTCGTTGGCTGGTTTCTTTGAACCCTGTCACTTATTTTCATATTCATTGATTAATCTGCAAAGTATTACATTTCCAAAGTTTCCAAAAATCATTTTTTATCATTTTTGCTTAAAAAAATAACTTATAAAGATTAAACAATTATCAAAAACCTTTTAAATTTCTGTGCATCAACTAACAGATTAATCAACTTATTTAGAGCTGCAGTGATTCTCAAATGTGAATATTTTCTGGTGTCTTTAGTCCTTTATGACAGTAAACTGAATATCTTTGGGTTGTGGACAAAACGAGACATTTGAGGACGTCAGCTTGGGTTTTGGCAAAACATTTTTCACCATTTTCTGACATTTTATGGACCAAACAACTAATCAATTAATCGAGAAAATAATGGAGAGATTAATCAATGATAAAAATAATCGTTAGGTGCAGCTCTAAACTGTTACAGCTCTACATGTCATAGAGAGTGGATACAGTACTGACCTACTCGTACTGTGAGACAAGACAAAAGAAAAAAACAAAAACGTTGATTGCACACTGAAAAATATGTACTGTACTTTTTCATGTGCAGCTCAGTAACACACACTTACCTCCATTCCAGGTTTTTTTAATGTTTAAATTACTAAACTATCATAACTTCTGCTAAACAACTAAAAGTGACTTTTTATTGACACTTTGCAAATAAACTGTATGACTTAATGACTTAAAAGTCAAAAACTGTCATCATATTCCAAAGTAGTCCTACATTTTATCCTATAATTCACAAAACATGTAAAATATTATTTACAAGTTCTTCCTCCTCTTTTACTGCAAGCTGCACATCTGTTTCTTCTTTGATTGAATATTTAAATTAAAACTGTGATATGAAAACTGTGAATTTTCTTATACAGTATAGAAACATCCGTTCCTCTGTGTCTGACTGCTGTAAACAGCCCTGACACACTCCTAAATGTTTTTCCATTTGCTCACTGGACGCTTGTTCCTGCTGCCCAAGAATGTGATGCAGCTTAGATTTCAAGTTGTTTTTAAAAAGACAGAAGAAGAAGAATGGAGAAGTTATTATGAGCAGTAAAGCGATGAAAAGAGCGGTACCTACAGATACTCAAACATCAGTCACACCCATCCAGTTTGTCTCACAGCTGATCTCTGGGGAGTGTTGTGCACAATCAAGAAACGAGATCGAGATAAAAACAGGGAGCGTGTCGGTTCTTGTTAACGTACCAGGCAGGAGAAGGAGTCGTTCATGCGGTGCTGCAGAGTGTGTTTCTGTAAAATGGTGAACAGCGCGGCGTGGTCGAAGCGACATGGAGCTGCGGAGATCAGCTCCTCCACCCCCTGACGCTGAGACGGATCCAGACCTGAACAGGAAACACATAGAGGGACGGAAAAGATTTAGTACTACGATTCTACAATAGCAGCTTATGTGTAATGACTAGTTTTAAAAAAGTTATTTATCTCCACCTGCAGTTTGGTTACAGTCTGGTTGCAGTTAGAGAAAGACTGCGGCTATAGTCACAAACTGAGCTGTGAAAATACTTCATTACTAGTTATTAGCTAAGTATTGTGTGTGTATCTAAAGCCTGATATATCTTATTCCTCTGTGCTGTAGACCTCTGCTGTCCAAAAACTATTAAAAACACGTCAGTGAGCCACACCGCTTCTCTTTACAGTAAACAGTCGCCATTTTTTCATGCTCATCGTATTGACCAGACTCTGTAAATTTCTCAAAGAAGTTTAGTACAAAGTCAAGACTTATCAACAGACCCACATCCTCGCACATGTGCGGTGGCCTCTACCTGACAGGGAAATGTTTTCCAGAGACTGAAATCTTGATGCTGTTATTAGTCTTTGGAGACGTTTCTAAACAAACTAATGTGACCAAACTCTTCATGATGAAGGAACATGTGACCCAGTGCAGCGGTGTGGCTCACTGACCTGTTTTTAATAGTTTTTGAACACAACAGAGGAATAAGATATATCAGGCTTTGATACACACACAATACTTGTTAGAAGATCAGTTCATTGTTGGTTTGGATCCAAACATGACATTTGTTGACGCTGAGAAAAACAGAAAATTATCAGCCTGATCCTTTAAATGTATGTTGGTGTGAAGCAGGTTTAGTAGAAAGGAGGTGAAAGGGAGAAAGAAAGAAACACCAGTAAAACTGTGTCCACCTCTCTGTCAGGATGTATGAACCAACATGGATGACTGCACTCTTTGCATGATCACGTCAGCTAAGAAAACACCTAAAGAGGTGATATATAAATGTGCTCTGATTCACAATCATTCACACCTCTCTGGGAGCTCAGGAGTGAACTGAAATGTAAACACACACACACACACACACACACACAGGACTACATTGGCAGTGTCAGTTCTCTGTGCTGTGGTTAATAGTTCCCACCTCGGTTGGCTACAGATCCTCTGTGAAGCTGTCAGTACACTCAGCTGACACAAACACTCGCCAACATGGACGACATGTGAGGAAAACACTGGAAGTGACTCACAGAGTCGAAAACCAGCCAGGAAGACAACAGACAACAACGCATCACTAGTCAACTGCAGCAGGAGATTTCTCTTATTACTCAGATCCCCTTCAGACATGTTTGAGGATGTATATAAAATACTCTACTTTGAATAATTATTTGTGTCTAATATGTTTTTCCACAAAAAAGTTAAATTATCTCGTTAAAATCCTTAAATTGGCATCTCCTCCTTCTCCCTCATTAAAAATTCAGAATCTCTGAATATGTGAAAATTTTTCATCTCTACAGTTTTCCTGCTGGACACCAGATGTCTCCTCCTTCACTGTAAAGTCCATCCTCAGTGTTTGTGCACTGGAGGCTTCAAGTTTACACATCACACTTGTGTAAGTTTCATACTGGACCATGATTGGCTCCAAACTAGTTGTGATGTCACAAACCAAACACGTAGGTTCACAACTCAAACTCAGATTTAAGGTGAGCTCAGAGAAACTTTCCTCCCACGGTGTGTGTGGAGTCTTTGATATGATTTATTTATGGATTACAGACACAAAAACAAAAACCCAAGGGATAACATGCTGAAGTGCAAACACTTATTTCCAACATGGTCCCAAGATGTTAAAAGACAAAGAAACAAAGAAAACTAAACAATATAATCCTGAAATCCAAAAACACATCACCATAATTTAAATAAAAAATAATAATACCTACATCAAAATACAAGGACAATCTGATAGATAAAGTTACAGTGTTATTGCAGATTTCATTATAAATTTGTGACCCTGTTGCATAAATAAGTCCTAACCTGTGTGCAGCAGCAGCAGCCGCAGCCGCAGCCGCAGCCGCAGCAGCAGCCGCAGCAGCAGCCGCGTGGAAAAAGGAACTTCTGGCTACATTATTCACTCAAGGCCTTTTACTTGAATGCATAGTGGCACTGGTATCATAGCCACGCTGAGTACGGACCACTGTTATCTGTTATCTGAGAACACACTTATTGAGGAGCATTGATAATATTGTACATGTGATGCAGCTTCTGTTGTTCTACTCTGAGCTGTATTGGCAGCAGCCCTACACTTCTACATTCACCACTACCAACATGAGTTTGAGAGGATGGGTTTAATAAATACTGAATAATATTACTTTGCATCACCTGCAGTTTGTTCCTACATTTAGCTGCCAAACCACTACAACAAGCAGAACAGGCAGACACCTTATCAATGACGACACGAGAGAAGTTTCTTAATATTATTAGCAGCAACAGATTCACAGCAGAGTGACTGGTCCAATATCACTGCTAAATATGAGACACATTTTCAATTACAACAATTTCAGTTAAAATTTCAGTTCCATACAAAAGACAAGACAGTCAAGATAAACTACAGTACAACACACAGTTCATGATGAAGGAACGTGCAGCGGTGTGACTCACTGACGTGTTTTTAATAGTTATAACGGAGGAATAAGATACATCAGGCTTTGATACACACATAATACTTGTTAGTAGATCAGTTCATTGTTGGTTTGGATCCAAACATGAGATTTGTTGACAATAAGGTAAAAATAAGGAATATCACAGACTTATATGTAAAAACTGGAATAACTACTAATGAAGTATTTTTACACAGTAGTACAGATACTTTGAGCTCTTCTTCCAGCTCGGCCGTGCGGCGCCTGAAGCAGCAGACGATAACGGGCTTCGGGGTCAGTGACAGAAGAATCAACAGAAAAAATGAAAAATAAAAGAAGCAGCAGAGGTGCAGAGCGTCCCCGCCTGAGCAAACCTGGTTCATTTCCAGTCCTTTCAGGCCGTCCTGTTAATGGCCCCGTCAAATGAAAAGCCTAACACTCTCCACTCTGCCATTATTGTGGGAGTACATTTCGGGATGGGAAGTTTCTGAGCGTGACACATGGCCCCACAAAAGACCACGGCTTCCTGAAGAATGCCAGCGCTGCTTCCACGCCTGCGACGCCTGCGGCCTCGTGTCTGAGACGAGCATTAGTGATCGCTTTTTATTAACGCTGCCATTTTGTTTTTGTGTAGACGCAGAGAAGCCTGCAAGGACTCTCAGACATTTGTGTTTTATGCCCCCCCCCCTCCCTCTTTTCTTTGTCGCTTTTGTCCAAAAGAGAAAAAAAAGGCAGCAAAAGTGAAATTTCCACAATCAACTTCCAATCGACGCTCCTCTCCTTTTCTTCCCGTCTTCTTTTCTTCTGACTCTCCCACTTTTCTGTCTCCGGGTGCCCTTTGGCTCCTGTGGCCTGCTTTCGCTCTGTCTAATTCCGATGTAGGTCATTTTACATTCGTTACCTCCAAAACACGGGATTGGCCTTAATGTAATTTGGAGAAAAGACAGGGAGTGAAGGAGGCGACTCTAAAGAAAACGAGACAAAGAGATATAGATTAGTGCTGATAATAAGAGGAGGGGGGTTAAGGGGAAGTATTGATTGAGAGACAGACGGCGGAGAAGTGATGTTGATCCGTGTCAAGTCCAACTTTCAGCTATTATCTGCAGGGTGTGTTATAGAAGGGGGGGTGTGTGAATTAGTGTGTGTGACAGAAAATATGGATGGATGTCACTGCTCCTGGCACAGATGGTGTGTTTGTGTGTTTGGTCCAGACTGTCTGCAGGTTTCTTCACTTTGTATTTTTCTAACAGATTCTCATCAGTGTGACGTTTACACGCCGACAGATTCAGAGTTTTTATTTTTTTGTTAAACACAACAAAAATCACAAAAGTCTGGTTAATCTCAGGCTCAGATTAAGCTGGAATTATAGATAGTATATAATAAAGACACATGAAAATGTCTCTGCAGATATACTACAGGTTAAACAAGCTGATTGATTGATCCAACTTATTATCAGGAGGTTACTTCATATAGAGCCTGGGAGGAGCTGTGGAGAAAAAAAATCTATTTAATAATTCGTGCTGTCGATTTAACAGAATTCACCTCGTCTTCTTTGTCGCTTTCTTCAAACTTCCGGTTGACTCACAAAATTAAGAGTTAAACTGAGAACACAAATTGCTAATTCGAGAGGACAAATTCGTTTTTTGACAACTTTCAGATGAGCAGCTGTGACATTTTGTACAGACATTCATGTTCCCCAGAGGATGAATCCCCCTGACATCTCTCCTCTAGCGCCACCAGCAGGTCAAAGTTTTCACTCATGCTGTGAAATATCACAACATCTACTTGATGCTGTGGCACAAAATTTGGTTCACACATTCATGGTTCCCAGAAGATGTTTTCTAATGAGGTTAGTGATCATTTTGACTTTTCCTGTAGCGCCACCGTGAGGTTGAAATTTTTGTTCTTCACTGAAATAACTTGACAGATTTCTGTGAAATTTTTTACACACACATTCATGGTCCCCAGAGGATGAACTGTAGTATCTTTGATCTCGGACTTTTCATCTATCACCATCATCTTTTTTTACAGTTTTGTCCAAAACTTTACAAAATACCTACAAAACTCAAGACAGTCTCATCAGGCTCAGCTGTTCTTTGTGTTTAGTGCTAATTAGAAAATATTTCCATGTTAACATGTTAAACATGGCAAACAAACACAAACAGTCTTTTACAGAGCTTTCAACCACATCTCATGGCCTACATCAGCAAATGGAGTAGTAAGAGAGCGTTTAGATTAATATGTTAAACTACTGTTTCCGACAACAAGAATTTCCACATTGAAACTTAAAAATGTAAAATAATCATGACGACAGGTGGTGACTGAATCAGAAGACAAACACACTGTTTTATCTGCTGACGGTCAACACAAACTGAACCAGACACACAAATCATATTTATTTATTATTATTTATTTGACTAAAATGTAAAATGTAATTTTCAACGACATATGTTTGGTCTTTATCTTGGTATCATATTTACAACATGTGTGAGGATGTTTGAGCGAGTGTGTGTGTGTGTGTGTGTGTGTGTGTTGAGGTGAGAGGGTGGGGGTAGTTTTCTGCGCTCAATCTCTCCATATCCATCTTGTCCATCTTGTCTGGGCTCCATTGGTATCGTCACGGCAACAGTCACATCTATGTGACATCCTGCTCTGAGAGGTGGCGGTGGCCGCTGATGGCAGGTTATTGATGCAGACGAAGAGGAGGAGGAGGACGGAGAGCGTTTCAGTTTCAGGTGCACCAGGCTGAGAAATGTGACTTGATCTGCCTGTCGGAGCGTGGCGGCAGCGACGGGGATGATGTCAGGGCGAGCAGAGATGAAGATGTGGACGGACAAGCCCATCAGCCTCCGTCTGGCTGAGCGGGGCTTCTCGCCGCACAGAGCTCAAACGGACAAACTCAACTCTGGGAAAAGTTTGAGAGGAGCAAACAAACGCATCCTCAGCTGTTCGGCTGAGTTTGAGGGCGCCGCTGAAACACCGGGAGGTTAAGACGAAAGGACAGTTTGGAGGTCTCTCCTCAGGATCATACTCGTTGTCAAACTGACCACCTGCTTCTTCAAAAACACAACTGACAGGTGTAAACATCCCCGAAAAACACCTTCAGGAGCAAGTCTTAACCCCCCAACAGGCCTGCCTGTTCATACTGAGGAACAAAGTCACAGTCTGTGTGATAAAAGCGGATTTTAAGGTCAGAAGTCGCAGCCAAACGTCCCCACAGCCTCCGATGATCTCCACTAGTTTGGACTTTATTTGCAGGTTGTTTGAACGATGGTCCATTTGAATCTGCAGCTGCAGTGAACAGGCAGGAGAGTGACAGGAAGTGATGTCTGCTCTGGTTTCTTTAACAAACTCACACTCGCCTGTTTGTCTTTTTCTTTCCACTTCGGAGCCGAGAAAGTCGAGAAGGCCTGCTGCTGATATCTGCTCACAAAGCATCTATTTCTGCAGTGTAATCCCATAAACTTCACTGATAAACCTGAGAATGATGCAGAATTACATTGAATAATTATCCAGATAATGAAGTGTCAGTCTCTTGTTTGTCCTTCTGCGTGCTCACTTTCTCTCGATCATGTACACTCTTTCTATTTCTCTTTCTTTGGTCGGTCGGTTAAATGACATTGGAAAAGTTGGAACTGCATCCATTAGTCGACTGATTAGTTGATCGATAGAAAATAAATTGCAAACTATTTTGATAATCGATTAATTGCTTTGAATAATTTTTAAGAAAAAATCTCCAAATTCTCTAATTAAAGCTTCTCAAAAATGAATTTTCGGGTTGTGGACTTTTGTTTGAGGAAGTCACTTTAAACTTTGGGAAACAGTTAGACATTTTTTTTTTAAACCATTTTCTGACATTTCATAGACCAAACAACCCATCAATTAATTGAGAAGAAAATCAACAGATTAACTGGTAATGAACATAACTGTTAGTGTAGAAAGCAGTCCGTGTAGAGCTGCCACACTCGTTTCTCCATTTTATATTCATATATTTTTTACCGGTGTGTAATGAACATGGTAGATAGTAGCTCTGTTTATGCTGTACCAGAAATCATTTACTCACTATTCACTACACAGTATTCTATGTCAAGGACCAGTGGTGGAAAAAGTACTCAGATCCTTTACTTAAGTAAAAGTATCAGTACACACAATGTAAAAATACTTCATTGCAATTTCTGCATAAGTATAAAAGTATTACCAGCTAAATTTACTTAAAGGACTAAAGTAAAAGTACTTGTCTTGCAGAAATTCAGGCTGTGACTAATATATTAAATACATTTAACAAAGCACATTATTAATACTGATGAGTCAGTGCATAAGCAGCATATTTTTGTTGCAGCTGCTCGAGGTGGAGCTAGTTTGAGCTGCTTTGTGAGGGTCATGAGATAAATCTGAGAGGTCTTGAGATGATAGATTGGGTAGAAAAGAGGAAAAAACAAAGTTCTGCTGCATAAATTTGGATTAATTTTTCAAAACTTTTCTTTAATCTTTGTGTTTTTGTGAAATATTGGAGAGTTTTACCTCTTTGGGTCTCAAACAGTTATTAATGTGAAACCATGTGAGGGGAAATGTCTCTTTGGTGGAACTGCAAACAACTCAGAGACATCTGAAACATGACAGAGACACAAATACACACTGAGTTTTTGTAAAGGGCCACAAGCCAAACAGTTTGGGAACCGCTGGTTTATAAATCTAAAACGACTTTAGACACTTCTCAGGTCGTTCCTCTTTTCCTGCTCTGTCTGTGTGATGTATGATGGGAGATATCTCTCTCTGTTAGTGACCATCGATCGTACACAATATATTTTATGATGTATTGTGGGATAATTTGAGTCCACTGTATGAGGTATATCAACAATCAGTGATCTGGAGAGTGACTCTTATTAAACTGCAGGTTTTCAGGAGACTTGATGTAGTAATGTGGTGTTGTTATATAATGAACAGGACAGTATGCATCACAGTAAAATCTAATATGGATCAAATCACTGTTTCTTTAAGTGATGTTGATATGTTGTCAGTATGTTTTAGGCTATTATTATGATTTTTTGCACTCATGTGGGCTTTATTTCCTCTTTTTGCTACAGACTTTTCACCAGAAGGTCTGCATGTTCTTTGCTCTCTGTGTACTTTCACTGTTTTTGCTGTAAATGTGAAGTTACTTAAAAACACACTGAAGTCGATGTATTCACATTGTTACGTTTTAGAGCTTTTAATGCATAAATCTGCTAATTCAGGCAGAAGTGTGTCACGGCGTGTGTGTTGTAGGGCTGCCGTGCTGACTTTACTCCTGATGTTACACAGGCGCTCAGAGCATTTATGTAAGAGAAACCCTGTGAATATTTTGTTTCTTCACACCTACAGCTGCTGTTGCTGCTGGTTGGGAAATAAATTGCTCAAAGACAGTCAGGGGAAGTGTGTCCTTACCTTCTACACAACACACCAGAGTCAGAGTCTGACCCACTACACTGACATCCATCGATGCTGGGACATAGAAACAGTGTTGTAGCCCTATGACATGACGCACATCTCATAAAACAATAATCAACACAAAATATGTAACAAACTATGACTGATGGAGGCGCTGCTATTTTTCATGTTTGAACATGCTTTACTGTGATGTATATTGAGGCCCTCGCCAACGACTGACTCCACTTCAAATATATTTCAATTTGAACAACAGATGGTTCAAAGATGGATGATCATGTGATGCTTTGCCCTCATATTGAGTTTACTGGAAGGACCAAAATGTTTCCTTCTTGTGAACAAAAAGCTGCTTCAATGTGAGAACACTGTTGGATAACAGCTGGTAAACAAGAGGAAGAGTTGATCCCTGACAACAGAAGCTGAGGATTCACAGAGTGGGATCCATTCAGCAGAGGGACAACAATAACGCTCAGCAGCCTGGTATGTGTGAGTCTCTGACATGACTTCCGTGTGTAAACAGCTTCATTATTTGCTCTCACACTCCAGTCGATAAAACCTGACGCCGCCACCTCCGCCTGCTCGCTCTTTGTGCTCTGAAACGCTTCCAGAGACACAAAGCTGAAAACAGTCCAGAGCTGAGAACAAAGGAGAGATGCTGTGTTTCACCTGTTCACTCAGAGTTATTAACCTTCAAGCAGAGAATAAGAACGGCTCGTTTTTGTTCGAAAACGCAGCTATTTCCATGATGTCAAGACGGTAGAAGTATGATTTTATTAATCTTCAATAACTCATCTGTGTGTGGTTGTGTAAGTGATTGTCAGTGTGTACACATGCAGTCATTAGTATTATTTAACCTCCTGCTTCATTTTTATGAAAAATGCCTGCAGGGCGAGCAGAGACGAATATGCAGGTTCATGGACACGACCGTTATTTAAGCGAGAAAGACTTTCTGTCAAGCCCATTACATCCACACACACACACACACACACACACAAGCGGAGCAGCACTTAGCACCCAGTTAAGAGCTATTTCAGGGACACCTTCTATTTCCTCCTGCACACAGCGTGTCAGCACCTCTCACCATTAACGCTTCAATCTGTTCCATTAAACGCTAACGAGCGGTGGCGAGAACGGGTCTCAATTGTACCAAATTACACAAATACCGCTGTAATCAGCTCTCAGTATGAAGCTCTTCAGAAGGCGGCCGGTGAGCACGGAGACGTCGGCACCCACCGCTGTCCTGCACACACACAGATAATAAATGACATGATTTGAAGATGAGAAGTCGGAAGAGAAACAAGGTGTGGAAGCAGAAGTTAGTAAGAAAGGAAAAGACAAATGAAGAAAAGGAGACAAATGAGGGAAATACAGGAAAACAGGTGATAATAAGGGAAGAGAGGAAGGACTTAGAGGCTCCCTGTGGTTGTTTTTGACCACTAGTCGCTATATGGAGCGATGTTTTTACGAAAGCATCCGTCTTGTTCGTACCTTGGTTCATCCTGTCGTCGGTTTCCCGCCAACAAACATAGTAATGTGACAACAAAGGCAGAGAAGAAGACGGCAAGGTACTAAATATAGATGTAAACAATTAATTATTTAAAATACGATTTTTATAAGGAAGGAACAGTGGTGGAAAGTAACTAAGTACATTTACTCAGGTACTGTACTTAAATACAGTTTTGAGGTACTTGTACTTTAAGTATTTCCATGTGATGCTACTTTATACTTCCACTCCACTACATTTCAGAGGGAAATATTGTACTTTCTACTCCACTACATTTATTTGACAGCTTTAGTTACTTTTCAGATGAAGATTTGACACAATGGATAATATAACAATCTTTTAAAATACAACACATTGTTAAAGATGAAACCAGTGGTTTCCAACCTTTTTGGCTTTTGACGTCTTACAAAAAGCAGTGTGTAGTCGGGGTCACATTTCAGATGTCTATGAGTTGTTAACAGCTCCACCAAATAGTGATTTTTCCCTCTAAACTTCTCACATGGTTTCATTTCAATAAATGTTCAAATGATCCAATATTTCAGCAAAAATCAAAGATTAGAGAAAAAGTCCAAAAACTGAAAACAGATTTGTGTATCAGAACTTTGTTTTTTCTTCTTTCCTCTCCCATTAATCATCTCACGACCCCTCAGATTTATCTGCTGACCCTTTGGAGGGGCTAGCTGTAGACTAGCTGGTGAACATAGTGGAGCATTTAGCAGCTAAAGAGCCAGATATTTCCCTCAGGAGTTGGTAGAGAGCAGAAACAGCTAACAGAGAGTGAATATTGGACTTACATTCACCAGGTGGACAGAAACACGACTCCTAATGAATGATAATGTTGCTCCGTAACTGCTGGATGTGGAAATAAGCAACTGTTTGCTAACAAGTTCAACATATCAACTTAAAAGCTGATGATGAGTCAGAGTTGTGTTCACTGCCTGTTTCTGCTGAAAACTAGTGGAGAAAACAGTCAAAACAATCAGTTAATGAAGGTTCAACAACTACTCTGATTTTCAGCTTATTTATATTTCTACAGGCTACTTTGTGCTGGTTTCAGTTGTAGCTGAACTTTGGATGAAATTATTTTAAATACAAGGACACATCGCTCCATGTACTGAGCACTCTTTTCATATAGCCGCTCCGCTGTGCTTTTCCTGTCTGCAGTCTTTTGTCCTGCACATGTTTATTTGTAAAAAGCTGATTCGGAACCCAGTTACATGTATACATGGCAGAGAAATCTGTGTTCTCCAGCAGGAATCTACCTGGGGAAATCAGGTTTCTCTCATCACCCGATTACAGTAACCAGGTTTCTCATGTGCATGACGGTTAAGAATCAGCTTCTGGAGAAAGCTGACTAACCTGGTTACTTAAGGTTGATTTATGGTCACTCAGAAAGTTGTTACAACGGGCTGTCCGACCGACTGTCATAGAGAGGGGAGGGGGGCAGGGGAGATGTGATATTGTTTAAATAAGGGATAACGGCACATATTTTCAGACAGTTTCTCCTGGAAGGCAGTCACAGCGTTGCACTCGGTTTTTACCTAAAGAGTGACAGATATAGTTGTCAGGAATGAAAAGAGATAAAGAGCTAGAGAGATAAGCTCAGACCTTGACTCCTCTCTCACCTACACACAGCTGAACAATCACTGCGTGGCGGGGGTGTGAACGTTGCACCGTCAGTGTTGGAAAGTTAAAGAAATGGCCCCGTGCACGGCCCCTGCTAATCCAGAAAGGTGCGGAGGGGAGGGGGTTTCACAAGCTATTCGACCATCCGACAGGCACACCTGAAGGACTATACCGGCCTCTTAAGGTGCATGTAAACGCAGATTGACAGCTTTAGTTTGGACAAACTGCTTCTCACTCAGGGTTTCTCAGCCTTTTACAACAGAGGCATCCCCACCTGAGCTGAAATCATGAGCGCCCTCCAGGAAGAAATTATTACACCTTTATGACATGTGACATGAGGCTGATTAAGCTTCAGGGAAATGAGCAGGGGACAGTTTGTACTGTACAAACAAACCCAGTGAGAATCAGAACCTACTGATGGGGGATGCTGGTTTCTGGTTTCCTCCTCGGCAGTTAGTGGTTTTGTTCTGTGGCGGTGGGACCGGTTTGTAGGACTGTCCAGTGGCTCGGTACATGGCCTGAACCCACAACACCCGGTCCTGCTCGTCATCACAGGCAAACATCACCAGGTCGCCCTCCTTCACCGCGTTAAAAAACACCCGACCACCCTGCAGGCCTGAGGAGGAGGAGGAAGAGTAAAAGGCTTTGTAACAAGTGCAATCAATATATTAAACAAACAGCAATAAAACATCCTCATGCACAGAGGTTTCATAAAATTGTATTGCTGTATTGTATTGCTGATGATTTGTGATGTTTTTACTTTTAATTGTCTTAATTGGTGAGACGAAGACAAATTTCCTGCTCTGGTGGGACTAAAAGTTTTATTCTGTTCTGAAAAGTCTCAAAGAGACAAAAGCTGCTCAACTGTCTGTAAATGATCTTCAGCTTCTGAAGAGATTAAAGATTTTACTACGCTGTTGATTATTATATATATATAGTATATATATATATATAATAGTATTAGTAATATTATTATTATTATTAAATCATGTCAGACTGGCTGAATCTGGATTAAAACTCAACCCAATAACCTCTTCAGCATTTTTTAAACATATATTATAACATATATTATATATATATATATATTTAGGTGTTTGTGTTAAACCTGTAGACTTCTGTTTTATTCTACTACCAAGTTCATATTTTGTCTTTTTTGTCTGATCTGAGTTTTACTTTTTCTCTAGTAACTTCTGCTATAATACACACATATACATTTTATATACATACACACACACACACACATATATATATATATATATATATATATATATATATATATATATATGTGTGTGTGTGTGTGTGTTTATTACAATATACTGTACGTATTTTATTTCATATATTTTTTATATATATTTTTATAGAGTAGTTGCCAGCTTTTAAATCAAATCACCAACTATTTTGATAATTGATTAATCGTTTGAGTCATTTTTTAATTAAAAAAAAAGTCCAAATTCTCTGATTCCAGCTTGTTAAATGTGAATATTTTCTGGTTTCTTTAGTCTCTATGACAGTAAACTGAATATCTTTGGGTTGTGGAGAAGAAGACATTTGAGGACGTCATCTTGGACTCGACATGTTTCACCATTTTCTGACATTTTATGGACCAAACAACTAATCAATTAATCAATAAAATAACTGACAGATTAATCTCTAATGAAAATAATCATTAGTTGCAGCTCGTCTGTGGCCCGTCTTATAATTTCTTTTATGAGTCACTGACTGAGCCCTCGCAGACTTCAGTCATACAAGCTGTGATGTGTCTGAGGCGCGTCGACGCCATGAGACGATACTTCACTGCTGCTTTACTCGTTGTCATACCAACCACCAGCACCGAGATCTTGACCTGTAATCCACCTTAGAGCATTTTCCTGAACAGAATTTACACCAGCGATTGCATACAAATAGCTGATGTGAATGCTTCAAATACATGTGGTACCTTTGTGTTATAGACTGTATCTAAACTGTGTCTGAATGGTAGTTAGCAGCAGTTTATATTATTATTATTATTAGAAATATTACATCCATATTTCTGATCTCCTTGAAGAATATGAACCCAGTAGGGCTTTTAGATCTTTAGTAGCTGCGTTGAGCTACGATGCTGCATCAACATCCTGATGATCTTTGACCTCTGAGTGATTAGTTTCTCTACTGCACTTCTATTTCTTTTGCTGTATTAGGGGCAAGTTACAACTTATTACTGCACTACAACTGTATTTCTACTGTATCTACCTATCCTGTATTTATGTTTCTGTTCGTAACTTTTAAATTTCCATTAGAAATGTGTCTATTCTTTTAATTAGCATTTTAATCTCTCTTTTAATTTTAATGTTCCTTTTCTTTTTTAATGCATTATTTAAAGCACTTTGAATTGCTCTTGTGTATGAAATGTGATATACAAATAAACTTACATTAGTTTTTCCTATTTGGTTTCAGCCATTGAGGCTTAAAAATGTCCAAATTCATCATGAAGTATTACAGCCAGTGCAGTCTCACCTGGCTGTATGGCAGCATTATAATAGTGTAAAGGTCATGATCCTCATATTCTTCTGATTTATCAAAAATTCCACATGCTTTCACATATTTGCTGCTTTAAAAACAGATTTAATGAATTGATCATTTACATATTTTGGCTCTGTAATAATCTTCTTTTCCAGTAGTGTGAGTTGGGATTTGTGTTTCCTGTTTGTCTGTTCATACAGTGTAAAGTCTTGTGTGATGATGTCAGGTGTGCCTACCTGGCTGAGGGTCACAGTAGTCCACTGTGTAGCCCTCCAGCTGCATCAGCTCCTGAGGCTCAGCCTTCTTCTCTCTGTAGCTGCACATGGCGAACGTGTACTGACTCACCTGCAGGACCGAGACACAGTCTGTTTAGAATCAAATTCCCTCTTTGTGTTTCCTCGGACAGTGTTTCCCTGTTGAGCTGCGGTGGAAGTATAGTAACAAAAAGAGGGACTTTGGCACTCAAAAGACTGTAACGTTGAAAGATATCTACTTGATTTGACTCATTTGGATGCTGAAGCTTCATATTAGCTTCAGATAAACTTTGAAATCCATGTTTGACTGTGGATTTTGTCCCCCATCACTTCCATTGTAAGTGCATTATGAAGGGATCTTCTAATGGTCAGTATGAACAGGAGGAATGATTACAGCAAGAAAAACAGGTTTCACTCTTCATTTGGACTCCTAGCTTTTGATGTCTTTAAAAAGGACTTTCGGTTCATCATCTTCACTGGTTCAAAGTCAAATTGGCAAAATTTAAAGAGATCTGGACCCTACATGTGATCGATGTAAGGCCACATTACTCCACATGTCCAAAATTATCCAACTTCTGGGGTTTGGTCCATGAAACCTTCTCCAAAATATCTGCAAAATCAATTGCTCCATCACTGTGCATTACAGTATGTGGAGTTCCTCCTCCAGGGGTTAGTTGATCCTGAATGAAGGAAGAAGCTGCTGTTGCACAGCTGAGACTCAGCGGGATGTTTCAGAACGGTGAGATCGTGTCCAAGTTTCTTTTTCAAACGTAGCCGGAGGTCGCTAGCTTAGCTTCAGCACAGATATATTATATTCCTTCAGCTGAGCAACAGAAAGAAACCATGTTTTAAAACTTCACCCAAAGACTGAAGATGAAACAGTAGAAAATCCTCCAGCATGCTGAGTCTCCCTAAGCAGACAGTCGGCTGTAAAATGTGCTGAACACACACACAACCGCCGATAACGGAGGGAAGGTTGTCTTTAAAAATGAATTTCAGCCATTCTTGACATAAATTTCCATCTTCTGGAAGGTTGTAAAAACTTTTTAGCTGCTGAACAACCAGCAGCACTTCCAGTGTGCTGCTTTGCTCGTCATCCAGCTGTGATGCAAACTGCGACTACAGAAGTTACGTACACACTCTGGGCGGCGGCGGGCTCGTCCTGAAGCTTCCTGCAGATTTGATTTGACTTTCTGGTGTGACGTAGTAATGACTACTGCCCAAAGCTCATTTTGCTTGTTTTCCAGCCCTTTAACCTTCAGACTGTCTTCTCCAGCCTGCAGCTCCTCTCTGATCTTAAGAAACGATTTCCAAATGAATCACAGATCAATGTCATTAGATTTTTTTGTTTCTTACCTGAACGAGAACAAAATATCTTTTTTTCCAGCGTTTCCAGACTCTCTGTCCCAGAGCGTGCAGGTACCTGAAACACAACAACACAACATATCAGCTTAAAGGAAAAACATACTAAACATACTTCTGATCAGTAATGAGAATATTTTAGTCACCAGCATTAGTGCTGAGAGGATATCATATAAAAACAAAAAGCCCTGATGATGACGTCATCGTTAAGAGCAAACTTGGTCGGTCATCAAACACCTCAGCTGGTCCGAACAAATAAACAAAAAGCTTTACACACATTGATCTTTTTTCCTTAGAAAAAGCATGTGTGAATCTAATATTATCTATATTATATCTCCACTTTGACTCTGCTTCCTCTCATTTAGCTTTACATTCAGTTACAATTTCCATAATTACATAGCAAACACAATTTGATTTAGTTTATTAGTACTTTTGACATACATCAGTTTTAGATTAAGCACACGTTTAGTTTTGTATTGTCAGCACTTACGTTCTGTTATTCTTAAATTGTACTAATATCATTTTCTATCTTTTTGAGTCACTGTGTTTGATTGGGGGACGTCTGGGCTCCATCATGTGATAGATTGCACTGTTAAATACCTGCACCTGGGCTTGGAGAGAGAGACATTTGTTTGTTTATTTTGTCAGTCTAATTTAGAGTTATTGGTGTTAGATTATGCTTAGTTATTTGTTGAGTTAGGAGCAAACTGTCTATGTGTTTATTTGTATTGATCTAACCCAGCATGTTAAATGGTTTAACCAGCCAGTATATACAGTATACTGTATGTTCCCCTCATGTGACATTACTGAGGTCAGTTCAGTTATTAATCATGATTGCTTTGTTCCTTTCGCATTTTTTGGGGGGTAAATAAAAAAACCCATTTTGAAACCACAAAAACCTGCAACAACATGTGACATTACAGAATGAATATAGTTTTATTTTCATGACCCTTGTGGAATTATTGCAACACATTACTCAACAACAAACCAAACATCCTGGCATGTAAACCATCATCTAACAACAACACATCATCATCATCCAAACATAAACATAAACCGCCCACAAACGACGCTCCAACAATGGAAATACAACAAACAGTCCCATCAGCACTAAAACATGATACACAAAGCCAAACAACAAAATCTACATACAGTATGAATCCATTAATGTCGAACAGTGTAACATCTGAGCCAGTTCATAGACAAATAGTTAAAGCTCCATTCTCAATTCTGTATCTTCCAGTTTTAATATGTAGTGCTAATATATCACATCTTACCTGTGCAGAGTCAGCAAAGTATACTTAACATAGTTTTCACATTTGTATCTTTCTTAAACAATCAATAAGTTCTTAATTTTGGCTTTTACCAGCACGTAAAGTTAAAGTATTCACGTAATTTTCTTTCACATGTGAAATGTCCAAAAAAACACATACCTACCTGCCAGAAATGTTATGTGTGCTACATGTGATAAATGTGATAAGACCCATTTATTAGCTGCTCTGGAGCTTTTGATCACATCATGTGATCTTCATCGACAGATGGAGTTTCCCCAGTTGTTGTGAAAGAGGTGAATGAACTTTGAGTCTCAAACATGGATGAGAGAACTTTATTTATTAAAGTTCCTCATTTCTCAGTTTTATTAAATCTTTACCTCAAATTTAATTTGCACACTTGAATCACTAAACCATGCCTTCAAATAACATAACTCACCCGCTCACATATCATATGTTAGAGTTTTTAACGATCATTCAGTTTATCAATCAGTAAATCTAATCTTTTATATCAAAGCAAACTGAATAATTTTTGGAGTTTGAACTGTTGGTTTTCACCTCAGGGTGGATGTTCTTCACTATTTTCTGACATATTAGACTAAATGATTAGTGGGCAATGCAAAATGTTATTGAAGCCATAAAAGTGATAACTTAACAATTCTAGTCTGAGGAAATTAGTTACTTTACTTGTGGATACAAACTACAACAACTAAAGAACAAAGATTACAATTGAGGACACAGATTAGTAATTTGAGGGATTTTTTTACTCTGACACCTGATATTCGGATCAGTTTTAAAGCTTCTTTGACGCATGTCCTCATATATTAGTGCTGAGAGGATATCATAAAAACAAAAAGCCCTGATGATGATGATGATGATGTCATCGTTGAGAGCAAACTTGGTAATTTGAGGTATATTTTATTTTTCTGTCTCAGTATATCACACCGCATTATGTCATTACTCCTTCAGCTGAGAACATTATCAACACATTCATTTTGTCCTCCTCTAATGTGAAACTAAGAGGAGAAAGTAAAGAGTCCTGAGCTGACAGAGGCTGTGACACAGACAGCAGCTCATTGAGGAAGTCTAGAGGAAAATGGAAGAATGACCAGCGTGGCCTCTCAATCAATGGCTGCTCCCGGGCCTCCTGAAGCGTGGGATACAGGCAAGTGCAAGTGAGGAAAATCAATCGATGGCAAGACCTTTTTCTTCAGCCCTGCTGCCCGCCCTTAAAGAAAAGGCCTCCAGTCAAGGCTGCTGTGCGTCTGGACGGAGAATCTGGGCCATTCTGCACGACTCCGGGTTAACATGTGGCACCGCTCGCCGGCCACTTGTGAAAATTATTTGTCTGTCTGTTCTCCTCCTCCTCCTCCTCCTCCTGCAGGGTTTCTAACATCCATTCAGCCGCGTGACGCCTCGGTGACGGCCCGCCGCCGCTGCCAAGTTCACTGCAGGCATTTAACAGTCCTCACTGCAAAACACCATCCTTCTTTAACTGGTCATTTAGCTGGATATTCAGACTTTAAGGGTGTTTTTAAAGGAGTAATGAGTAATGAGTATTATTTTAATAATATGGAGGAAAAACTTTAGCTTCCCTTGTTTCTAGTAGTTTCTAGAAATCAGTGTGAGAATCTAAAAATGAAGGCAAATTGCTGCACCAGAGTTAAGAAAATTGACCCTCTTGTGATTGATTTGTATCAAATACAGGTGAAATAACCTCACCACACGGGCTGATTGAAGATTTTGTTGGTTGTTTACATGAAAAATTGTTTTAAGATTAAATAATAACTTACTTTTGGCAGTGGCACCTGCAAAGGTTTTATTGTTTTCACAAAAAAACTTAGTGTTCTGAGACAACACTAGAATAAATAAGAAAATATATGTAAATTGAAGACAATCTTTTAAAATATGTGTACATTTACTAAAATAAAGATCTTTTAATTGTGTTAAAATGATTTTCCTCAGGTTTTATGTTTCGCATCAAAAAGTCTATGAGATGAAGTAATCTCACCACATTAGCTGAAGTCATCACTTATACAATAATAACACAAATCATTCTGGATCTTATAATAATGTTAAAGACTTGAAGAAAGTAGATTTCACTTAAAAGTCAACACTTTCAGTTTTGCACCAAATAAAACCCTGCAGATTTTTTAAAGAGTAGATTATTTTAAATTGAATTTAACCCGATTTTTTGTTCCAACCTAGAAAAAATGTAATTTAGTATCTTGCAAAATGAAATACTGTCATAGCTGTTTCAGGTAATTTTTGCTTATTATAAGAAAAAAAAAAGACTAATTTCCACCGAGAGAAGGGAGAGCACAATAACTATTTCATTGTAAAGTCTGCTAGATTTATATAAATGCAGTTGTTCAGAGTTTTGTTTTTTTGTTTCTTTGGTTGAATTTAATAGAATTTGTTTGTTAAGAATAATTTTGCAGTGCTGCTGTGTTATATTCCTGGATTTCATACCCATAAAAGAGTCGACTGCAGGCTGCATGTGATCACTTTAAGATCAAAAATTCACCATCAAAACCTCTGAGCTCAAACAGCTGATCTGAAACAGGATGAACAATAAACATCTCCAGAAAAACAGAAGTATTTAGTGACCACGACAGGAAAAATATGAGAAGTGCTCTCAGTTTGAAACAAACAGATCCAGTTCCCCTCAGTGACCCATCATGTGATTTAAAAAGCTCAGTGTGCTCACCTGCTGCTTGCTGTAAACAGGTGACACACACGCATGAAACATTTCTTCACCCGCATCTCAACCCGTCAACAAATACAATAAAACATCAAATCAGAATGTGTTGGAAGTGTTTCTGAACAGAAACGTTTCCTGTTTGTGCTTTTTGTTTTGCACCTTTTTTCCCGCCTGTATCACTCTGAAAGTAAAATCTCATCTGTCAGCCTTTTAATGGATTCCTGTCTTTAACCTGTTCATGTTCCTTTTCATTTTTTCATTTTGCAGTCTGAACCCATTAAAAATAATAAATGAAAAATGTAAAACGACTATTTTCTGTTTGTGCTCTTTTTCTTGACTTAAAAGCAGCAGAAATTGCTGCATCCGTTGGCCTCTCTTTGGATTATGTTTCTTTGAGGTGTGAGGAATCCTTTGGATATTTTTCTTTCTTAACAAATCTTTAAAAAAAAATTTTTTTTAATTAGAAATGCAGCATGCAGTCTCTGCCCGGCCCGTGTTAGTCTTTTGATCAAAGATTCACAGTGTGGGGGGGGCAGGGGGGGTTTATTCAAGTTCCTTGTGGCACACCAAGTCCTACCAGTTAAAACTGCCTTATTGAATGCTAGACTCTCCATTTTTGGTGTAAGATTTCCACTGTTTGTTTCTCTTTTACGCCATCAAAAAGTAAAACATGAATATGTCCAGTAAAACTGCACGAGACAGAAAGGGAGCTGCTCGCCCGCTAGCCGTGACCAAGCTAGTAAGAAACCTCAGGACGTGTCACCAGCCAAAGAGGAAGACGAGCTTCCACTTATTGGCAGAAAATGTCAAACAAGCTCCTGCAGTCCTTTAATGAGCAGTTCGACATGTTCGAGCAGAGTTTCCAGAATCTTTTGTCTGCCCAGCAAGCGCTCACTGACAGACTGTCCACCACCGAAAATAGAACCGCAGACCACAAGCAGCGAATTCACGCCGTGGAAGCTTCAGTCGCTGAGCTACAGCAACAAAAATAAAAGACTGCAGGCCAAGCTTTTAGATCTAGAAAGGAGATACGGGCGCAACAACAAAAAGATTGTTGGTGTCCCAGAAGGCGAGGAGAAAGGGAGGCAAACAAAATCTGTCTCCAACCTGATTCCCAAACTGCTGGGCGATGACAACTTTACCAAGCCAGTAGTCATCGACAGGGTGCAGAGCCCAAACCACTGGAAGGCTCCAGACCCCACACAATAATTGCACAGATGCATCTCGCAAAGATGAAAGGAGAAAGAAAAGATTCTGCGGCTCGGGAGGCAGCATTCGATTAATCTTCCAAACTCTTTTTTTGAGTTGAAAAAAGCATGACTGGACATTTTTCACTTGAGCATCAGAACAGAAATCTACATCAAAAATATGCAGAGGAACCAGGCTTACTGTGAAGCAGAGTGGTAGAACCAACAACTATGACTTCAGATCAACTGTTGAATTTTGAAAAGTTTTGGGACAGCCAACATTTAACATCACTGAGGCAGGCAAACAGGCAGGCTGCTGGGGTTGTCGGTTTGAAGAGGGACATAACTACGTGTCATCTGTGTAACAGTGGTAGGAGATACTGTGGTTCTGAATGAACTATTAAAGGTATCATCACTATCCATAAAAGATATTGAGTTGAAATGACTTTCTCAAGCACCTTAAATAAAAACTGATAATTTAGAAATTGGTCTGTAATTATTGAGTAATAGGGGATCCAAATTAGGCTTTTATCAGTAATGCGTGAATATTTGCATGTTTAAAACAAATAGGAAAATTACCAGAAGTTAGAGAATTAGTTAGCCTCTGCTAAGGCAGCAGAGTCTGCTGGGGTCAACCATGTCTCAGTTACCATAAGAAAGTCCAAGCTACTGGAGACAATCAGGAAATTAATTATGAATGATTTGTTACAAAGTGACCTTGCATTTAGAAGCAAATTTATTTTTGGTGTGTTACTCACATCTGCTAGCATAGGGGCAGATACACAGCTGATGAGATGTGGGTTGAAAGTATTAGCTCACTGCTGAGGCCACCCGGGATATGGCCTGTTGTTGCAGATTGTAGAGGCAGGAGACAACCGACAGGGGAAGCACAAAATAGAACTGTCCATGTTGCAGCTGGACCTAGTGGCAAGTCCAAAACTATATGTATTATAAAAAGAAGTGTCAGGAATAGGGCAATTTATAGGGTGGCTAGAGGGTTCTGGCTCCACCAGACCTTGGTAATGCCCGGTTCATTTGCAAGGATCTCAATAGCTCTGTCCTCTATAGTGGCACCCAAGACACCACAAGTTATTGCTGAACTTGTTTTAACATTCCTGATGATGGAGTCACCTATGACTAGAGTAGTGATCTGACATGGGTGTTGTATTGTGGACTTGGTGCTGGTCACCCTTGAGACGGAGTGCCATTGTAGTCCACAGGGACCCGAAGCTGCTGGTCTAGGAGCTCCACTGCCTAGATCGGGACACCGGAACCACTCGACCTTGTGCGCATCAGTGCTGGACTGGCTGTGGACTCCGGGCCGACAGCAGACAGGTGTTGTTTCAGCTTCCCCAGCACATCAAACTTGTTACCCAGCTGGATAGACCCCCGTGGTTGAGTACAGGAGGAGTTCCTACCTTGTTTTTTGTCACCCAGGATGACAATCCAGGGTTCCAAGGAGCAGGTGTTAAACATATCCATTCCTTGGGTTTGGCTCCAAGCCTGGACCAGGGGTCTTCCTTGTGGATCAATCCGATGGTCAGTGGCTCTGGCTCTGTGGTTACAGAGGGACCAAGTCAGGGAAGCATGGTGTTGTCGTTGGGATGCGGGAGGTTTCTGCGACCAGCGAGTCCAGGAATCGCTCATCCTCTTGGATCTGGTAGAGCTTGGAGATCCGACCTTCAAGTTAGGCGATTTTTTGACTTAACCAAAGGCATCCAGAGCAGTCTGGAGGAGAGGCGAGTGGTGGCATTGATATAAAATGTAACTGCAGGGGTGGACACAGTTGTACACACAACAAATCATGTACACAGATCATACACGTGGATCAATTACTTTTTAGTCGATTCCACATTAATCTCTAACATTGACCACACCGAATATCACAGAATAATAATATCAGACCTTAGTCCTGTCAATCTCAACCTTCAACTGTCCCTCCCCAGGCAAGCCTATAGCTGGTATTTTAACCCCTTTTTGCTCACAGACCAGGCAGTTAAAGAAGACATTACGACGAGACCAACAACAACGGTGAGGTGAATGATTCAACACTGTGGGAAACACAAAGTATATCAGAGGACAAATTATTTCTTACGAACATTGAAAGGGGCTAAGTGAGGTAGATTGGTAGATTCTTTTGTAATGTCCACAAAATTCTCAATATTTTGTATGCCGATTATGGCAAAGATGAGAGATCTGCTATATTGTCATTAAATGCCCATAAGGCATTTAAAATGACAGAGTGGCCCTATCTAATTGAAACTCAAGAAGTTTGGATTTGGTGACACATTCATAGAATGGGTCAAAATATTATATACTAATCCAAAATCCTTCATTCTCACAAATGGGGAAATGGGGATAAATCCAGGCAGTTCTCCCTGCAATGTGGTGTTCACTAAGGGGACCCATTGTCGCCCTTGCTGTTGAACATTGTGATGGAGCCCCTGGCAATTGGCGTTAGGGGGCATCCAGACATTAAAGGTATCAAGTTGGGCAGTATTGAGACCTGCATGACCCTGTACATGGACGACCTCCTTGTCTGCCTAGATGACCCAGTGGTCTCTATTCCCATCCTACTAGAACATATAAATTCTTCTGGGAGTATTTCTGGTTATAGCATAAATTGGAGAAATAAGGAATTCATGTCTTTAGTGGGTCAATGTACTTAAGATGTCCTGAAAAAATAGCCTTTTAGCGTAGTGAAGGACTGTTTCACCTATCTGGGGCTTAAACTGACCAAGAACCCAAAGTATCTTTTCAGATTTAATTTACAGAATCGGTAAAAAATTTTTTTTTAAAAACGAATACCGGGTCCTGGTGGATACTGCCCTTATTCATGATTGGACGGGTAAATGCAATCAAAATCACTTATTGAAGCCTGGACAGTTAGATGGGCTGTTTGCAGTCTAGAGAGAGAGGGGTATCAGAAGTTTTTTTTTAGATCTGTACATTGATGCCCAATTTGCATTATTTATTCAGTTAAGTACTAAGTTTAATCTTCCAAAATCACATTTTTTGATATTTTTAAGTCAGACACTACGTTAAGGAAAACTGCCCACACTTTGATCCCACCCCCACCACCCGTCCTTCTTGCTCCCTGCAGATTCCAAGCAGCTAGTATCAAAATTTGTTAATTGCTTTACTTGTGACTTGAATTTAGAGACATCAACAGAGTTCTTGAAAGAGGCAATGTCTCATTTTCATTGTTCTATTAAGTCACGCTACAGGTTAATCCAGTACATGGTGATGCATAGATTGCATTACTCAAAAACAAAACTGAATCACATCTTCCCATCAGTGTCTCCTGAGTAGGACAAATGTTGCTCTGCTGAAGGATCACTAGCACATCTTTTGCCCTACATTATACAACTTTTGGGCTGCAATTTTTGAGTGGCTCTCAAAAACCTATTCCAGAGACATTCAACCCAAGCACGACCTGGCCATCTTTGGATGCTCTGCAGAGACTTTTGAGCTGTACGACATGCAGACTGCTCTGCACCTAGGAATGGTGGTTGCTGAGAAACTTATCCTCCTGACCTGGAAGTCTACCACTCCACCCAGCTTTACACACTGGCTCAAGGAGATGTTGTCTATTATACAAATGAAAAAACTGCGTCTGCACAAACCCAATACACAGAATAGATTTGAGAGAATATGGGGACCACAGTGTCATATCACTCTGCATCCATAGGGACTTTGACCTAACTGGCTACATGAGTGGGTGTGGTGTTTAACTTGATTCATTTATTCATGTTATTTTACCTTGCTCCTGAGATGTTCCTATAACAACAACATTTTTGGAAGACTATGTAAAATCTTGTAAACTGTCTGGCAGCCTTTTTGTTTTGTTCTGTTTGTGTTCCACTTGGTGTTGTATTTTTTTGTATTGTTTTGTATGTCCTTTCAATATATTTTGTCATTGTAAAATTGGAAACTCTAAATAAAGTATTAAAAAAAGATTCACAGTGAAAACAGCATCAAATAACCTGAACTGAGAAAAATAAAAATAAAAACCTTTCAGCAGGTCAATCACAGATTGTGTCTTTAATAAATCAGGCACGACAGAAAGCCCATTTAAACACATGAAGAAGAGCTGGACATGAACCAGAGACAGGCTGAACTCACAGAGAGACTAATACTGACCCCTTGTGAAAATCTTTGAACACTGCACCCAACCGGTGTCCTCCCTTCAGTCAGTCTGTTATCAGAGCTGCCTGACTCCCAGTGTTGTGTTCATTAAAGTATAACTCCATCAAAAGATAAAACATCTACCTCCAAATGACTCCAAAGCTGATTTACAGCCCACAAACACAACCATCACAGCTCCATGCTCCAGCTGTTACACTATATGTACCAAAAAACTATTCAGTCTCTGTTTGTATCAGTGCTTTAACTGGACTTTAAAACAGAAAGTTAAAGGACAGTTTCACAATTTTTCAAGTCTGTCTTAAAACAACAGTCAGGAGCCCAAATGGACACTGAAATAGATTTTACTGGCTATAATCATTCCTCCTGTTCATGCTGACCATTAGAAGATCTCTTCATAACGCACTTACAATTAAACTGATGGGGGGCAAAATCCACAGTCATCACAAAGAGAAACACAAAGAGGGAATTTGATGCTAAAAAGACTGTAAATGTGGCAGATATCCACTTGATATGACTAACTCAGACTGCTGAAGCCTCATATAAGCTTCACATCTACTTTTAAATGACTGTGTGGACACACTGTGGATTTTGGCCTCCATCACTTCCATTAAAGCACATTTGAAGGGGATCTTTTAATATCCAGTATGAACAGGAGGAATGATTACAGTGAGGAAAACCTCTTTCACTGTTCATATGGACACCTGACTGCTGTTTTAAGACACACTTGAAAAATTGTGAACCTGTCCTTTAAGGTGGACTTGAACTGAGTTTAGGTGGTATAAATTTGGAAATAGCTGTGTTGGACGGAGCAAAATTAGGAGTTAGAAAAGAGATAGAAAAATCTGGAAAAGACTGAAATCAATCAGATTTTAACACAAAGTGAATTTTAGGGGAGGCGCGTTTGCACATAAAGAGAATGGAAAGATGTGAGTAGATGTGAAGGCTTAAAACTTGAGTGAAACATTGGCGCGTTCTGTCCTAATACACCTTTAAAGTGACTCTTACTATAGGAGTGTCACTTAACGTGACCTTTGACCCTGCTGTGCTCTTTGAGACCACTCACATGAAAGCTTTATTAAACCTCAAACAGGAGAACACACACTGTAACAGTGTTAAATGAATGGAAATATGTCCTTATCTAAGTTTTGTATGTTTGAAAATGAGGTTTTGCTGCCATCTCCTGGCAGAAAATAAGAACTGCATCTACACAGCCTCAACAGGTTTTATATACTGTATTGAGGCACTTTGCAATAATAAACTATAATAAACTATTTTGGAAAGTAATTCAGTAATTGCTCAAAATGTCTGGCTAAAAACATGAATTTGTTTATTTTTAACCATATTCATAGGAAAAATTGCACATATAATTTGTTTAGCTGAACAGTAAAAGTATATTAATTTTACATTTGTTAATTGATCATAATTTCAGTTTTCAGGTTCTAGTCTGTGTTTTTATCTCAGATAATGAGAATGAATCAAGAAAACTATCTGAGCCAAATAAATCATCTTAAATCACTTTTTGTGCTTCTTGGTGGTTTAACAGTATCTCTTATACAAACTAAAACTTCTCCCAGTGTTCAAAGAAACAACTTCGCAATGACAAGAACAGAGGACAAACATCTGAAAGAGTCACTACTGCGTTAAACTCTGTTGTCAATGTGCATCATCATCATCATCATTTCACAAAAGGAAGAAGAATGCAGGAAGTTGGTTGTTAGAAGGTGAATTTGGAAAATATTAACTGTAGAACCTCTGTGTTCTTATGTATGCCGCATACTGTACTACGACGCAGATCAGCAGCTTGTGCTGTTGTGGCGTAATACAGTGTGTGACGTGTAGGAATATGGAAGTTCTACGGTTGAGAAAATGTAGTGCCAAAGGAAAGTGCTGTCTGACGGCAGGGTAAAGCCGTGAAAATATTCTAAATTTAGTGATTAGTGATTAGCTTCTGTACCAGTACTCCTGTCTGCTTCTTCAAACTGGGAGCTTGCCGACCCAAATCTACTGCAGGTAAAACACTGACTTTGGATAAGTACCTCATACAACCCCACTTCAAAAAATCCGAACTACGTACTACGTACTTAAGTACAGTACTTGAGTAAATGTGAATTACATTCCACCACTGGTGTTACAGGAGTCACTCAGCAGTCGTCACAGAGACAAATATCAGTTCAGAACACAGAGGAGATGAAAAGATTGAAAAATAATGGAAGAAAATGAGAAAAACCTGCGATGGACGATGGACTCAGTGCTGACTTCACACCACATCACAGGTGCATTAACGGATTATATTATGTTAATAAACAGCATCATGTCCTTATGTCAGAATCACTGTGACATAAGCTGTTAGATGTGTGTTTATATAGTATAAAAGATCTGAATATGATGTAAAAAGACAGTTATAACGTAATCATGTGATCACATCCTGAGACTGAGCACAGACTGTTTCTGCTTCCTTTGTTTAACCAGCAGGTGGAGCTGTCAGCCCGCACACACTTAAAACAAGTCCCTGACACACACACACACACACACACACACACACACACACCTTTAGTCTATTGAATCAATTAAAATACATATTTTAATGTCTTTCTCTTTTTTGTAAATTATATTTCTTTTTAAAAGCAGGGGGGAAGTCTGGATGCTTAAATATTACAGATGGATGGAATTTACAACACATATACTTCATATTCATGGTGACCATTTTCCAAAGAATTGGAACTTATTCCATGTTATGGTCATGTTGTAATGCAGCCACAAGAACAGACTCATTTGAAAGATTGGCTCTGCATTATTACTCAATGATAACAAAACTTGGGATATAATACTGCACATATGATATTTATCTCAAGCACTTAAATCATTCAGGGAGGAAACTAACTTAATATGTTAAGCTCTGCTTCACTATTTCACATATAAATGGAAATCGACAAAATGACAGTGGGAGGAATGAGAAGTTACTTTAAAACTCTAATATGTATAAAAAATATCTATAAAAAAATCATTCATCCCACATGCCATACGTCAGTTAAACCAGTAATTAATGGACATGCAAGAACTGTTTTAAATCCCATGTACCTGGCACTTTACTTCTTAAATTGTTCTTAAATCATTAAAAAATATTTCAGATCATTTTTAGTAATTTATTTCTTACTTTTTTACAAAAGTGTTTTTTTGGGATGTATGATATTTCCTGTCTATATCTACACTATACACAGTCATATAACAGCATAAAAAAATGGGCCGACTCACCCGCTGTGCTTCATGTTGGGAGGTTTGTCCATTCGGACGGCCAGTTTGATCTTCAGCTCCGTGTCCTGGCTGCTCTTGGGGACGACCATCCGGTGGAACTCAGCCTGCTTCGGCCCGTTGGTGGTGGGGTTCAGGACCACCTGAGGAGGGCAAAGAAGAACAGCAAGTGTCATAAAGGTCCAGAGTCTGTTGGTTCTTATTGTAAAATATTTTTATGTTGACTCTGCAACTACTTAAACTAATAATTATCCGGTTGTATTGTTTTCTGTGATATCGAATGATGTAACCAAAGAGGACCAAGTGGATCCAAAATCAGCCCTGAGGTGACAAATCATCAAACACAGTTTTGTTGCCAGTATCATTATAAAATTCAGTGTTCCCGCTATAAGTTACACTCCTTTAAAGAGCATCGATCTGTCCTTTAACGCCGTCTGGCTCATGATGGACAGTTTAAAAAAACACAACCAGCACAACCAGAGAAATAGAGCTGCAGCGATTAGTCGATTCATCAATTAGTCGGTCAACAGAAAAATTAATTGCCAAGTATTTTGATAATTGATTAATTGTTTTCTTCTCAGAAAAAATGGCTCTAATTCTCTGATTCCAGCTTCTCAAATGTGAATATTTTCTGGTTTCTTTAGTCTCTATGAATTAATATTTTTGGGGTTTTAGACAAAACAAGAAATTTGAAGATGTCAGTGATGAACATTTTATAGAACAAACAACTAATCAATTAATCTAGAAAATAACTGACAGATTAATTGATAATGAAAATATTAATTAATTGCAGATATCATTGTTTTTTCCATGCATTCTCCCAGTTTGCGTTTAGCTGACAGTTGCATTGAGGGTGAGAGTCTGAGCTGAAGATTGTTCAATCAACTTCTTCCTGTTGTCACATGTTTTGATGGTCATAAGTGGTGGAAATGAACAGAATTTACAGAACTTTCAGGTTTTTTCTTCCCCACAAATCAGCAGAAAATGTCTGGTTCAGTTTCAGAAGTCAAACAGCAGCTCTGCCACCCCCCAGCAACCGGAGCTCAATGTGTTGACTGCGTTTCGTCTTCAGTGTCCTTCAACTGTCTGCTTCCATTACAACACACACACACACACACACACACACACACACACACACACACACACACACACACACACACACACACACACACACACACACACACACACACACACACACACACACACACACACACACACACACACACACACACACACACACACACACACACACACACACACACACACACACACACACACACACACACACACACTTTGAGCTGCTGGTCTTCAACTCAATCAGGATTCTGCTTACACACTATGGTTGTGTGTGTGTGTGTGTGTGTGTGAGTTAACATCTCCAACATCATGAAGGACTTCTGAAGCTCTCTGAACCTGCGGCTCCCTCGATCAGAACCAGCCTGTAATTAAAGGTTCTAAACCTTCACTGATGGTTTTATTTCTTCAGGGGAGCTACAGCTGATTTAATATTTCATGAACTC
Organism: Scomberomorus guttatus; assembly: GCA_038419695.1. Taxonomy (NCBI): domain Eukaryota; kingdom Metazoa; phylum Chordata; class Actinopteri; order Scombriformes; family Scombridae; genus Scomberomorus; species Scomberomorus guttatus. The sequence continues at coordinate 32,442,632 of CM076453.1, forward strand.
CTCGGTGATTCTGATCCTGTCCTGGTTTTCATCTTCTTCTATTCTCCCAGTACTTAATCTGTGAAGATTCAGGTCATGATACATCTAGAGGTCCTACATCAAAGACAGCTGGACTTGGTTTTGAAGGTTTCTGAAGGCATTTACCTCTGTGAGGTCATTCACACCTGGAGTGGTTGTTGGTTAAACATGAGTCAAGAGGTGAATCAGTTTTAAACTGCTTGCCATCAGTTTTTAAATTTGGATTAACTGATTTTTGGCCACAGAGTAAACAAGTAGTGAACACAACTCTGACATATCATCAGCTTTTAAGCTGATATGTTGAACTTATTACAAACAGCTGCTTATTTCCACATCCAGCAGTTACGGAGCAACATTATCATTCATTAGGAGTCGTGTTTCTGTCCACCTGGTGAATGTAAGTCCAATATTCACTCTCTGTTAGCTGTTTTTCTCTCTAGTGGCTTTTTACAGCTTTTTCTCTGAAAACAGCTGTCTGCTGCGGCGCTATGAGAGCGCTGAGAGTGAACCAAAACAGTAAAGTTGCAGCCAGACAGATAAACAATGAGCTGAAACTCACTATAAAGCTCCGTAAAGCCGAGGGGAGCTGCAGAGTCACTGATAATTCTCGTCAGTATGGCCCTTGAAATAATCCACATCTCAAATGTGAATGTATTTCATGTTGAAATTGACTGCACTTTCAGGTTAGGGTCAGATAAGGCAACAAGTTTCACTGCTAACTCATGACTGTTAGCATCTTAACATCCTGATCACGGCTGTGTGTCCACATCACTCAGAGACACATGTTGATTCAAAGTGACTGGAAGTAAAAAGCAGTTATGTGTATATTTATCCTCCCCCTCAGCTGCTGTGGTGTTGATACTGATGCTGACTGAGTTGGTGTTGTCAGAGCTAACAAGATGTAAAAAATGATGAAAGGTGACTGTTCTCATTCTGGTGCTCATACTAACACAGACGGAGGTCTACAATCACGTTTGTCTTGATATAAAAATATGACCCACTTAGTTTATTAGTTCAGTAGTTAATTATTTCATTATTTTGGAAGACCATTGGTTTGACAGTGAGTTCATTATTACTTTTAGCTTCTCTGAGCAGCAACCAAACAAGCTGAAGTGATTTATTTAGGGCTTAAAAATGTTTTTAATTTTTTTAAAAATCAGGGGAATTTATCAGGTATTTATCAAGTTTATATTATTTGTAGAAGGACTGTATTTTAACGGGTTAAAGTACCGACCATGAACAGCAGCGTCCTCACTTCCTGTCCAGCAGAGGACCTGTCTTTCCCCATCTGTCTCTCCAGTCTCTTATAAAAACATAAAATGCCCCAAAAATATGTAAAAAGTGTCAATATACAATTCAAGTCACACTGATCAAATATGTGGATAAACCACAAATGTATATGGTCAAAAAATGACGACTGATTTTTAAGAATATAAAGCATTTAATTACATCCTTTAGCTACATACAGTATTAGACCAGATTTATGTAAATTATATATTTTTTTCAATGAATGACCTGTTCTTTAAACAATTACTATGTTAAACAAAATGCCATTTATAGGATTATAATGTAAAGCATATACTTTGTTGGTTTAATGTAAGTATGGCACAAAAAAGGCAAAGTAAATTCTAGTTTGATCCTGTAATGATGTTAAAATTGATTTATTCTGGGTCTTTGTTTCCTGGAGACTGAAAATATATCGATAATAATACATGAACATTTTGTTTGTTTTTGGTTTTGTTTTATCAAGGCAACGTCCCAGCAGACTATCACATCAAATGTTATAAAACTGAAAGATTGTGGTTGAATCTGAAAGTCTGTTAATTATGTGTTGAGCCAAAAAAAGAAAAAAGGTTATTGCTTGAACATCTGCAGTGTTTTTTTTTTGGTGTTACGATCAGCTGGTGATAATCAGTTAAATCAGATGTCATTGTGTGGAGCAAAATGTCAAATTCTCTGAGGAATTACTTCACATATTGTTCAAGTATTATTCAGTTTAAAAAATGTATAGAGATAAAAATAATCAGATAATATATAAACTTTAAAGTCTCCCTGCAGTCAAAAATTCAGTTTGATGTTATTCTCGGTGCAGAATGATGTATGTGCAGTTTGTTTTTACATTCATCTGCTGAAGGAGGAAAGTTTTTTTTTATAGATTGGATTTTTAATGAGGGAGAAGGAGGAGATGCATTTTTAAGGATTTTAAGGAGTAATTGAACTTTTTTGTGGAAAAACCCTATCGGACACAAATTATTAGTCAGAGCAGAGTATTTTTATGTCTTCAAGCGTGTCTGGAGGGGGTCTTTAATATTCATGCTTGTGGACTCACCCGGCCCAGCTCCTTGTCTTCCAGAGCCAGGACCCCGGTGCTCTCTGTGAACAGCTTCACTTTGACTGAAGGCAGAGGGTGAGTCGTGGTGAAGTCCCCCTGAGTCCCCCACCTGAAAGACACAAACTTCCTCTTTAATACACACCGAGAGGCCGCTGTACACATCCTGTGTGTCAACAGAGTCACGATTAGCATTTTAACGTGAAGTCGGTATAGCACACGCTAGCTGCATGTGTTTCAGCCTGACAGCAGGGGACAGTCACACGGACCCAAACTGTGTCCAACCTGAGACGGTCTCAACATGTGTGACTGTGCCAGTGATCAGAAACAGAAAGTCTGTGTTCAGCTTCTAATTGAATCTCTGTAGTTTGACTCCTGTGTTTTTGTTTGTACTTTCACACGTCAGCCTGATTTTACTGTTCACTGATCTCTTTCAGCTGTGTCAGCGCTGCGTTGGTGATGTGCAAACCCAACATTTCCTGCTGCTGCTTTTCACATTAAAATATAATGTAAATGCAATGTGCTCCAAGCTGAGGTAAGTGGACTGTTATCCGTGCTTACTGTTCAATAAACTGGTTTACATAACATAATATGGACATACACATCAAGCTTTTCTGACTTGTAACCCAGTTTTCACTCCTGTCATCAGGCCTCAAGCAAGAACATTTTCCTACTTTTATCCTAAAACTTTTCCTTGTTCTGTGAGATTTGCTTGTGCGACTGTTCCAAGTCAGATTCAACAAACTCTCTCCAACCTTGTCCTAAATCGCTTGCTGCAGCCTGATGAATGTCACCTGATCGTGAGGAGGTGCGTGTTAGCGAGATCTGATCGTTAGCATAATCAACATCCTTAAACCTGTTCTGCTCCGTTTCATTTACAAGAATGTTTCCAAGGAGTAAAAAGGAGAATTTCACACTGCAGAGCTTCAAGTCCTGCTGTCAGAAATCAGCAGACAGAAACATAATAAGTTTAGGAGAGTCAGTGGTCGTATTAGAGGACCCAGAAAATAGTAATATGACATGTCATCAGAGCAGCGCTGTGACAGAAATAAAGAGGGAACGCTTTGAGTTAAAGTTAGATCTTTCTGAAGCAAAGCGCTCCGGGACTAATATGAGAGGCATCATGTGACGTCACAGAGACATTAGAGAGAATATTACAGCTACAGTAGGTGATGTTACACTGTCAGCTGCAACACAACATGATGCAGGACAGAGAGCTGCAGAGACACTGAGCAGCTGACAGACTGACACAAGTTTTCTAGCAACTACTGAAATGTAGAAACTGCTGCGCCAAAATATACTAATATAAAAATCATAAAATCTAAAAACCGGTAAATTGGCGGCCATGATGATGATAATATGGTGAACAGAATATACATTTTGCATGAATTGCACAATTTTGTCTTATTATAGTTGATTTCTATCATATTTAAACTCAGATTAAGACATTATGTAAGTGTTTCTCTCCCTATGAATAAAGTCAGACTGTCTGTTCAGGACTCGTACGACAGCTCTGAACTCTGTATCTCAGAAAATTCTAAGTACAAGAAAATTGATGAATACCACAAATTTTCTTCACTCATGAGTGTCTCTTAAGAAGGAATCTGTTCGTACGAGTGCTTGTTGCATGAGGCTCATTATCTGTTGGTTGTGATATGAACTGGACAGACATGGTGGGTGTTCTGAAAAAATCTCTAAACTCTGTCCTACACAGTCCTGCCTCATTTTGTATTTTTAACACAGTCACACCAAGTTTTAAGTTGTTTTGGGAGATGGTGTTTGTTGACTGGTCCAACATACTGTATATACCATCTGTCAAGCTTTGCTGAATCTCTGTTGATATTTTCCTGATTTTAAATTGCACAGAAAAACCTGACATGGTGAGATTCAGTCAGGATTTGTGAGCCCAGAGAGTCAGACAGTCTTCACATGAGAGTCCGAGTATGACACATTGATTCTGTGTCAGTTTTTGAAAGCATGAACGGAGCCCCAAATGTAGCTACTGCATAGATAATACTGTACATCCCAAACCAGTTAACAGTTTACATTTGCAGGCTCCAAAACCCACAGAAGGACTCATTCTCATTCTTCATTGTAACTGTTCAGACATCTCATGCTGCAAAGTTAACTTCACTGAAAGGTCACCCAGCAAACTTTTCTGTGTTTCCTGTCATAACATCACATCAGGTCTTAGTCACAGATCCAGAAGCAGTAAACAGCTGTTATCAAGAATCACTTATTGTTCATCTCACAGAGACTCTAATGGAGCAGAGTGAAGCCTTATGCTCAGGATGATGGAGACACGGCCATTATTCACACTGAGTGCCACGCTCATGTGATTACATGCCTTTATGTCAAAACTGTCATTTTGAGTGTGTGTGTGTGTGCGTGCGCATGGCATGCAGATGACAAGTGACCCCTTCACTTGTTGAGGGCGAGAAGCAAAGCCGAGCTCCGTATTCAGTTTCCCCAGTTTCCAAGGCAACATTGTGCAGGAAGGTGTGTTGACTTCACACACACACACACACACACACACACACACACACACACACACACACACACACACACACACACACACACACACACACACACACACACACACACACACACACACACACACACACACACACACACACACACACACACACACACACACACACACACACACACACACACCATTTTTTAAGTAACCACGGACATCAGCTCTATAAGACAGAGCACAGACATGGGAGCAGAACATGGATACAAACCGCTCTGACCTTGTGTATTAACTGACCTGAGAAAACTGTAATAATGTAAATGTAACACGATGATGGTTGTTATTACAGTTTCATTTTGAGTCTCGTCTGGTTTGGTAACTTGACCTTGAGCACTAAAAACATTAAAACCAGAGGGTGGAGAAAACAGCCTATAGGACAAATTTAAAGGTGAAATGTTGCTGCTGTTTTTGCTTTCGTTGGTCTGAATCAGGACTGAAAATGAGTCACTGCCGAAATCCACAGAAGAACTGTGGCAACTTCTCCAAGATGCAGGAACAACCGACCTGCCAAGTACCTGAAAACCTGTGTGCAGGTGTACCGAGGAGACCTGCTGCTGTTTTAAAGGCAAAGCTGCTCACTGCAGATACTGATTTACTTTATGTTTCTGCTGTTTACTCAACTTTGGATCAAGTTAACTGATCAATAAAAACTATTCATGGCATTATTTTTGAAAGCATCCTCACTTTACTTTTAGTGTCTAAAACTTTTGCACAGTACTGTGTATATAAATAAAATGAAGTCATACCTGCATTAAAAAAAGGTTGTCAGTTACATTTAATACTTTTAATTTGGGCAGTTATGTTACAGCTTGATAGAGCTGCAACGGTTAGTCAATTAATAGATTAATCAATTAATCGCCAGCTATCCTGATCAACTGATTAATTAATTGCTTCTCAAATGTGAATATTTTCTGGTTTCTTTAGTCTCTATGACAGTAAACTGAATATCTTTGAGTTGTAGACAAAACAAGACATTTGAGGACGTCAGCTTGGACTTTGAGAAACACTGATCAACATTTTTCACCATTTTCTGGACCAAACAAGTAATCAATTAATCGAGAAAATAATCAACAGAATAGTCGTTAATGAAAATAATCGTTGGTTGCAGCCCCTTCAGCTTGTGATGCTGCTATAACTTCTTGTTTATGTAGTTGGTTGCTGATTGTGATTGTGACATTAGTAAGTCTTTACCAGCTTAGACACTCCAAACAAGTTAGGACTTTACACACAAACTTAGTTGATGGATTCATGAACATCTGCTGCTTAGTTCTAGTACAAAATCCATTGAGTGTGAATGTGAGCATGTGAGTAAAAAGTGTCCCCTGTTGATTCTCTGCTCTGCATTATCAGTTAGTGTTTGTCTCTAAGGTAGATCGGTGCGTCATTTATAAATTTGTTTGTGTTTTCATTTTAAAATCTGTTCTCCCCGGGCTACATTTGAAAGAGAAACCCACGTTATTTTCCACATCATTTTCTGGAAGAAAGTAAATTAGTTTTGTGTGTGAAGCCCTGCAGCGAGCGACACAAGAGCAAGAAAATTAACAAGCAAACTTTATTTAGATGGTTTTAAATTTATAAACCTTCTGCGTCTCTGCAGGTTCATTTTGATCATGTACAGGAAGGAAAAGGAGGAATTCATTCAAACCTGGAAGGAATTTAAAAAACTGATTTGAAAATAATTATCTGGAGTGTACCTGATTTATAATAAACATTCAGAAACAGTGGTATGGTCCTTTAAGTGAATCGCAGATGCTTGACATTCCCGAATAATTAAGGGTATTACTAATGAAAAGGTCCCCAGTGATTAAAGGGCTGTTACGCTACAACTGCAGGAATCATCAGAGCAATTGGACGACGGTGTAATCACAGCTAATCATGTTGTCCATGTAATTACTGTTAACTACAATGTCATTAAGCGTATGGGTGTGTTATTGAAGATGAGGGATGTGAAGGTGTGCTGCAGGCTAATTACAGTGAAGGTTACAGGAGCTGCAGTAAAGCCGATTTACACCACAGGATCCCTGCTGAGCAGCGAGGTCGTCAGGTGTCGGTGCTCTCGTCAAATTGGCTCCGTTTGGTGATTCTGGCAGGTGGAGAGACTTTCAAAAAATAAAAAAAGAAGAAAGAAAAAACCTCTCCACCAGCAGCCAGAGCATGTGAAAGTGCAGCCTCATTACCGTACGGACCCCCGCAGTCCGCAGGGCATCCAACAACCTACAACTACCGTCAAGAACATTCAGCCCTGAGTGTCGATTAGTCGCCAGCAGGATGAGATGTCACAGCAAAGAAAAGAAACATTTTTATTTTATAGTGGACATGACGTCCATGTTACAGCAGGTGAAAATAAATCTGTTCACACCATCTTTCTGCTAAAGTCAAAGGTCAAATGTTTTCTTTATTTCTAAGGTGTAACAGTGTGATGTCATTTTTACACTTCTGAAATGTTTTAATTTCAGAACCTTATCCTTTTTAAAGGATATAGCTGGTGATTTTCTATATTGTTCTTATTGTCAACAAATCTCATGTTTGAACCAACTACTACTAACAAGTATTGTGTGTGTATCTAAAGCCTGATATATCTTATTCCTCTGTGCCTAGAACTATTAAAAACACGTCAGTGAGTCACACCGCTGCACTGGGTGATATTCTAATTTTATTTTCATTCAATTCATTTAAGTTCCACATGAACAGACTCACACAAACAGTGCTGTTGTTCACACTACGCTGCTGTTATGATACCTGGCAGAGGTCAGGCAACCCTGCACCTGCAGTGACGTTAGCTGCTGCGATGGACCGCTGCCTCATTAAAAAAGCTCCAACTGTTAGCAAAGAAAGCAACCAAATCCTGCGCCGTCACCAACACCAGCCCCAGCAAATGAGACGGCAAAGAAAGTTGCCGCTTCTACAATTGAAAAATGGAAAATAGGCTGGCTTGGTGTTGAAAAGATGAATAAGATGACTCTCCTCTTCTGTAAAGCAGGCACCCACACCAACATAGCCTGGACAGCTAAAAGCTAATCATGACTATTAAAGGAAGCAAACAGGTTAAAAAATATTTAGCTCATTGTCACCAAACAAGCAAGTATCACTGATTTGCTTATGGTCAGTAACATTAACGTTAACGCTAGACACTTTAAAATGTGTTTGGTCTGGCACGTTAGCTAACATTAGTGTTAGATAACGTTAATGTTACAGCCTACATATGGGTCTTACTGACTGGTGGGGTGATCAGATCAGTGCTGTTGACTGATGTTACTGAGCTCAACGCACCAAGTGAAGTAAGCTTTTTAGTCCCAAACCTAGAATGTATTTTTCAGTCTACTAACCAATGATGCAACGCTGGAAAGTCGAGTCTATGATGTTATTTCATTCATGCTCAACACGTCAGCAAGGCTCAGTAACACTACCCCCCCCCAACCAGAACTTTTGGTAAATTTAATTAGATCAAGCCCATTAAATATTGTCATGATGTCATGATCATTATCTTATACTGTCATCTACTGGTTTATACTGAAGGCTAAATAAAATCTTAGGGTGGGGGGAAAGTTGCCCCCAAATATTTTTTACATTTTCTACGCTGCTTCTAACTTTTCATCTTTTAGCCCACACATGGTGGAGCTATGTTGTCTCTTCATTTTTCATCCAATGGAAAGTTTAGTTTTCTGGTGTGTAATGAGATTTACAGCCTCTGTCTATTTTAATCATACCACCTTGAGAACATGCTTCATGTGGTGTCCCAGGTGTGAATCAGTCTCTGGTGGGACTCTGAACAGGCCAGTTGACTGAAGTGTTCTGAACTCAGCTGGGCTTTCCTCCAGAAACCAGTGTGTGTGTGTCTGTTGAAGAGAGACTAATAGAGCAGCATGACTCCATCACTGTTACATAACAGCCTCATTTCCTCGCTGTATCAGCCTTGACTGGAGAATGAGAAACATCGCTCAGGGCGGCTGGCCGTGGTGTTTGTGGAAGCTGAGGGTCAGCTCTTCATCTTTTACATAAATGTGGAATTAAGTCGTCTTCTGTCTACGATCCACAGAATGCTGTTTGCATTTCAAAGCTGTGGTTCAGTTTCAGGTTTTAAGGAGGCTTTTTACAGTCTGTGTGCTCATTTCTTCTTCAAAGGCTCAGATGATAATCCCATGAGGAGTAAAGAGTGAAGGCTGTAAACACGAAGCTTCCTGTAAGCTGAGTATTAACTGTGTATATGCTGTATCTGCTTCACTGAAACATCATGAGGTTTCCACTGAGGGACATTGTCAAGCCCAAATTTTTTTATGGCAGCAGCATTAAATCAAATGGAAATATTCTATGTTCAACATCAACACAGATTACAGATTACAGTTTAGGAACCACTGTAACTGTTCCCAGAGTGCAAACTAAACACAAGCAGCATTTGCAGCTGGAACAAACTCCCAGAGGATATTAGACTTGCTCCGCCGTGAGGCGCCGACACTGAGTGATGACGACAGGCGACATGCAGAGAAGTGAGACGTTAAAAAAACCACGTGAATTCTGATCTGATCAGTTTACCTTATGTATAGACTGATAAAGGCACTTTTGACACGTCTGACATCATGTGATCCTTTGTGTTTGTTGTTGGATATTGTTGGTCAGCTACTGACCGGCCACTGCCACTAATCCTTGTATATTTCAACTCTTCCTAACACTGTCATATTTGTATTTTTTAGACTGTTTTTATGTATGTAAATGAACTGTACTGTGTACTTGTTTGCAAATTTGCTTGCCTCAAATTGCCCCTTTAGGGACAAATAAAGTATTTTGAACTGAATTGAATTTTTTTCTAACAGTATTTTCTTGGGAGTCCAAATCACATCACACTGCATTATGCATAATACCTCATGTGTTAACTAGATGATACAGGTGCTATTTGTGGGATCTCTTGACGACAAGTATTTACAGTCAGAAAATGTTTGCTGTCTTCAGGACCTAACGGAGACACTCTGAACAGAGCAGGAAGCAGAAGAAGAAGAAGAAGAACGCACTGTGGTCTGGAGGCTTCAGCCTGGTCCGTCTGCAGCTTCTCTCCTCCGTCCACCTCCATGGTGCAGTAAACAATCCTGTTTGGAGCCACCGACTTCAGCCCCTGAACCTCCACAATCACGATCTGAAAACACAGTGGAGGGTTGAGACAATCAGACACTGCAGGCTGCTGTGTGTGGAAATAATAAATAAATAATAATCCATTGATTGTGATTATGACATGAGTGGTGGAAGTACATTAATCAAATACTGCACTTAAGTATACAATTTGAGGTACCCATACTTTACTTGAGTATTTCCATTTTCTGCTATTTATTGCTTCTATTTTACTACATTTCAGAGGGAATATTGTGCTTTTTACTCCACTACATCCATTTGAGTTACTTTTATGATTAAGATTTTAGATGAAAAATGATGATGAAATGATGATAAGCTTATTAAAATACAACACTGTTAATTATTATACATTCATGCATCAATATTAACAATCTAACAATATATAAAAATATTTTGGTAATTTTTCTGCAGACTGAGTACTTTTACTTTTGATTCTTGAAGTAAATTTCACTGATGATACTTATGTACTTTTACCTACCTATTTTACAATCATATATTAGTACTTTAATTAAAAAGTAAAGGCTCTAAATACTTCTTTCACCACTGCAGTGTACGTCATGATCATGAAACAAAGACGACAAGCTGATTCAGTTCCTCCTGCGGTTACGTCTTCCTCCTTAAATTATATAAATAGTCTTTTTCAGAGTTATCAGGTCATTTATTTAACCCCCGAATCCCCGACTACTGTTGTCTGTTAAACAGAGCAGGACAGAAGCTCACAGCCTGTTTTCCTGTGAGAGAAAGCAGGAACCAAACATATAAAACTTCCAGTATGTTGTTGGATTTAAGCTACAAGGTTTTACAAGCAGCTCCCACCACGATCCTCATGAGTTGTTTTTGGGATTAAACTGTGTTTGTTAAAATAATTTACAGAAAAACTTAATATTTAAAAGAAGAGAGTACTTTTAATGTGCTCTCTTGTTTTCTTTTGAGTTAACCTGCAAATAAAGTGTGTAAAAAGTAAAGATGACAATTTTTAGTTAGAAAATACAGAAAATGTATTTGTTAATCACATAAATGCAAATTTCTGGATCATTTTTAGCAAAATTTTTAGCAATTCTGCTCAAGGCCCATTGCAGGTCTTTCTGGACCACCAAATTCAATATCTGGTAGAATGAGATGACCAGTTTCAGCAGTCATCTTGTTGGTTTGTTACCAGTGGATTAGAAACACACACCTCTAGCGTGAAGGACAGAACCACGTCAGACTTGGACAGGATGTCTCCCTCGTCTCCCATGTCCAGGAAGGAGTTGTTCATTGAGGAGCGTTTGAGCTTCTGTTTGAAGTCCGGACCTCCTTTGGACACCGGCAGACTCTCCAGGTTCGCCATCAGCAGGTTGACTGACGATCGCAGCTCCTCCACATAAAGAGCCTCCATGTCGGCAGAGACAAACTTCGGGTATCTCCTCTCCTGCAGGACAGACGTTCAGTCACATCATCAACACAAAGGTTTGCTTCACATTAACATACACGTCTTTAAGTAATCATGGTTAAACTATAAAAACATAGAAAAATAATAATATCTGCAGCTAATAATAATACATTGAATTTGTGCTGCACTTTTCATTCGCAGTGAATCTCAAATTGAGGTACATTGTTTGCTTCCAGGATCTGTTTCATCTGTAACTTCATTCTCCATCATAAAACTGTGAAGACAAACACTAAAAACACATATACGGAGTTTTATTTTAACACTTGCACACTGTGACAAACAGGGTGGTGGTGGATGATCTTTCAATACACCTATTCTCCTCTCACTCAATATCTGCCTCCTGGAAACAGAACAGAATCCTACTAATAATAATAAAAATAATAATATGTGTGTTTTGTGTGTGAGTTTCCCACCCTGGCGATCTTCTCGGCCAGCTGTAACCTTCCATCCAGCTCTCTGCGGATCTGAGCCGCCTGCTCGTCCACGTTGTCCAGCTGAGAAAGAAAAAGCGTGAAGAGTTTCGTCAGTCAGCCAATCAGGCAGCTGCAGAATCAATAAACCAATCAAAAGGTGAGTGAGAGATACAGCAGGAGAGGTCTACTCCAAGATTGATGGACTTTAAGGAAGCTTAGTTGTGTATTGATAAACCAATTAGCAGCTGAGGTGATAATAGACTAAATGAGATTTGCCCATCAGGACTGAGGGTCTGAGAGGAGAGTTCAACCGATTCATCAGGACAGGAAGTGCCTCTCAACAAATCACAGAGGAGAGAAGTTCAATCATGTTTGTTTACTGTGAGTGTTCAAGTTAAAGCTGCAGTTCCTCTGATGACCACTAGATGCTGCTCCAAGAAAACTCACTTCATTGAAGTGAATAGGAACACCCTCAGCTTCTGTCTCACATGGTCCCAGTGGTTCATTTCACCTTTGTATTATTACGCTGCCTGGAATGATATTAAGACGTCCTTTCCCAGCTGGGACTCCACATGGGGTCACTTGACATCCAAACAGGGTTGTAAGAAAGAACAGAAATAGGTTTTTCAAAAACACTATTTATTTTAAAATACTTTAATTGCTTTGATTAAATGTGAAAAAACATCCATCCGTCCGTTTTTCTTCACAACTTATCCTCTTGAGTTGTGTTACTCATTGCTCACGAGCCTCATGTGGCTCGTCAAGCTTTAACTGGTGGCTCGCATCACAGCTAATAATTATGATAATACAGCCAAGACACATAATTCACATGGATAACAACAACAAACTACAAATATAACATGAAGAAAGTCAAGGAAATGCACGCCTGCTTCTGCTCCTCCCAGTATTAAGGTAAGCCTGCTCTGCTGCATCACATATTGTATGTCATGGGACGACAAATTAGGGGTTAAAATGTCAGAAAATGGCGAAAAATGTCGGTCACTGTTTCCCAGAGTTCATCAGTGACGTCCTCAAATGTAGTTTTTTTGGACCACCAGCCAACAATCCAAAGATATTCAGTTTACTGTCATAGAGGCCTAAAGAAACCAGAAAATATTCACATTGGAGAAGTTGGAATCAGAGAATTTGAACATTTTTTTATTTCTCAATTAATTTAATAGTTAATAAGTAACTAATTGATTAACTGACAAAACATTGCAGCTCTAGTGTACAATTTGCAAGTTTATGACTGCTGGATCTAAGATTTGCTCACTAAACACAGAAGCAATCATGACATAATGTTGAGCAGTCTAAGCCTTCAATTGACTTATTAGAGATTTATCAGATTTATTCAAAGAGGAAAACCTCTCAGGTGGAAGTGAAGCTGCTCTGAGTCTTCTAAAACTCATGTTGACCGTCCTCGCTGCAGTTTCACCTTCAGCACAGAGGGATGAAGCTGTGCTGTTTGAGCTTCACACTGAGCCGGAAGATGAGCCAACAACTCATTGTTAAATTTGATGTCAGCGAGACTCGAAGAAAAGAGATGAAAGAAGAGTGAAAATTGAACGAGGTTTGCTTACTGGGCAGAAAACTGCGCCTCGTTCCACAAATCTGTGATGAGCAGAGGCGTCTAAAACAGCAGTCAGAGATAAAACAGCTCCGATAGCCTGAAGCCAAAGAGACAAGTGGAACCTTCAGCTGATAACAGCAGAGAAAAGATAAGCTGTTTAATTTGATCCTGTGTCAAATGGCTCCCAGAGAATCACTTAAAAATCAGCCGTCAGAGTCTCGTTCATCATTTAGTCACAGTGAGCAGTTAACCGTCCTGCAGCTGACGAGAAAAACCCTGAGGAGCAAATTCTGAACTGAAAAACAAACAAGAACCACAACTACAGATGAACACGTGTTGTTTTGCTTCTATAACGAGCTATCTGATCGTTTTTGGGAGTTCAAGCTCAAACTTACACCAGCTATTTAGTTAGTGGTGATACGGGACGGAAACCACCAAATGTCAGACATAAATGTCAGATGATTCGACTTTGGAACAGACTTGTGAATATTCCTGAACAGCAGCTCACTAGAAAGATTTTTTAATTGGGACATTTTGCACGGACACCTCGTCCTGATTAGTGAAACAGATTATAGTGTAACATTCATGACGCCCAACGCAAACTGTTCCTGATGTACAAAGAAAGATGGTCTGTTGATGTTTGGTACAAACCTAAATTAAGAACATATTGTCTGATGAGAAACAGCTACAGTGTGGAGCCTTATGGAGCCTTAAGTCAAGCAGAATTTATGCAAAAGTCAAAGATCTCTGTGTTACGTTCAGGTACATCAGCTACAGAAACAGACAGGTTTAATGTCTCTGTTTACTGTGTGATTAAGGGGAGACTGAAGATGACGTCCATTTTATGTTTTCTTGCTCATTATATGATGATTTACTCTATTAAGTAAAATGTCCTCTGATGAATTTTTCTGGATGAATGATTATAAAAAAACTTGAGCTGCGTTTCAGGAAGGAAACGTTTTGTTTGGCTGGTTTTATTTGTAGATTTTGGGGCAGAAGTTCTTTGTTTGTAATGTAAGAAGTTTTGTTCTCGTCTGTTTGACAAATGTTTCACCACTGCAGCTGTATTTAGGCGTCTTATGAGTCCATGTGGGCAGCAGCACTTGTATGTGCATGAAACAATAACTAACTAACTGAACCTGCTACACCTGAACTAACCTGTGCGATGACACCATGCCCCTGAAAATGTGATTGATTTGATGATAATTAGTTTGATACCATTTTATCAACAAAATCCTTTTTTCATTGAACAAAAGAAGCATTTTTAAAAACATTTTTAAAATATTAATGTTGTCAAACATCAGCAAATGTTGAACTTTTCTGAAATAAAATAGTCTAAAACTAGTAAAATTGTGATTTAAATCAGAAACTATCTGATTAAATAAGTAAACACGAATGAATCTGAGCAGACATTTGATGCCAACTTTGAGCTCAGTGCCAGAGACACATTTCAGCTCATACCAAAGAAGTGTTGAGGTTTGATACTTAGTCCTATTTGCAGGTCAAAAGATGTTTCATTGTTCTGGATCTCTTCTGACAGAATTTCAATGACTATATTTCAATATTCAATATGAATATTCAGACCTAAATGTTCAAATATAGTCATGTAACCTATGTTTATGACTACAATCCATCGAAGCAGCACTTACAGAGATTTTATGTTCAACACAGTATTTGTTAAAGTGTATTTGGTAAAGATTTAATCTAACAGTATTGATACCTGCAGCAGACGCAGCTAATCATCTGTGAACCACACAAACATTTTCATTTAGATGGTACTCCTGAATGAGGCTCAATCAGATCATTTATTGAACTTTAACCCTGTTCTGCAGGTATCTTCTGTACATGTGTTGACTGAACAATACATGAGGTGGTGCAGTCTGCGCAGTATTAAACCAGCACTGAAGCAGCATCCTGTGGTGGAGAATAAAGAAAAATTCTCTTTGAAAAAAACTTTTAACATGGAAAAAAATGGAAGAAACCTCAGTAAGAGCGACGGAGGAGGATCCTTCTCCCAGGACGGACAGACGGGAAACAGATGTGTGTACAGAACACACCAAGAAAGACAAATACAGCAATACAGCATGAAAACAAGATGACATTATAATGGATTTATAACATATTTCTGTGTCAGTAAACAAAAAGTTACCAGACAGACAGACAGACAGACAGACAGACACACACACACACGGGGCCAGAAGCATAAAACTCTGTAGATTCGCACAAAGCCAGAAATATGCAGACGCATTGTTTCCGTCAGATTTATAAAGCCGTGCTTACGCATGCTTTTGTTTTATAAATCTCAGTCATTGTGGAACTGTGCGCACGTGCACAAGCCTCATTTCCACTCCCACAATTAGCCATAAATAGATGAAGACGCCCCTAACCAGCTGTTTTCATATCAATTCGCTGCCTGCTCCACCAGTCTGTACACCTGTCAATGAAACAAAAGAAGAATAAATGTATTTTCACCGATTGTGTTTCACTGGCGAGGTTCTCCAACAACAGAACAGCTGTGATCACACACAGCTGTGTGGCTCTTTATACCATCCATATCATTAATTCATCACATGATATCTCAGAAATGTAATGATGATTAGTTTGTAGTTCAAATCAAGACACAAGCTGTCACAACTGAGGATAAAATAACAGCAAAATAAAATGTTGACTCCTTCCTTAATTAAAAGAATGATAAAATTAATCACACTTTGGCCTAATTAATCAAAATTATGTTTGTAAATGAGCCTTTGATTGGCTTTTTCAAGATCGCTGTGTAAACCTCAAAATCACACAGTAGGTGCAGCTGGTTATCAACCAAAACTAACTAAAAGATTCTCTCAGTTTATATTTCATCTTCACCTCATCACATCACCTTCAGATCGCTTTAGAAAAACATGACGCCACAAAATCCACAGTCCTCCTTCTGTGCAAACATGGATTTCAAAGTTTATCTGAAGCTAATATGAAGCTTCAGCGTCCAAATGAGTCAAATCAAGTAGATATCTTTCAACGTTACAGTCTTTTTAGTGCCAAAGTCCCTCTTTTTGTTACTATACTTCCACCACAGCTCAACAGGGAAACACTGTCCGAGGAAACACAAAGAGGGAATTTGATGCTACAAAGACTGATATCTCTAACATATGCATTGTGAGACTGTTTTCTTCAGAGTTTAAACTGTTGTTGCTGATGGTATCAAATCAAGCCCCCAAATTATTGATAAAGGTGTCCCTCAAGGATCAATATTAGGCCCACTGCCATTTACTCTATACTGTATATAAATAACATTTATGTTCCAACTCTGCTCTGTAATGTCCATTTTTCTGTAGTCTAAGTCGCAGGTCTTCATTTTTTTGTAACTTTTTTAACTTAATTAATTTTTTAATGTTTTTTTTGTGTGTGTATGACGGTTGTGTTCTTACTGTGATGTGAATGAACCGTCTTATTGTGATCCTGTGTGATGTAACCTGTTCTCAGATCTCTCTTGCAAAAGAGATCTTTATCTCAATGAGATTTTCTGAATAAATAAATAAAAAGTTTAATTAAATTCTGAGCTTATTTTTTATCTTGTGTTGTATTGGAGTCTCTTCAAATCCTATATCTTTTTATATCACCCTGTGTTTCATTTCATTCGTTTTGCCTTTTTCAGTCTTATGTTCAGCTCTTTGAACTGCCTTGTTGATTAAAAAGTGCTATATTGAAAAACTTGCCTTGCTTTAGTGTCCAAGAGCTCCACCAACTCTGGTAACTGCTGTTCCAATTAACAGTGTTTTTGTCAGCCGCACTCTTTGTTGTTTATTTTTGGGATGTAGCAGTGCAGCAGCACACTGATGCTGTGTCGCTCATTATCATCAAATTATTTAGAAAATCAGCCATTATTACACCGTCTTTTTATTGATATGCAAATATTTGCTCCTCTGCAAAAAGAGAAACGTTTTCAGCTTTTCATCTTAAATTGTTAAAATTACTATTCAGCTTTTATTGGCGAAAATGAATAATGTGCATGGAAAACACATAGACGGACACTTTCTGATTCTTCTGACTGTTAATAAATGTTGAATGGATGAATCTAGCAGCCAGCTGGTAGGAGGAAGAGGAGACGGTGGTGGTGATGTTGGTGATGTAGTCATTATCATTAATGTATTATAATGCAGAAGCTGTTAAACTTATAGTTGTAAAGTGTTTGCGGAGCGTCACGTTGCAGCAGTTGTTTCTCTGACCACAAAAGCTTTACTTTGCCTTCCTGCTTGTGACTGTTAATTACACTCAGTCTAATTAACGGCACTGAGATAACTGAGCTCACAGTCTGGTCTCATCAGCTGACTGTTTGTCCATCACTCATCAAATTCTCTGTACAACACATTTCAGTCAGCAGAGTTACACAAAACACCACCAGCAGCAGCCAGTAACCCAATGAAAACATCCTGCATCTTTACATGTTTCTTAACAATGCAATACATAAGACTGATGTATATGTATATTCAGCAGTAGTATTAGCCGTGCTCCAACAAGTTCTCCAAATTAAAAAGACAAAATATGTCGTTGGACTAAAGAACAACACACAGGACATCATCATTTGTCTGTGCCTTCACAGACGAACAAATCTCTGTGGAGAAATAAATCTGTTTTATGATGTGACGCTGTGGTTTAGGTGTGGTTATATTTAGGCACAAAAATGACTTGTTTAGGGTTTAAATATATACTGAACTGAACAGGTATGTTTATTAAAGAGAGGGGGAGATTGGGAGAAAAGATGATATGTTCTGGTTGTAGGACCATCGACGTTTCTCTTAAATTATTGGGCCTCATGCAAGACGCACTCGTAGGAACAGATTCATTCTTAAGGGGCACTTATGAGTGATTTAAGAAAATTTGTGTCATTCATCAATTTTCTTGTGCTCAGAATTTTCTCAGGTCCAGACCTGGCGTACGAGTCCTGATCAGACAGTCTGTGACTTTCTTCACAAGGACAGAAACACTTGTTTGACTTAGAATTATAAAAAGGGGAGGTGCACCAATTAGTGACGTTTGGTAGATATATAGGGCTACCTGCAGGAGGAACACAGGTTTGCGACTGTTGTTTCAGACCGGTGGAGTGAGGCAGGTGCACACCTCAGTCCATGCTGGCGTGCAGAGAAGACGGAAGTGCAGGAACAACTGGTAGGCCTAAGGCAGGTTTCTGTGTATAGTGTGTGTGGTGTTTATTGTTTTCATGTATTTCAGACCTGCTTCTCTGCTGGGTTGAAGGCAGCTGGTAGGAAAGTAGGTTGACGTACCAGGTATCGTTTTTAACATTTAATCAGTATGTATTTTAATAGTTGTGTGATAAAGAGTTTTAAAGATTGTTAATATTAGTTTCCCTGCAGAGCATCATTAGTGCATTAGCTGCTCTTACTGTGGGACTATTTTTATTGTTTGCTTGGTTGTTTTTTTTTGGGGGGGGGGGGGGGGTCTTTTTCTGTCTAGTCCTCCCTGGCAAGTGAGCTGGTAGCAGCCAAAAAGATATACTGCCTTTGGGATGGACTAGTTTTCTTTCCTTCTTCATTCTTGTTTGTTTGTTTTATTGTCGACCTGTTTGCTTCCTGCACTTTCTACATGTCTAACATGTCACATGTGTAAACTTTGGAATGTGTTATATCGCCTAGTGTGTAAGACTTATTGATTACAGCGTGCCCTGGTGTGTTTTAGTGAAATTTAGCCGCTGCCCTGTCATAGCTGTGATGTCAACTGTGAGGAAGTTCAGGTGGGCAAATATATATGTAATAAAAATATTTACTCCCCTTTATTATTATTCCTTTTGCTAGTGACTTGCAGTGGGTGTTACAGTACGATGTGTCTAACAGTGGGATCTAGGACTGTCGTTTCTGATTTACAACCAAAGATTTCTCTCATCACTGTCAGCTTTTGTCTGGGAAATATAATCCGAGAAAACACTTTCTGACTCTGACACAGAAAAGAAAATGACGCTGCTCAGATAAAGTTCCCAAATGATAAAAGCACAGCCGACTGATGTTTTCTTCATGACCTGCAAAACTTAAGAAGTCTGAAAAACGTGATTTCTGATGCAGACGGTTAAATTCACACGTTTGATATCTTAAGAATCTTTCATTTTTCTTCTCTGTAAGAAGACGATAGAGACACACCCACAGTTTGGCTGAATGTACTGAAATTAACCAACACACACACACACACACACACACACACACACGCACACAGATCAGAGTACATGCTGGCTTTGTTACCATGACTTCTATTTTGTGGTCTTTGTTGGCAGCCTTTCTAATTCTGCCTCACAGAACATTTCTATGACAACCAGGTTTTATATAAAGCTGTTAATCAGAGTCTCTGCAATGTGTCAACATGTCAGAGAGGCTGACTTCACACATCAAAACTGTTAGACACCGATTAAAAAAGAAAAAACATGAAGGAACATGTCCGGTAAACACTATAACACACGTTTCACTGAAGAGTTTTCTCCACAATAATGAGGTTAGTTTGTGTTCAGTGTCAAAGCACCTCAACAGTCACAGCTTTACTTCATCTGTCAACCGTATGGAAGCACAAGAGCGTTAAACGCAGCCCAAACATCGAGCTGCTGAAGTAAAACACTGAGGATGAAGAGGCGGATTATAGGAGATGTCGAACACTGAGCTGTGCATCTCTTACATGCTCCATGCCTGTCCGAAGGAAAGCCTCTTCTAAATATCACCTGTTCACAAACTGAGAAAAATAAATAAATAATGCAGTGATTCTGGAAAAGGTTTTACGACCAAAGGAGTCATTAGAATTATGTGCACATGAAGGAGCATTTAATATTGATTTTATCAATCTTAAAATGGTTACTACTCCACTACATTTATCTGACAGCTTTAGTTACTTTTCAGATGAAGATTTGACACAATGGATAATATAACAAGCTTTTAAAATACAACACATTGTTAAAGATGAAACCAGTGGTTTCCAACCTTTTTGGAAAAAGTAAAGTAAAGTAGTTGAAACTAGCTCCACCGCCAGCAGCTACAACAGTAGCGTGCTGCTTACACACTGATGCTTCAGTATTAATAATCTAATGATGTCATATATAATAATATATCAGTCAGAGGGACCAAACCACTACTTTTACTGCAATACTTTAACTACATCAAGCTCATAATACTTATGTACTTTTACTGCAATACTTTAACTACATCAAGCTCATAATACTTATGTACTTTTACTGCAATACTTTAACTACATCAAGCTCATAAT
Source organism: Scomberomorus guttatus (assembly GCA_038419695.1). Classification (NCBI taxonomy): domain Eukaryota; kingdom Metazoa; phylum Chordata; class Actinopteri; order Scombriformes; family Scombridae; genus Scomberomorus; species Scomberomorus guttatus. The sequence continues at coordinate 32,463,296 of CM076453.1, forward strand.
ACTTATGTACTTTTACTGCAATACTTTAACTACATCAAGCTCATAATACTTATGTACTTTTACTTATACAAACTGATGATTTAACAAGGAGAGTTTCATGTCCATCACAGTGACCTCACATTGTCTATGGCAGAAAACAGGATTGTTGTGCCTCTGCCTGCTTTCAACCTTCTTACTGATGGTGACATCAAGCATTTTAATGAAAAAACTGCAGAACTACAGTAATCTTGAAGAAAACTGACCTTGCTTTGTTGTAATAAAAATAGAAACCGATGAGGCACATACTGTACCCAGATATATTAACCTTTTGGTTTGAACAATCATCTTCAGATATTTCATTTTCTTTGTGTACAGAATAGTTTCAGCATCAAAGTAAAAAAAAAAAACTCTATTGTTTAACAGCTGTCTTATTACAAACTCAACCTGCTTTGAATATACACAGCTGATCACAGAGTAATCACCTGACAAAAGATGAAAGACTGACAGAGAAATGACACACAATTACAATTACACCCTGACATCAGTTACATCAAGAATCAAAAGAACAACTTGGGCGGGGCAGACAGAGACTGAGAACTGGCTGTTGCTGGAGCGGCTGTTAATTTATTAGAGCTTCATCTACCTGTCGCCTAAAACTAATGAGAGACGACACACAGACAGAACCAAAACAGAAATCAATGGACCCCCTCCACAGCTGAGTAAACACCTGTTTTTGGCTAAAATATCTGTGAACAAAAGAACCAAACAGAGGCTAAAACACCAGAGAATACTGGACTAAACCAGGGCTGAGGCTACATTCACAACTAACCAACTTGAAGTTGCTGAAAGTGACCTAGAAATTAAAAGTGAACTAATCAGTTTTGTCAAACCCTAAAAATCTTTTGCTGTTAGCGGCACATGTGACCAAATTTTAAGCTGGTGATTGGCTATTTTTTTCCCGAAATGCACCTTGCACTTCTACCCTGAAATCTTTATCTTGTACCTTTTCATCAAAGAATCAGACATTTTCACAATTGTTCATCTTTTGTACTGAGAATTTAACTGTTAGAGTTCGATGCCAATCCAAGCTGTAGAAGTGCTCAAACTGCATCATGTAATGTTGTATGGGAAAAATGATCTGTGAGGAAAATGACTGTATCATCTGCATATAGAGACAAGTCAGTCTTTAATATACAGGAGGAGGCGTCAATGCTACCAAGAGATACCCCAACAACATAGATTGAGGGGGAGGTTGTTACTTGACCCATTTTGACTAGCTGAGGTCTGCCTGATAAATAACAAAATAGTAGAGCTGCAACTAACGATTATTTTAATTATTGATTAATCTGTTGATTATTTTCTCTATTAATCGATTAGTTGTTTGGTTTATCAAATGTCAGAAAATGGTGAAAAATGTTGATGACTGTTTCCCAAAGTCCAAGCTGACATCTTCAACTGTCTTGTTTTGTCCACGACCCAAAGATATTCAGTTTACTGTCACAGAGGACTAAAGAAACCAGAAAATTCTAATCACATTTAAGAAGCTGGAATCAGAGAATTTCTTAAAACATGACTCCAAACAACAATAGGTGGCAATTAATTTAATAGTTGGCAAAAAATTGATTAATCAACTAATTGTTGCAGCTCTAGAAAATAGCATCTTCAAAACAGAGGGAGAAAAGTAGAGAGAGTTTAATTTTCCAAGCGAAATTTTGGCTCATACATCAGCACACACACATACACAGACGGTGGACTGTCACTGTGATTTATCCTCAGAGGCCATCTGATCAGAACACCTGGACTCTCCTTCCATCGCCAGCTGCAGGTCCTCCTCTTTTCTATTTTTATCTCCCTCCATCCTTTCCATCACTGAAGCAGAAGTGCACACCTCTCTCAGCCTCGCTCACATCTCTGCAGTTTGTATTTTTATCCTCATCCTCCTCCTCTGTTCTCAGCTGAAGGACCCTCACAGACCAAATGACAGAGGAGGCTGAAAATCCACCAACCTGAGAGCTCCGACATCAAGTTACAGCGCTGCTTACACACACATATCAGGTATTAGGGCTGCAACTAATGATTATTTTCATTATCAATTCATCTGTCAGTTATTTTCCTCAATTAATCCCTTAGTCGTTTCTATAAAATGTCAGAAAATGGTCTTACTTTATCCTGACCAACAGTACACAACCCAAATATATTCCATTTATTATCATAGAAGACCAAAGAACCCAGAAAATATTCACATTTAAGAAGCTGGAACAAAATTTTTTTTTGAATTTTTCTTTTAAAAAATGCCTCAAACTGATTAGTAAAATAGTCTCAGCTCCTTATGGTGTCACCTGAAATCTGAATGTTTATTACTGACCATGTTAGTGAATTAAAAACAAATACATAAAAAAAATCTGAATAAATGTGCTATTTTGATAAAGAGACAGTCCTCCGATCATACTTCTATCCATATTAACATCTCAGTAATCTCAGCTGTAATGTGTGTTAGAAAACACATTTCTTTTTCTTTTCTTCTTCAATCTTTGCTCTATTAGGAGATGGTGAATTGTTAAAAGCCTGATTTTATTACTCAATTTAGGCGTGGGGGCAGTGGAGCTTTTAGGGAATGAGCTAGTAGTAGAGTCATTATAGTCACATTGCAGGCTTCACAACAAATATTTCACAACATGCTTTGGTTTTTAATGAGCTCTGTAACCAACTGGTTTGTGTCAAGGAATCCTATGACTAAGAATCCCTGTAGCTCAGACAATTAAATATTATTCTTTACAAATGACACTCAGTCTAGCAGCATTCCGGTGTAAATGAGGCTTTAGATGACTGTAAATGGACATCAAGGAAGCAGAAGGGCATGAATAGAGATGCCAGTGAGTCAGAGAGAGAGAGAGCAGGTGGAAAATCCCAACGCCTCCAAGAACCGTTCAATCTGCTGTAACTGTGCAGACAAACAGAGAAACTGTTCCTGTAAACGGAGGGAGGAGAAAGTAGTAAAAACGGACCAATTAAACTGATCTCAAAGGCAGCAAAACTTTTAAAGCATTACTGCGGTCTGGAGGTTGGATGGATTAAGTGTTTGAGGTTTTCCTGCTGTAAAGTTTCACCTGCATCATACTGAAGCAGCATCACAACCAAATCAGACGGAGGAGAGACAGATTTCCTCCACAGAAGTTCTGGGATCATGCGTGTAAGATCGCCGGTTTTACGCTACCTTCAAATGGAAATTGTGAGGGTGTGTTTTTGACATGGGAAGTCAAGAACACAATATGCTGGTTGATCAACTATTCTAGTGAGAAAACCGTTGCCAAAAGTGACAAAAATGGGCATTTCCTTGATTCCATTAAACAAATGATGAATGATTTTGTGATTACTGCATTTTGGTGTCATGTCAGCCCACGTCATCTGAGCTGCACCACTGCCCCGGGTCACACTTACTACGCCCGCTAGATGGCATCTGTCACTCAAACGTAACTATATGTCATTTATGAGTGACTGACATTATGACCTGTTGTGTCGTTTTTCTTGGGAGGACAGTCTCTTTTGGACATGAGCAGTAAAACCAAATCTAGAGCTACAGAGTGGGTGACGATTCTCTGTGGGTTCCCAACTACCAGAGGAACCTTTCACATCTGATTTCATCTTCATAAAAATAACGTTGATCAACACAGTTTTAGAGAACAGTTTTCTGTTGTCAAATTTGTATTTGTAGGGGTGTGTAGGTAGTGTGTCCCCCTCAGACGATTCGATATGTATCTGGATACATACTGTAGTCCACAATCAGATACAGGAACGATACAAATACATTTATAACGATAAACTGCAACAAAAGCTGATTCATTTTAGCTGCAATTAGGAACAGATATTTTTACTGTGACTAAAATAAACAAACCATTTCCTCATTCCTTGTTTCAAATACTAAATCATAAGTACTCCAGAAAAGTCTGGAGTATTTAAAAATAATGTATTCTGCCTCACCAACAGTGGTAAACATGGGCAGAGATACACTGGATAACTTTTTAGCCACTAAAATGCTGCTGACTTTGTGTTTACGTCAGTGTCAGTAACGCCGTTTGGACTCGTGTCTGTGTAAATAAAACAGCTCACAGCTTCAGTAACAGATTTGCCTTCAACCGGAGGAGCTAGTGGTCAGTTGGAAGTAGCATTAGCTGCTAACGCTAGTGTTACTCGCCTTTTCTGTCATCACACACATCACCTTCATACATTAGTAGCAAGATGTGAGGTTCCCCCGGCATATTTGGTGATACCGCTGCACGTTTTGAAGACAAAGATCAGGCAGCAGTGAACACGGTGGCACCGACATTTCTTTCACCGACGTGGGAATAAGGTGAGTGGTTTGAAGCATTGTGTGTGATTGGGAAATGTAGCATGACAGCAGGAGAGCAGCGGGCCACACACACCACCACGCATGGTTTTTTTAACAGCCGCATCAACATTTTACAAATTTTGTGTGTAATTTGGGTCAGATCTGTGGTTGTGTATCGATGTACCTGGATTTCTGACTCGCATTAGTTCATCTTTACAGCCCTAGGGAACAGTTTACATGGCACCAGGATTTTAATGAAACCCTACAAACACAGGTGCTTTCATTTCTCCCCTCTCTTCTCTTCCTTCAGCCTCACTTGTTTCTATTCCAGCCTCTAATGAAGGAGGACAATAATAGAATCTGTCCTGGCAACAGACGCATTCTGGTTGTTATACAGGCGAGAAAGATGTCTCAATGGGCCGTGAAGTAATCTGTAAATGGAAGCTATTTATGCTTGGAGCCAGTATACAACGAAGGAAGTAATCAGCAGAGGAGAGTCACTGAGGATTACTGATGCATAGTTTCCTCTGTAGGGCGGTTTAGATTTATACTCCATATTCAGAGACTGTAAAGACTCCTGGATGGTCTTTAAAGGGTAACTACACACTAAATCTTTTTTTACACTGTACACATAATCATACAGGTCTGTTGGCATGTTGGCATGTGATGTTAATACAGATGATTTTTCCAGCAACACACATATTGTGTGTAAAAACTACTTTCTCTGCTTAAAATTAGCTTTTTTCTGTCCGACTGGATTTGAAAATTACTTTCAGCCAATTCTCTGCCCCTCCCTAATTATGACGTAATAGTTTACTAATGTAAACTGCTAAAATACTAAACTACTAAATCAACTACAGTTACAATAATTGAAAGATAAATTAAAGTTAAAATTAAACAAAGTATTGTTACAATAAAGTTAAAGTTAAATACAGTACTCATAATACAGTTAAATAAAGTACTGTTAGAATTAAATAAAATAAAGAACTGTTAAAATAAAGTTATATAAAGTAAAAGTTCAAATTAAATAAAGTACTGTTAATAAAGTTAACGTTAAATAGGATACTGTTATAATAAAGTTAAATACAGTACTGTTATAATAGAGTTATATAAAGTACTGTTAATAAAGTTAGTTATAAAAAGTACTGTTAATAAAGTTAAAGTTAAAGTACTGTTAATAAGGTTAAAGTTAAATAAAGTACTCATAATAAAGTTAAAGTTAAATAAAGTACTGTTAATAAAGTTAGTTAAATACAGTACTCATAATACAGTTAAGTAAAGTACTCATAATAAAGTTAAAGTTAAATAGTACTCATAATACAGTTAAATAAAGTACTGTTAGAATTAAATAAAATAAAGAACTGTTACAATAAAGTTATATAAAGTAAAAGTTCAAATTAAATAAAGTACTGTTAATAAAGTTAACGTTAAATAGGATACTGTTATAATAAAGTTAAATACAGTACTGTTATAGAGTAGAGTAGAATAGAGTTATATAAAGTACTGTTAATAAAGTTAAAGTTAAATAAAGTACCGTTAATAAAGTTAAAGCTAAAGTACTGTTATAATAGACTTAAATCAAGTACAGTTATAATAAAGTTAAATAAAATACTGTTAAAATAAAGTTATATAAAGTACTGTTATAATAAAGTTAAAGCTAAATAAAGTACTGTTATAATGAAATTAAAGTACTGTTATAATAAAGTTATATAAAGTACTGTAATAAAGTTAAAGCTAAATAAAGTACTGTTATAATAAAGTCTGCTTTGAGTCAGTCTCCAGATGTTTCTCCCCATGTTCCTCACACAAACACACACACACACACTGCCTGTGATATCAGGCAGTATAAATAAACTTGATTTAAAGGTATACTACGCAGGATTTGTCAGTTGGTGTTTGTAAACACACCATTCAAAGTTGGCCCCTCCTCCTCAGCTACTGACACTAGAGCGAGCGAGAGAGCAGCAGTGGTCAAGTGAGCTAGAGAGTGAATGAAGAGAGAGAGCGGCGTTAGCAAGAACAAAGCCGTGAATCAGATAAATCAAACGTTATTTTCTGATTGTTTCATGGTGGTTACGTTCTGAAGCACAAATAAAACACGCCCACACCTCCGCACGAAGGCGCCGCATTGTCGGATTTTGTATGAATACAGAGCTGCATCCTGTCCGCTGTGGCCTCTCTGCTCTGCCTGTGTGTAGCTCAGCCCCGCCCTCGGTCATAATTTTTGGAGACAGTTTTCCCTCCGTTATCAGCGAGTGGTTGTGTGTGTGTTTTGCACATTTTACAGCCGACTGCTTAACGAGACTCAGCACGCCACGGGATTTTCTACTTTTTCATCTTCAATCTTTTAATGAAGTCTTAGAACAAGCACACTTGTAAACATCAAGTCAATTTAATTTGTACAGCCCAGTTTCACAAATCACAAATTTGCCTTAAGGGGCTTTACAATCTGTACAGCAATACAACGTCCTCTGTCCTTAGACCCTCAATTCAAATAAGGAAAAACCCTAAAAAAAAACTTTAACGGGGGGAAATGGAAGAAACCTCAGGAAGAGCAACATAGGAAGGATCACAAAGGAAGGAAGGAGACAAATTACAGCAATACAGCATGAAAAACAGGATGACAAAATTATGTGATCAAGGGAACACTGAGCAGCCGAAACAGAATAGGACCTGAGTCATGTGACCTCCATCACCACCATGGAGAAAACATGGTTTCTTTCTGTTCCTCAGCCAAAGGAATATAACATATCTGTGCTAAAGCTAAGCTAGCGACCTCCAGCTATGTTTTAAAAAATGACTTTTACTTTGTGAGGAAACTTAGATACGATCTCACCCTTCATTCAGGATCAGACTCGCTTCATACACCATATATACGGTCTTAAATTTGATGTAAAGAGCTTCAGAAACAGCCTGGAGGAGGACAGAGGGGAATCTGGGCTTTTAAAAATCTAAACAACTTTGGTGAATAAAATGTCACAGATATTTTTATAAATACTGAGTCTATTTTAAACTTGAGTTAAAAAGGACCACAATACCAGATCTTTTATTATTGTTCACTGAAAACTGAAATGGCTGCTTTCTACAATCAAACTCTGCAAAGCTGTAGAACAGATTGAAACATGTATTGGGCTGAATTGTCAGCAGGCTCGTGGGTTAGGGGGTTAGGAGGGTTAGGGTTAATCTTTGCTGTAAGAATCTTTAATGTAAGAATGTAAAACAAATCAATTGTGGAGTCAGTTCTTCCTTCAGCAACACCACACAGCTGCTGCACTCTGTATTTTGTATCCAAACCAGAGTTGAAAGCACAGAGCTCAGAGGAAACCATCGATCGTGATAAATAAACCACTGCGCTGTGTGTGTGGTTTCAACAGGAGCTTTCTAGGAAACGTTTTATTTCACACTATTTCTGTTCCTCCTAACTGCAGAGGAAGCAGGCAGCAGAGAGACTGAATTTTTTTTTTTAAGCCAACATAAGTGTGTGGAGGAGCTCTGCAGCTACACAATTAGCTGCATCCATCTTCCAGACTGCTGCTGCTGCCAGTTTTTTCTGTATAAACCCTACTGGCTCACTCGAAAACCGATGTGAAGGAGAACAGATTGAAATCTTTCTCCTCTCATCTCTGAGCCTATTACAGGTGGACTGTTCAATCGCATGATTCCACTCCTCATGCTACAGTCTTCATCCTCACTCTGAGTGTATGTCAGCACTCCTACATTTGGAAGTACAGTACGTTTTGTTACAGGCTGGATGGTGCTCACTGTGACCATCTAACTACTGAGCAGCAGTGTGTTGAGACACTGAGAGCTTCATGATGCTCTGCACAGTCTGCTGCTAATGAGGCTGTTTGCTGTCAAACTTTACAGCATTTATGTTCGAATTTATTGTAATCAGTTCTAAAAAATGCAAGAAACAGTTCAATAAGGAGGCAGCAGGGGTTGAAAGGTCGGAGAGGTGAGCCTGTGCGAAGACCAGAAGGTTGCTGGTTTGATTTCCTTCCTGGTTGAAATGTCCATTAAACCCCCTCCCCCCACACCTTTCCGACAGAGGATAAGGGCCGTTTCTGTAACTTTCCAAAACGGGCAAGCTGACATTCACACCCCCTTCACACAATGATTGTTCAGCTGTGCGGAGGTGAGAGAGGAGTCAGGTTTTGAACGTCTCTCTCTAGCTCGCCTTTATCATTCACGACACAACTATTTCTGTCACTTTTCATGTGAACAGCCGAGTGTAGTCGCCAAAAAAAAGTGAGAGGGAGATAGAGAGAAGTAGAAAGCACACGTGGAAATGGACAAATAGAGGTGAAACTCAAACGTAACTTTTATCTGATAATTATTTGATGTAATTCAGTGTAATTGTCAGTTGAGGTTTATCAGTGAAGTGTATGTACTACACAGCAGACTGGAGCCTCAGTGAGAAACAGGGTGACAGCTGTCTGAATGGGTCCAACACATGTTGAGTAGACCTGCGTCATACTGCTGTTACCTGTCTGAAGGTGGTATAAGAGTACAGCCACGCTAGCAGCTCTGTGAGGCTGCACTTAAACACAGCGGGGCTTTGAGCTACATGGTAGATGACAATGCTCACATGTTGATGTTTAGCAGGTACAGTGTTTACCATGTTCACCATCTTACTTTAACATGTTAGCATTCCAACAACTGCTAATAACGAGGACTGCCCACTAAAAGTTGCTGAGTTGATGCATCAGTTGAGGAGCCTGAGTCGACTCCCCTTTTTTTTAGTCGAATCGCTGTTTTTTACATAATATAAACATTATATAATGTATATACAAAATGACATAGCAATCCATCCAGTTGTTGTTGAGATATTTTGGTGAAGGACTGACAAAGAGACCATGCAAGTATCTATGGATGGCAGAAAAATGAAGGGAAGTAACATAAAAAAGCATTTGAGTCACACATCATGCAAAAACATAATCCCAGCCCAAAAACTAAAATGGAAAAAAACATAATGACTTAGTATTTGTGGATAGAAAACAGTCATAGTTTCTCCACAGCAGCATCTAGTGGACATTAGAGGAACTACAGCTGGAACAACAAACCACAGCGTTTGCTTCATTATACAGCCATGGAGGTTGTCGCACAAGTGTTCCAAGTGAGTATAAATATTCATGTTGACCTGTAGAGGCTCACCTGGCAGGCGTTGTACAGCAGCTGGTGCTCAAACTTGCGGATGCTGAGGATCTGCTGGAACATCTCGTACAGTTGCTCCTTGCTGAGGATGAGCTCCGACACGGCGCTCAGGTGTGCCCGCTGTGGCTGACGCCGCATGTCCTCGTCCCCCCTGTAGATGGCGTCGTACTTGGCGATCCAGGAGCTCAGCACCGTCTCTTTGCTCAGGCCGTCGATCTCCGGGAGGCTCCGGACGCGCCGCTCGATGTTCTTCTTGAAGACGTCGCGGAAGTCGTTGGCCGAGCAGCCGCCACTGTGAACCATCCGGGACACCCGCTCGCTCTTCAGGAAGCCCTGCCGACCACAGACAGACAGCGATAAGTACTTACTGCCAGATTACACTCATTTCTGTCTATTTATTTACCCTTAACCACATTTTCTTTCCAGAGGTTTTCATCCTACTAAACAAGTGGAACTACATGTTCCAAGATAAGACTTTTAATTTTCAGACCTATTTACAAAACTGCACGGAGCAACTTTTATGTCGGCATCATACATGCTTCCACTGGGGGACATTATTCATAAATATAAAATGAATTATCACTTTTATGCAGATGACACCCAGGAATGTACCAGGGATGGGCCTGAATCCAAAATACGTTATTTGAAAAAGTGTTTTTTTTAATGAATATTTATTTGGTTCAAATATTTTTGAAATTATTTGTTTTCAGGGAGAAAAAAAAACCAAAAACATATCAACTCCCAGCACGCAGGTCAGTTACATCACTATCTCAGTCTCTGTCCTCTGCTCAGCTGTTACATCTATCAGCAGGTCTTAATGATGGGAGTCACATCCACCAGCTACATGACGCACATTTCTTAATTTGGACGTCACTCCCAGAGATAAAGCTGAGCTACTGACACACGCAAAGTGCTCTCAAGGGACTCTCCATCACCTGTTGTTCCCCTTCGCCTTTCCACAAAGTTAGGTTGTAAAAAATAGGCAATAAATGAAAAGTGCAAAGCAATAACCAGCTTTGACGTTCTTCCCTACATGTTACACGCTGTGCTGTCTCTGTGTTATGGGTGTATAAATACATAGAGATCTATCTGCACAGCAATGAGCTGAGTTTTAGCTCAGTAGTCAGCACAGTCTATGATCTGATGACCTGGTGTGAAGGCCTCCTTCATAAGACTGTTTATTCATGAACACTTATTGTAACATTTACATTTTCTAAAATTTAAAGTGTAATAAAAACAAAAACAGGATTTTAAAGCCTATTTCCACTTTTATTCAAATACAAATACAAATTATTTTGCTGTCTCAACAAATATAAATATAAATATAAATACTGGGCTCTCTGCACATCCCTGATATGTACCAGTAACTCCGGCTGACTCCAGCAGTATAAATACTCCCTCAATGAGATTAAGTGTTGGATGTCCAACAATTTCCTCCAGTTAAATGAGAGCAAATCTGAGATTGTTTTATTTTTCTCACCAAACTCTATCCAGTCGATCCAGAATAAGTTTGGCAATCTGTCAACACATGTTAAACCTGTTGCTAAAAAGCTGTGTGCTGTTTGACTCTGACCTTAGTTTGATGCTCAAATGAAGAAAACTGTGCAGCTTTCTGAACTGTTTCTTGCTTTCTTCACTTAAGAAATATCACCAAATAAAGTCTTTTTTATCCTTTGCTGACCTGGAGAAAGTCATCTATGTACTCTTGCTTGAGCCAAAGTTCTCTTCTGCAACTGGTCCAAAACGCAGCAGCGAGGATTATAACTAATTCAGGAAAAGTGATCTCATCACCTGTATCTTAGCCTCTCTTCACTGGCTACATGTTCATTTTAGAATCGTTTTAAAAATTTGACTAATTAAGTCCAAGGCTAAATGGGATCGTGCTCCAAAAGACATTTCTGAACCCAATCACAGTCTGAGGTCCTCTGGCAAGGAGCCCCGGCTCTGGAACGCCTGGCCAGAGGAACTTAGGTTCACCGCATTATTTCACACTCGTACAGACGGGCATGTTTCTGTTCTCAATCTACAGCCTGCTTACTGTATATTTGTGTTTTTGGTGTTTTATTGTTCTGTGAAGCACTTTGTAACTATTGTTAGTGCCATACAAATAAAGTTATTATCTTCAAACAGCACTGCATCAGAAAACGCTGCCTCTTCAGACTTAACTTCTGCCACAACATGAAGCAAAGTCATCCAGCAACTGTTGACCAATCAGATATGTTCCAGTACATTCCAGGTAGAATACCATGCAGCATGTATCTTAACTGACAGATGAGGAGAAAATTGTTCCTGATGTGAAAACTCTCCAGAGTTATGAAATCCTGCAGTGTGTCATCAACTGATGAGCCTTAAAACTCCTGGATGTGTTATTTAAACTGGACATCTTAGTTCACCTGTATCTGTAGCAACATCCACACATCAAAGCAGCATTTTGTTTCTCTCCAACAAACGTCCTCTTTAGCTAACAGGAAGATGTTCTTAAGCTGAGAAAGGTGACAGCAGAACTCACAACAAAGACTACAGAGCCAGACAAACCAACAGAAACAGGTTCACATCAGCTTATCAAGTTCCAAATCCAGATCTGGGTTCATGCTTAATTAGACACACTGACTTCAGAAACAGTCTAGAAGCTTCTAAATTGATAAATGTCCTTTTTCCAAACTCTGTTCATCTGACATTTAAGGCTGAAATCATCAAAATATCCTCGGTGGACAGTCAGCGGGTCTTATGTTAAATTTTCTGGTTCATTCACATTTTGGGCTTTTGGCAGGAGCTGTTTATCCACAGTGAGTCTGGCAGAAGAATAAGTGGCTCAGACTGGAGCAGCAGCAGCAGCTCAGTGCAACATTAAACAGTCTCTCAGCTGGCTGCTTCACCTCTCCCTGTTAGTCTCTCAGAGACTGAACAGCACAACATCAGCGAGAAAATGATTCATCTAATGGAGGCCGAGAGCTCAGAGAGCAGCAGCTGAGGACAGCCAAAAGAGACAAACACACAGGAACAGAAAAAAGGTGCGAAAACATTGAGGTTTGGAAAATATCTTACATATCCAGCAGTCAAAAGAGGAGTTTAACTAGAAAATCAGCAATATCCAAAACATACAAAAACAGATTCTGGTAACCTTTGAAAATGACTAAACTTTATTAGAGTTTTGTGCATCAGATCAGGTTTCACTTATTCAGATGTGGAAATACTCAATATAACAGAGCTCAACTGATTTGAGAGTTCCAAACAATCTGACAATGACAAATCAATAATTATGTAACTAACATCCAAACATTTAAGGAGAAAGCTCCTTAAAGAATAACGCTGGCAATTTTCTGTTTTTCTTCTTGTCAACAAATCTCATGTTTGGATCCAAACCAACAATGAACTGATCTACTAACAGTATTGTGTGTGTATCAAAGCTGATATATCTTATTCCTCTGTTGTGTCCAAAAACTATTAAAAACATGTCAGTGAGTCACACCGCTGCACTGGGTCACATGTTCCTTCATCATGAAGAGTTTGGTCACGTTAGTTTGTTTAGAAACGGCTCCAAAGACTAATAACAGCATCATGTTTTCAGTCTCTGGAAAGTATGAGGAAGTGTGAGGAAGAGGTGACTGAGCATGAGCGAGGACGCAGGTCTGTTGACTCCGCTCTGCTAGCTTGTTGTGCTACGTATCATGAAGTCTTGACTTTGTACTAAACTTCTTTGAGAAATTTACCATGTCTGGGTCAGAGTCTGATCAATATGATGAGCGTGAAAAAATGTACTGCAAAGGGAACCACATCCTCATGCATGTGTGGTGGCCTCTTCCTGAACCTTCCCATATTTTATTTGATTTCCCAGTGATCCACTCAGAACACTTTTTTACAAACAAAGTAATTTTGGCCTGAATTTCAGACATTTGGGGTCGACGTCTGTCCATCTTTTGGGCGGATAACATTAATAAATTACTCTTGTTGGCTTTTTACTCGCAAAGATAAGTGCCGTTTTATCTTGTGTTACTATGACAACCGGCAACAGTGAGTTGTCATCTGCGGCTACCTGCATATTAAACAGTTCTTAATATGATTTTGATGTTTATTGCTTATTTATTCTGTTTTGATATGTTTGAAAACCAACCAATGTAGTTAATGTAAATATCGTTTTAGACGTTAGTAAAAGTAAGTAAGTGGAAGTTGTTGTTTGTTTGTTTTTTTTAATCATCAGAGCTTAATGAATCCGGGTCGACCAGGATCCAAATCATGAATATTTATCAGAACCATCCTAACAGGAGGACAAGAAAATGTCTTCTGATGAGGTAGGGAGGAGAAAAAAGTAAAAAATTCAAAGTCAGAATTTGAACCTTTTCTTCTTATTATAATTTGTTTGTATTTCTTTGTTTGAGTGAAAATAGTGTATAATAAAATAAATGGTGTCCAATTTGCCAGAAGACAGTGACATGCTGGTTTCTTGTTCTGGTTGTTCCAGGGTGTGTGTGTGATGGTTGGCTAACTAGGCTACTGCTCAGTGAGAGCTGATACATTAACCCCTTCTGTCTTAATATTTACAGTTGGCGGATAAGCTGACAGCTGTCTCTGCAGTTAGTGTGCACTAAAACTAAATTTTAATTTTAATATTTTAGTTTGGTGAGAATGGATATGCTCAGTGTGTGTCTGTGAAACAGCATCAACATCTGATCGATCAGCTGACTGAGCCGGACTCTCAGCAACAAAACAGAACAGCGGTGATGCAGGAGAGGAGCTCAACAAAACAGCTCCTGCAAAAGAAACCACTTAAAAAAACATTTTAAAAACACAATATGCTCAGATGTTACCATTAGCTCCCTGCTGAAGACTGCATGACATGGCCTATGACAGGTGATACCATGGAAACAGGAAGCTCAGGACTGCCATTCAGCACCAGATCTCTCAGATTAATAAGGCAGTGGATGGTAAAGCATGACTCTGATATAATGGTGTGTTTTAGAAACAAGTGAATTCCTCAGTGTTTTGTGTCACTTCACAAATCAATTTGTTACCTTTCTCGGTTTGATTTCAATGTTGCTTTAAAGGACGGGTTCACAATTTTTCAAGTCTGTCTTCAAACAACAGTCAGGAGCCTAAATGAACATCGGAGGAGGTTTTTCCTGCTGTAATTATTCCTCCTGTTCATACTGACCTTTAAAAGATTCCTTCCTAGTGCGTTTCCAGTGCAAGTGACAAAATCCACAGCCTTCTGTTCAAAAATGTATTTCAAAGTTTATTTGGAGCTAATATGAAGCTTCAACCATCCAAATTAGTCGAGTGGATTTCTTTCAAAGTTAGTCTTTTTACTTTCTGTTTCTACACTCAACAGGGAACCACAGCAAAGCAATTTTATACTAAAAAGTTATCCACTTGATTTGAGTAACTTGGGCTACTGAAGCATCAGATTAGCTTTAGATAAACTCTTTATTAAGTACATTTTTAAACAAAACAAGGACTGTGGATTTTGTGCCCCATCACTTACATGGAAAGCACATATGAAAGGGATCTTTTAACAGCCAGTATTAGCAAGACGAATGATTGCAGCAGGGAAAACCTCTTTAAATGTTCATTTGGGCTCCTGACTGTTGTTTGAAGACAGACTTGACTAATTGTGAACCAGTCCTTTAAGGAGGGGAAGGTGATGAAAATGAAAAGGAGGTTATGTTTGGGTTTTTAACTGGCACTGTTTGTATACATCAGTAAACTGTAGATTTGTCAATGACGGAGAAAGAGTACATGTATTTTTAAAGCTTCTTTTTTGTAAGTTATTGAAGTTTTTTGCTGAAAAAAACATTATTTATCTGAGTATTTTATATTTATATGTCTCAAACATGCCTGGAGGGAATCTTTGAATGAAACAATCAAAAAATATTCCATAGTAGCGGACTGTGTACACTGGTCAGCGTCACAAAAAAAAAAAAAAAAAGAGGTCAAAGGTTTCTAAGAAAAAAGATGCTCACTGTGCTGATTGTGGTAGGCTGAGGGCTGTCCTCCCGTGACTAAAAACAGATGAGCATAAAATAACTGAAGCACGTGACCAGCATCGTTCTGTTCTGAGGGTTGGCACCGCCGCCGCCTCCTCATGAGAGCGATAGACCTGCGGAGCGTGAACCAACAGCAGATGGAGAGGAGCCACCGTGGAGCTACACGAGTAACGACGTGAAACAAAAATCACTCGAAGCTGAGGAGGCTCAACAAGGACATAAAAGAGAAACACCAGAAAAAACAAATGTGTTGGAGTCGAAGAAATCAGCAGAGAGATTTGAAATCTGCGGGAAGCGATGCTGAGAGAGTCCTCTTTATGATGATAAATGGAAACAGGCAAACGTTAAGTGGATGAAGTGGGAGGTGACAGATGCAGCTGCCACCAGAGGAGCCCGCTAACAGCAGCTAATCTGCCTCTCTGCATCACTCAACACAAACTGCTCTGAACAGCAGAGAACAAAAAGACATTAAACAGCTCCTGCTGAAGGAGACGGTGCAGGAAGGCCAAAAACTATAAAACCTAACTGTTTCAAATGATGACACTCAAAACAGGGATGCAGATGTTGGAGCTTCTAGTGGGATTAAGCCACAACGGTAATGAGGCTGGTTTGAGGTTTATTCAGCTGTCCAAACTCTAATAGTAGCATGATTAGAAGATGATTTTGGTATAAATACACCTGACTGGAAGTTCTAACTTTTGTTTATTAAGAATCATGGAAAACATAAACATTTAAATTCGACACTATTTTCTGTGCAGCATGTAAGCTGAATCATCAGATAACATAAAAACATCAATTAGGTGATTTGAAGGCCAAGAAGCAGGATTACAACCCACTCATCAAACTTAAATATATACTGTCATGATGTGAACCTTGTTTCCTTCCACACATCAGCCTGTCTCAGCTATTAGAAGGTGGTAACACAATAATTAGTTAATAACAGTGACTGGCATGAAGACGGACTAATGGAGGAGCCAGTGGCTCATTAAATGACACATATTATTTTGCCATGTCAGTATGATTACTGTTTTTAACTCGTCTGATTGTTTTCTATCTGAGCTGAAATGGACTGTGGATGAACGCAGCTGTGATGTCTCATTACAGGAAAAATTATCCTGAGCAGATGTTTGGCCCAAAACTGTCCACACGCTCTGCCTGTGTTAATGTATAAGAAGCCTGAGCCTCCACACACCCACTACTTTTCCTACAGTGAACAAATGTCATGAAAAGACCAAAACCAAACCCATTTCTTCCTACTGATGACATAAACCTTTAAAAAACACAAATGTATAGTTTCATGTTGAAAAAAGGCTCTGTGATTTCCTGAAACAGCTGGCCACTGCAGTTTCATAACAAACAGGATGAAACAGTGCGTTCATTGGGGACTACTTTCAGCGGCAGATGAATCCACATTTTGTGCTCTAGTGAGTATTTCTGGCAGCAGGACGGTGTGTGTTTATGGTGATGAAGGAACATGTGACCACACAATACTTGTTAGTAGATCAGTTCATTGTTGGTTTGGATCCAAACATGAGATTTGTTGACAAGAAGAAAAACAGAAAATTACCAGAGTTGTCATTTCAAAAGGGGAGAAAGAGAAAGTGTGTGTGTGTGTGTGTGTGTGTGTGTGTGTGTGTAAAGGTCACTCCCTCCTTGGTGCTCTGAGCCTCCTGTCAGCCTGTTGGAGGTCCTGACTGACCCCCCCCCCCCTCAGACGCCCTCTGAGCCTGATCGATGACTCCACGACCCCACACTGTACACTCTACTGACATCAGGCCAATTTCTTTTTTAAATGGAGAACCTTCTGACTTACTTGAATTATAAATTAAATAACAAAAAAATGACAAAAAAACTGCGGAGCTCCTTAGTCCCGTCTGACATCATTCAATGATTGGCCGACAAAATCCAAAGTATGAAACACAGCAAACAGCTGCACAACGTCCGGCTTCATTAGGGGACATAAGTTAGACCAGGCTAGGTGTGTTAGACAGAACAATTAAAACAACTGTGACTTATTTTCCTCACATGTGCTGCAGCCTTCAAAAGGAAATAACAAGCAACGTTAATATAAAACAGATACCACAATCTCCCACAGCGGACTTCAGTCTGACTGGTTTTATATAAAATAATACACAGACCTGATCTACATGTCGTTCACTGTAGCTAACGTCAGTCCAGCTGCTGGACACATGTTCACAAATAATGTTACTCCAACTTTAATGTTTCAAATCTACAGAACATTTTCAGTTACGTCACACGTTCCTCGTCTTCTGCATTATCGTTTTATATCTTTAATCAATTCAATTCTTAACTGCAATTAATCAATAATGGATTAATCATTAACATCCCTAGTTGGTGGTCTTGAAACACAGCCAATCCTATTGATATTTGGCACCTTTCGAAAGCTGAGATGTCACACAATACTTCACAAAGGAAATAAAGCATAAACATACATACAGACGTAAAAGACAATAAAAAACAGAAATAAATAGAAAATAGAAAAATTACACAAAGGAGAGTCTGAACAAATGGGTCCTGAGCAGCTTTTTAAAAGTGTCCACAGAGTCCACAGATCTTAAGTCCAAAGTCTCCTTTAGCTTTAAGCCTCGAGTGAGGAACAACCATCAAACCCTGATCAGAGGACTCAGACACCTGCTGGTGACGCAGGCTTAGACAGGTGTCTGACCATGCAGAGCTCTACAGGTGATACGCAACAACTCTCAATCAGATATTGCATCTGAAGGGGAGCCAGTGAGGAGAGATCAGAAACGGTGTCACATGAGGAAAAAAATGAGGTCTGATTGACACGTTCGGTATCTGATAACTCATAACACATCTGGAGAGAGAGAATTTTAAAGTCTCTCTCTCTCTTCTGAGTGTGCTTTGGATCACTCTCGAATCTGATTCTGATCGAATCGATCGAATCTGATTGAATCTCTCTCTGGATTTATTTTTTCAGTCCTGCTTATTTTGTTGTTATTTATTGGATTGTTTGTGTTTGGTTGGTTGGCTCTGGCTGTGTGAGGGCGGGTGTATTTTAAATACATGTACATGTGTCTTGTATCTCTGGTTCAAATCCACCTGTCGGATGCCTAATTAATATGACAATAAGAAATACAGCATGTACCCTCATATATCAGCATTTGAGCTGCTGATCCAATTCTACACCACAGTCATCGAGTCTGTTCTCTGTACGTCCATCACTGTCTGCTTTGGGTCGGCCACCAAACAGGAACAAACTACTACAGACAGTCAGGTGTGCAGAAAAGATCAGTGGTGCCGACCTGCCCACCATCCAGGACCTGCCCACCATCCAGGACCTGCACACCTCCAGAGTCTGGAAACAGGCAGGGAAACTCACAGCAGACCCCTCACACCCAGGATATAACCTGTTCTAATGTCTCCTCTCTGATAGACGCTACAGAACACTGTAGAACAAAACTACCAGACACAACAGCAGCTTCTTCCCACACAGCATCACACTTATGAACACTTAAATCCGTCATCCATCACTGTCAAATACATATTAAAAGTCTCCGTCCGCTCAGAAATGAGTTTTTCTTGTTGTTCCTTCAGCTGCATGAATGACGTATGTAAAGATTCATCTGCTGAAGGAGGAAAGTTTCTCTGAGCTCACTGAAAATCTGATTTTAAGGGGCGGGCCTATGAGCAGGATGTGTGACATCACTTGTTTGGAGCCAATCATGGTCCAATATTTAACTTATACAAGTGTGATGTGGAAACCTGAAGCCTCCAGAGCACAAACACTGAGGATGGACTTTACAGTGAAGGAGGAGACATCTGGTGTCCAACAGGAAAACTTCTGACATTAAATATATTTTTTTCATTTTCAGAGATTCTAGAGTTTTTTAATGAGGGTGAAGGAGGAGATGTAAATTTGTAAAAGGATTTTTAACATGGTAATTAAATTTTTTTTCTGGAAAAATCATATCAGACACACATTACTGTTCCAAGCAGAGTATTTTTTATATGTCCTACATGTCTGCAGGGGATCTTTAAGCAGGCTGTATGTACTGTACATAGACATGTACACGAGTATACTGTACATAACCAATTACTATATGTATATGAAATAACTTTTAACATTTACCCATTCAATATCTATTCAGCACTCTTTGCACTACTTCCCTTCACATTTAACAGAAACTGACCTGTAGACATTGTATGTCGTTGTCCACGTGTTGTTTCTATATGTAAATATCTATTTTTCACCTACTTGCTTGAACATACTAGTCATATGTTTGTTTAATTATCTTTGTTCAGCTTTGTTGTCCTTGTTCTGTATGTACATGTGCATCTTCCTGAACTTTGTTGTGTGCGAGCACGCTGAGAGCCACTAAACTGGAGTCTAATTCCTTTTATCTGTAAACATATTTGGCCAATAAAGCAGATTCTGATTTATGTTACATATATTTAATAGAGCAGAGCAAACGGATGGTTTGAGCCCTGATCCTGGCCGACAGTCAGACCACAGCCCTCCCTCTGCTGCTCTCTGGATACTATAGGCTCTCCTCCATTTTGTCTGGCAACACAAATGTCAGCCATTATTACTAATGAATCGATCAGCAGGAGACTTCTTACCTCCCCGCTGCTCAAATTAATTGGGGCTTTAAAATTTCACTAAATTATTTACACACCAGCAGAGCACCAGGCTGTGAGTCAGGAGATTAAAAGACACAGATGAGGAGTGTTTGCAGCCCTCTGAGTGTCAGTACAGCTGCTGAAGAGGAGGAAGAGGAGGAAGACCACCTGACTGACGGAAAACACTCACTGAGGCTCAGCAAGTTTAAAACAGACCCAGGTGCTGAAAACACATCAACACTATGAAAGACATCAATTAGGGCTGCAACAATTATTTTCATTATTGATTCATCTGTCGATTATTATCTCGATTAATCGATTATTTGTTTGGTCCATAAAATGTCAGAAAATGGTGAAAAATGTCAATAATTGTTTCTCAAAGCCCAAGATGACGTCCTCAAATGTCCACAACCCAAAAATATTCAGTTTACGGTCACAGAGACTAAAGAAACCAGAAAATATTCACATTTAAGAAGCTGGAATCAGAGAATTTGGAGAACTTTACTTTAAAAATGACTCAAAACTATGAATTGATTATCACAATAGTTGCCTATTAATTTAACAGTTGGCAATTAATCGTTGCAGCTCTTAAAAAAAATATAACGTCAGAAAATAGATTTACAGTTTTTCTGCAGTTGCTGCAGGGAAGGTGAAACACGTATGAAGAAATATGCAGCTGCTGGTAATGTTTTTGTCTGTTTTGTCTAAAAGTCCAAGAAGACATCTTGTTTTTTAAGTAAAATGATAAAAATAGAGAATGAGCAGATGAGTCCAAACCTTTGACTGGTACTGTAGCTTTTTAGTTCTCCACTATTATCTGTGAGGAGCTGTGGATCATCAGAGTTCATATGTTCCTTCATGCATAAAACATGTTTCAGCTAAATATTAAAATGTCTCAGCTCGGCCTGTTAGAGCCCATTTATCAGCATAAAAAAGTTTGAAATTCAGTGTAGAACAAGTTTCATTTCATTGATCACTGAGAAAAGTCAGCCGCAGATTATATTGAGGTTTTCTAAAAAAAAAAAAGAATAAAAAAAAAAAAGTACATTCTTACTTTTTATAATTCAACTGATCAGATTTCATCAGAATAATATTTATGCTGCATTTAGACCATTAAAAACAATTAGGTCAGTTAGAGAGTCATGATGCCCTAATATAGATCACACTTTGACTTCACTTTGACATTGAAGGAGGGGGTCACAATTTTCAAGTGTGTCTTAAAACAACAGTCAGGAGCCCAAATGAAGAGTGAAACCTGTTTTTCTTGCTGTAATCATTCCTCCTGTTCATACTGACCATTAGAAGATCCCTTCATAATGCACTTACAATGGAAGTGATGGGGGACAAAATCCACATGAAGCTAATATGAAGCTTCAGCGTCCAAATGAGTCAAATCAAGTAGATATCTTTCAACGTTACAGTCTTTTTAGTGCCAAAGTCCCTCTTTTTGATACTATACTTCCACCGCAGCTCAACAGGGAAACACTGTCCGAGGAAACACAAAGAGGGAATTTGATGCTAAAAAGACTGTAAATGTGGCAGATATCCACTTGATATGACTAACTCAGACTGCTGAAGCCTCATATAAGCTTCACATCTACTTTTAAATGACTGTGTGGACACACTGTGGATTTTGGCCTCCATCACTTCCATTAAAGCACATTTGAAGGGGATCTTTTAATATCCAGTATGAACAGGAGGAATGATTACAGCGAGGAAAACCTCTTTCACTGTTCATATGGACACCTGACTGCTGTTTAAAGACACACTAGAAAAATTGTGACTCTAACCTTTAAAGAGATTTAAAAAGCCACATTAAATCTTCTTTGATTCAATTTTGTAAAACATTAAACATGAAAACTTCCAAGGACGACAAATATTTTTTATAGGCACTGTACTCAAAGTAAAGCCGTCACTGACACTGAATGTGAACTGTGATAAAGAAATTAAATAAAGACAGTCTGTGACTGTGGGCTTTTGCGATTATGTAAATTAAGCTCAAACAATTAAACTATTCAACTTTCATCATCAGTTTGACTGTGACTGCAGGGAAAATAACTGAAAAACACAAAGATCATTGAAAGAGACGAACATGAACTGGATCACAAAAAACTAAAGAGAAGAGCTGTTAAAATGAGATTCAGCCTTTACGGCTGAGATTTATATTCTGCCTCAGATTCTTCAGCAAAGCAGCTGCTGATCCAGACTTTGAAAGCCTGTTTGCAGAACTCCAGTCTGAGTGTGGCAGCTCGACTCGAGCATCCCAGAGATTTGGTTTTGTTGAGGCCATGTGTCATTCTGTTGAGCCTGTAACACAACATCTACCAGCTGAACTGATCTGACAGAATTTATACTAAAAACCAATTACTTCATGTTCAATAAAAACCTGATGATCTGAAGATTGAGGGAACAAGCGTGGGCTTCTCCTCCGCCTCGAGCAAAGCTGCACAATCTTTTTAACACCAGTCGCATTTCTCCTTTCAAATTGCAAATGTCACAGATGAACCATGAAGTAGTGGAGTTACGAAAGTCATCAGTCTGTGAGGGGAACTAAAAGACCACAGGAGGAGCATCAGAGCCATAAATAACCAGCTGTTTGCTCTGTTGTCGAGGTGACAGCTCAGATTCGTCAGCAGCACCTGAAGATTCGGTCCAGTTTTGATGAGAAATGTTCTGATTGATTGATCCTGCTCTGTGTCTGATCGGACAGGTGAGGCAGGAAATCGGAGCGCGGCGGTGAAACGCCGCTTCGACCCGGTGCTCTGATGGAGAAGGAACCCCCCGCTGTGTGACTTCACATCCACTTCAGATCACTGAACCGAGAGCAAACAGGCGAGGAGGAAACAACAAGGCAAAAATAATAAATAAATAAATCCACAAGAAGTACAGGAAGCAGAACGATGGAGGGAAACGAGGAGGAGATACAGAAAACTGATTAGCATAAGAATCCTGATCCTTATTTTCTACGATTTTCAATTAATTCACAGATTGCAAAAACCTTATTTTCTAGTGTTGTTAACGTTACATTCATGGAATAAAAAAGGTGGAACTCAACAGTGCAGGCGGTGCAGCACCTGCATGGCGTCCAGCGCGTACTCACTCAACTTATAGTTCATCTTCAAAACAGGAAAGTTTGGGCACATTTTGGATTTAATAACTTAATAATTAGCTTTGTGTGAGACAAAGTATTTTGTGAATACAGTGGATGTGAAAAGTCGACACACACAGTTACCTAAGAAGTTCAGTTGACTTTTCACTTGAATTTTATAGGTTGCAATTTCACATCACAGGTGGAAAAAGTTCAGACTAGATTTATCTTCTGGTTTGTTTTCCCCCTTTGGTGCAGTTTTCTTGTGCAGATCTGAACACAGAAATGTGTACTAATGTACTAACTCAACGGAGGATGTTGTGATTGTCCAGAGGAGCTTCTTCCTGTGTTCATGTTCTCACTCCCAGACACATCTGACTTTTAGTGATGCGTTTTGGTTCACTTGGATTTTTATGTGTGAATAGAAACCGGACTGGAAGTTTACCACCTCATCCACTGATTCAGACCAGAGCAAACCAACTATAAACAACACTAAAAACACTTTTTAAGCAGAAGTGCCATAAAAAAAATGCTGGTTTCAGCTTCTCAAACATGATTTAAAGCTTTTCTTTGATAGTAAACAACAAGTTGTGACAAAACAAGACGTCAACTTTGACTCTGGGTAATTATTTCTCAGTATTTTGTCACTTTTTTTTAGACCAAATGATTAATAAAAATTAATGAAAATAATTGATTGTTGCAGCTCATCATCCCTTCAAAGAACATTCCTGCTGATCTTCAGCAGACCACAGTAAGTAAAGAGAAACCTGCACAGTGACAGAGTCTATGTAAAGGTTTTCAGACATGTCAGACATCAAGGATCAACAAAGAACCCGATAACTTTTTCAGACATATAAGTATATAAAGACTCTCCCTTTTCTATTAAACATGAGAGAAACAAATGAGTCAACAGCAGAGGCAATAAAACTGTGAGCACAGTTAAATGAAATGCCAGGAATGATTTGCAGCTTCTGTCTGATCCATATTCCATTTGTGCCTTTTATCAGTTTATCAGAGTCGCTGCTGGACAAACAACACAAAGCTGTATGAAAAACCTAAAATGAAATTTGTTTTTTGGATGTGCTTATTCATCTGCAGAGGTGGAAAATCCTTCTTACTGCCAGAAAGCAGAAAGTTTATAGAGGAATCCCCAGAAGAGACGGGAAAGCAGAGAGAAGAAGAGACAGAGAGATTAACTAAAGCTTGTGACTGACCGACCGTGATCTGCATCATCTGAGCAGCGTGTCAAAGTGTTTCTATCTTCTGCTGCCAGAAGATTCATAATTTATTTAGGTATCGCAGCCTTAAGACGTTTATAAAATCTTTTAAATTTTTTGAATCTACTTCCAAACAAAACTAACTTCCCCACAAATGCTTTTATCATTCAGTTGATTTTACAGTGTCAAAAAATTACCCTTGAACTTTCCCTTAAAGTCGCTTTAAAGTGAGAAACAGCGTCTACCTTTGAACTGTGTCTTCTTTGATGGCGTTCACATCACACAGCAAACATCCCTCCAGGTAGAAAATATCTTTTCCATCCTGGCATCAAGGTGAAACTTTGAGTATCAAATGAGTAACAACTAATTCAAAAGGAAAAAGTCTAAACTTATCAGCTGAATGTAAAACCAGTTGAATTTTAAATGCAATGTCTTTTATAATGTTTTTGTCATTGCCATTCAGTAGTTATAGCATTTAGCATTTAAAGGCAATTTTATGGTAAACAACATTAAACAGAGGCACAGTTACCACAGATACACTACATCTATATACATCCATTATTGGACAAATTCCTTAGCTGACTGCCAGGTCAGAAATTTGATTGTTCTGAAACCACATGATCATTTACAGCACTCATTCATGGCCACATGTGTGTGATTACCTCACTGGACATTACATTAATCTTTGTGTATGTGAGTGGTTGTCATTTCTGTAGTATTTTATCTTGTTTTCTTTCACATTTATTTAAATATTTCCTGTAAAGTGTGTTTTCTGTTGACCCTGATCAAGTTGTTGTTTATAATAAAATTGTTTCTAGTTTTAATCTTTCAAAACTGTTTCTTTTCTCCATGCGACTCCCAAGTCAGTGTGTTCCCGACTGTGCGAGAAGGTCAACATGCTCAGAGCGTTCAGAGTTTACCTGAAATGGTCAGATTTAGATCTGAACACTCAAACAGACCTTCTCCTGGTCTGAACCAGACTATTTGATATTAAAACGAGTTTCTCAGTCCACTCTCCCTCTTCTACTTCTCCACTGTGACTCTGAAGCCCTCCAACAAAAATGAAAAATGAGTGACCAAGAAACAGAATAAAAAAGATTCCTCAGTGGCATAACTGACTTAAAAAAATCTTTAGATATGCTTTGAGACAGTCAGAGTCAGCTGACAATCCTGAGCGACGACAGTCTTGAAACTGCTGCCAAATGTTTGGTTTCCGTGGAGAATAAAAAGGGACATATTTGGACCAACAGGCTGAATTAATACAAGACCAACTGAGCAGCAGTGATCATGTACCTGTGGTGATAATCACACTGAGAATATAAAGAACTCTGAATGTGAGAGACAGAAAAAAAAGGAAAAATAGCTTTTCATCTGTTGCTATGGTGAAGGAATAAAGATTAGTCAAAGAATCTAAAAATACTTTTACAGATTTCATCCAAAGACTTATAATGACTGAAAAAAACACTGATAGTTCACTTTGGAACATTATTACTGAGGAGCAAAAGAGTCAAAAATCACTATTAATACAATAAAACCATCCATCCATGTTCCACTGCTTCTCCGGGACGAGTCACGGTGGCATCAAACTGAGTAAGGAAACCAGACATCCTTCACCCCAGGAACCCCCTCCAGCTCCTCCTGGGGGAACCCGAGGCGTTCCCAGTCCAGAGGAAATATGTAATCCATCCAGCGTGTTCTGGGTCTGCCCCGGAGTCTCCTACCAGTTGGATGTGTCCAGAACACCTCCAGAGGGAGGCATCCAGGAGGATCCTAACCAGGTGCCCAAAGCACCTCAGCTGGCTCCTGGATGGCCGATGACCTCCCCGGACATCCGAGCTCCTCACCCTCATCTCTCAGACTGAGCCCAGACACTCTCCAGAGGAAACTCATTTCAGCCGCTTGTATCCGCGATCTCATTCTTTCAGTCGTCATCCTTTAATCTTTCTGTATCGAGTGCAGAGATTGGTCTTGGATGTACTTAGCATAGCTTAGCACAAACACTGGAAGCAGGTGGAAACTGCTAGCCTCGCTCCATCAGAAGTTTAAAACTCCACCTTGCAAGAACTCTACAGCTGTCTGATTTACATGTTGTAACTAACTTGCCAAAATTTTGACATGTTCCTGTAATGAAGATGACAGCTGGAGACGTTTCAGTAACACGTCCTCAGGGACATAATGAAGCTCTGTGGTTAGAGGACAGCTGGAAATGTCAGCAGTCCTTAAATGTGACAGACTAACAGGTCGCCTGACTTCACAGGAGCGACAGCGCTGAGTCACCGACACCTCCCCCTGATCAGGAACTCTGGGGGGAAAAAGTGAGGAGGCTGAAGAGGAAGCAGCAGCTGAGGGATGATTTAGAGGGAAAAAATGAAACGTGGGTTTGAACTGGATCAGAACACATGGCGGTCGCTGTGATATGACTAACAGGTTCAAATCTTTTCATCATCTGTCTGAGCCTGTCAACGGTTCTGCGTGTGTTCTCTGCACACTAACAAGGTTTCACATGAACAGTTCACATGTGGTATGTCAGGATGTGATGTCAAATTACTGTAAATATGTATGTTGTTCATACTGCCTCTGTTTATGTGGCGACAAAAATCTCACTGATCAGAAGAAATGACACTTAGAGAATCTCAAGATTTCCTTGTTAAGAACTGAGCAGCAGAAAATTAACTGTCTACATACGTTTGCATTGCTCAGATTTTAAACCTTTGAGTTGAACTGCAGCAAAAAAAAAATTATTATTTTACTAGATTGATTTAAATGTTTATAAATGTAAGCTATAGTTTTGTGTTTCTGAAACCAAACTTAAGCCCTTCATCCAATCTCATAATCATCATACCTCATTAATCATACTGAACATGACATTTTTGAACTTCAACTGCAGTTTATACAATGCAGCATTAACCAAGCAGATACACAAGTACAGGTGGTCACATGCACAGACACCACCACCAGAATCCTAATCATCACTGCTAAAAATATTACAATTCATACAACAGTAACAGAAATAAGGTCACCAGTCAGGAAGAAGTCAGTTAAAAGTTTACACCAATCAGCAACTACCATGTCTTGAGGCTGAAGCACCTTAAAGTGCCACAGACGGCCGCTAGCTGCTCCAACTGACCATTCAAAAAGCCTCAACTTCTCTCTAGAAATACTGATCAATCATTGTTTTCAACAAGTCATTCTGGTCTCAATCTTTAAATGCAGGCCCTCTAATAAGTGTGCTGGTGGTCATTTTGGAAATTATTGCTCTGTTAATAAGATTTGAAGACTTATAGTAGCTTTGATGTCTGCTGTGTGGGTGTTAATTGACAGCTGTGATTGACAGCTGGCTCACCTGCTGCTCTCCCTGGCTCCCCATAAATATGAGCGTGAACACAAACAACACATGGAAACTCCTTAGCAACAACCTTAGTAACCAAGGCTACAGAACAGAGGGCCGTTTATGGGTATGCACGACAAGCCAACGTCAGCTCGTCAGCAAGGTAGAAAAAAAAACACGTAAACAAAACATTCAGAGCAGTTTGACCCCTGACTTTTGACTTGCAGGCAGCATTTCTACATACATTCACCAAGTTTTGGACCATGTTTGACATCCGACAACAAAATAATATAAATAACAGAAAATCACAAAAAAAGCAGAATATGTCCCCTTTAAAAAAAGCAGATTTGGTTACTTGATATTTCACCAGTCTAACCAACAACAATAACAGTTTGGACTGTAGCAGCAGCTTCAGTGTATCACTGCTGCTGTGGGAACATCCTTTAGTACACAGCTTAGAGACATTTTAAACAGTCTTCTGTAAAGCTGTGCATCCTCAGCAAAAAAAAGGTTTAAATAAACAAGAAAAAGAAGAATTCTACGTTCATATATGAAAGACAAACCGCCTGCATACACACTTCAAACGTTTACACACTCCCCCTCAGCTGAGTGTAAATCCACTTTCATGCTGCATTAGCAGGCCTCCATGTGAAACTTGTATCAAAGCAAACAGACGCAGACAGATACGGGCCTCCCACTCACACGCTGAGGAACACTGAGGAATACATTCATTAAACAGCCTGAGGACAGAGGGACGGAGCTCCTGATGTGTTCACAGCCGCTCAGTAAATTACAGGTGTCACTGTGGATGGTGAATACAAACATGCAGATAATCAGACTTTAGTTCTGGTATGTATGAAATGTACATGTTTAGTCAGAGCAGAGAAAGAAATGCGGTGCTGCGGTGGAAGTATAGTAACAAAAAGAGGGACTTTGGCACTAAAAAGACTGAGTCTGTTCCTCTATCTGCATGAACAGATCAGTGATCGCAGGTTTGGTTTTGTTTCATCTTTTCATTAAATGTATTCAGATCAGATTATGTTTTTATTTCTGAAAAAAGATGACTGACAGAAAGCAGTTTTGCGCTGTGCCACCCTGCAGTTGCCATTCGCTGATCTTCTAGTAGTGATTCTATTGGTGTTTGTTTTTGTGACATATGGACAAAGTACAGCTGGGGCGAAATTTTTAAAAATCAATTTGATAAGAGAAAACTTGATAAAGCTGTCATAACTGAGCAGCTTGTACTTTTTCCAGAATCATACAGTGGTGCCATTTCATTTGTTTCTGATCCATTATTTTCAGTGCTTGTTTGTACAGTGATGTAACAGGTTTGACAGCTGACTGTGAAGCCTGGCTCCATACAGTAACTCAGTAGGATAAATGTGAAAAAATCATGGCATGCATGAATAGTTGAGCTGCCTTGAGGGGTATATGTCTTATCATTCTGAAAAAGTTCAGATTTGTCTTCACTGTCTTGCATCGCTAAATCACTGACTTCCTTTATGTCCTCAATCTATTTAATTATAAGCTTATATTTTTATCTTTCCTTCTTATGGAAAAACACATTGACGTCTGTCTTTTTAAGATTCAGGGACAGATGATTGTTTTTGAGCCAATGGGATACAACCTTTATTTCATTTGTTAACGTCTCTGCTGCTACACAAGGGGTTCTAGCTGATACATAAATGACTGTATCATCAGCATACATTTGACAACCAGCTCTTTGACAGCATGTTGGTAAATCATTTATGTATAAATTGAAAAGCAGAGGCCCCAAGTTTGAGCCTCGTGGAATACCCAGTCTGGATCGTCGGGGGATTGATTCGTTTTGCATTCATTTTGACACGTTTCTCTCTACATTTGAGATATGACGCAAACAAGCCAGTTGCTTACTCTGAAAAAAGGTGCTAAATTTGTTCAGAAGTATGTTATGGTTCATGGTCTCAAAAACACCACTCCCACTACATTACCCTTGCCTACTGAGCTCTTCATGTTTTCCGTTGACTATTTCCGTTGATTGGCCTAAATCCAAATTGTTTAGGATAAATAAATTTATTGTTTTCAAGGTGGTCAACCAGTTGTTCTACAATAACTATTTCCAGGACCTTTGAGAAAACAGGTCAAATAGAAATTGGTCTATAATTGCCTTCTTGGTCTGGTGCTCCAGCCTTAAAAATTGGCATGATGCTCCCTGTTTTCCAGCTTTGAGGATATTTACCAGTTCTGATGGAGAGGTTTATCAGATGTGTTATAGGTTTGATCAGGTGTGTGTTTTGATAAGAGCAGTATCCAACCCAAACAGATCCTTTGCCTTATAATTACTTAATTTATTGATGATTTTACCCACTTTCTCCCTGTTAAAGAATTGTCCAAGTGGCACCAGCAAAAGCCGACAGCAAAGCAGCAGTGAGCAAACATTTCCATTATGTCTGTGCTTATTGTCCAAGTTACCTCTTTGTTTTAGGCTTGTCCTTGTGCTGGTGAGTATTTGTTTAAAAGCAATGGCTAAAGCAGCAAGTACTAGCAGGGAGAAGCAGGATAAAAGGATAAGAGTGGAACCTAACAAACCACCCACACTCTCGGCAGTCAATAGGATGGACTTAAAAGTTTTTGAGCCCTGAAACTTGAAAATAATTGAACTTGTCCTTTAATACAGTCAATTCTCACAAACTGACCAGAGATTAGATATCTCTTAGCAAGAGATTTAAACAACAAATATGCCTTTGTCGTTTATTGGAGTGACTCTTCTCTTATTCGAGATCTGCTGATTCCAAGCAGCATGGAGGATTCATAAACAGCTGAAAGAGAGCTCTGTGTATTCTGTCGAGAGACCGGTGTTTGTTTTTATGTTTCATCTCATTGCAGATTACATGCCTTTGGGGTTTTTAGACTGTTGTTCAGACTAACAGCAATGTTGATTTGGGACTCAGGAACCTTATTACGGCCATTTATAAGAAAGACAAGTTGACCGACTATTAAGTTCTTTACTTCACAAGATTTAAGATCTTGAAGCTAAAACTGTAGAACATGATAATTTATAAAGTGAAAAAGTGGGAATACTTGTGAACTGATAAAAAGGTCCCAGTCTTAGGCGGAGAACCTCTGATTGAAGATTTGAGAGTCAGAAAATATTGATTTCTCACAGAACACAGATATCGATTTTTCCAGCAGACTGTTGACCCTGTGATGAGGTTTAACCTTGAACCTGATGTTGAACCGGGGATCTCCCTGCTGCCCTCCTCGGTCTCATTTTTCACCCGGATTAAAGGTGTTATTAGTCTAAGCTTGAGATGAGGAACCGGTGCAGTTTAATATGAAAACCACCAGCAGATCTGAGGTCAGAGGGTGTGAGACAATCTGTGAAATCATTTGTTAAATAAATAAAAATGTCTGGAGCTGGAGACACTTAGAGTCTGAGCAGCAGCTTCCTGCTGGGCTTCAGAAATGTCACACACCTGAAGTGCCGGGCTCCAGCTGCTTTAAAACACTAAATTACAGGTCACACACCTGCAGTTCCAGCACAATAATGTACCCTTCATAACTATAAACTGGCACTAATTGAAAGAATTGATGTGTTTTTCTGCACAGTATCACTGACGACGCTAGCAAAACTGAACCCGGCGACCTGATCAGTGAGGACCACCCACTCTCCGTTTCAGAGCATGACGTGAGGAGAGCTCTGAGACGAGTGAACAGCAGGAAGGCAGCCGGCCCAGATGGCATCCCTGGATGGGTGCTAAAATCATGCGCTGAGCAGCTAGCCCCTGTGCTCACCTCTATTTTCAACCTGTCCCTGGCCCATTCTGTCGTCCCTACATGCCTCAAAACATCTGCCATTATACCTGTACCCAAGAAGACCAGCCCAGCCCGCTACAATGACTACCGCCCTGTAGCACTGACCTCTGTGCTGATAAAGTGCTTTGAGAGACTCTTTAAAGACTCATCTGGTCATCTCTGTTCGCCTACCACCCCAATAGATGTACTGATGACACCATCTCGCACATCTTCCACTCCACCCTCTCCCACCTGGACATCAGAAAGGGGAATTATGTGTGCCTGCTGTTCACTGATAACAGTTTGACATTCAATACTATAGTTCCCTTCAGACTGGTCACCAAGCTCAGGGACCTGGGATTGAGCTCCTCACTCTGCTCCAGGGTCCGGAGTTTCCTGACTGACAGGCCACAGGTGGTGAAGGTTGGAACCTACCCCTCCAGCACTCGAACGTTCAACATCGGCACCCCCCAAGGCTGCATCCTGAGTCCTCTGCTTTACTCCCTTTACACTTATGATCGCATAGCCACACGCAGCTCCAACATCATTGTGAACGTTGGTGGTTGGCCTGATCTCCAACAACAACGCAACAGCCTATCTGGACGAGGTGGAGGTGCTGTCAACAACTTGGACCTGAATGTCTCCAAGACCAAGGAGATGGTGGTCGACTTCGGGAGGGAGAAGCAGAAGATCCATTACACACCACTCAGGATCTACGGGACCCCGGTGGAGAAAGTGAACAGCTACAGGTACCCTGGAGTTCACATCTCTGAGGACCTGACATGATGGTCTACACACATCACCACCCTGGTGAAGAAGGCAAGGCAGCGCTTGCATCACCTCAGGCAGCTGAGGAAATGCAGAAATCCTTCCACGCCACCACAGCAGGGTCTGTGCTCTCTGAAGCATCACTGCCTGCTACAGCAACTGCAGCTCTCAGGATAAGAAAGCCCTTCACAGAGTGATTCAGTGCGCCGAACGCATCACCAGGACAGCACTGCCCTGCCTCTGGGACATCTACACAAGGCGGGGGAGGTCCAGGGCAAACTGGATCACTAAGGACACCACCCCAACCACAAACTGTCTCCTGGGCCATACAGACCAAATCATCTATCAGCTTGATTGATCTCCTTTCTTCCATATTTCTATAAAAAACAACTAGCAAATACTTCCTACATTAAGATTATTCAAATGTATTTTTATTCAGTTGTAACTTGACAATTTTCAAACAAATCCCAGGCAGTGCACTCAAGCAGGGCTAAAACTAATTATTTTCACTGGAAATTAATTTGACAATGTTTTTTAAATGAATCAATAAAAAATTTAGTTTATAAAAAGTCTCAAAATGCTCCCAGAGCCCAAGGAGATATCTAATAATTAGTAATAATAATAATATTAATAGCAAATAATAATCTTGAGATGTCTATTAAAATCAACTTCAATCATAAATATTCTGTTTAAAACGCTATAAAACTGAGAAAAGCAGCAAATTTTCACAATGAAGAAGATGGAATCAGAAAATGTTTGGGACTTTAGATTAATAATTGACTTTAGAGTGGAAAAAATTGGTCTTTTCTAAATCGTGTAAAGCATACAGGGTCTCATTATTTAAACACTGCAAATCCTCAGAGAGAAACTTGAGACTTAAAAATAAATTACAAAATGTTATTGGATTATCAACTTTCATATAGATTTCTAGTTAACAGGTTACAACATTTTTACCATAGTTTATAGTGTTTATACCAATTTTAGTGGATTCAGACAGATCAGGATCAATCCTTCCCCTCATCACATCAGATGGGACAAACTTCTGTAATTTTATATCAGAAATAAGATCAGCAGGAAATCACTGTTGTTGTTAGCATTTATGACGCTCGTTACTGTCACCCTGAGTGCATTTTCCTGAGAAGACAACTATGAAAGTTTTCTCCCAGTGAGCAACATTAAATTAAATTACTTCCTCTGTATCTGCGATCTGTCACTCTGCACAGCAAAGTGCAAGACAATTAAGACTACTTTACCTCTCAGAGGGACGACTGATGGATGAGGATTTTATTTCTTATTTCCTCCCTGAGCCACACACACACACACACACACACACACACACACACACACACACACACACACACACACACACACACACACACACACACACACACACACACACACACACACACACACACACACACACACACACACACACACACACACACACACACACACACACACACACACACACACACACACACACACACACACACACACCTGGTGTGAAGAAATAAATACCTAGCTCAATAACGAATGGGTCTGGAGAGAGCGGCCAATAAACCGCCGTTTCATCATCAGACTGTCGCTCAGGTTATTTCCAACAGAGCTGAAATCTTCTGGAAACTAAATCAGCTCCTGCATGACGTTGTTCACAAAGTTACAGAGCAAAGACGACAATGCTGCCTGTTACTCAGAACATCTCAGTTTTCTGGTTACAAACCATCAGTCAAAGCAGTTCAGTTTTAAGCTCTGTGATTGGCTGTTTCTTGCTGAAACACACCTTGGGAGTCGTAGTTAAGTTCTACCCTGAAATTTGTATATTAACACAGTTGTTGGTGATTTGGTTGATTGATAATTTAACCGGGACAGTTTTGTGCTGATCCAAGCCGCAGAACTGAGTAATGTAACATTGTCTAAGTGAGAAATGAAGGTGACTTTTACTTCCAGATCCAGGGGCGCCGGAAATAGCTCCTCCCCCTTTGTAACTCTATACTTCACACAGTCAAAGATGGTTTTCCTCAAGAAAGAACTACCACTTTGTATCAGTTTCATGTTCCAGAAGATAGAAAATAAACAGAGCTGTGAGTGTTTCTCTACATAAATGATGTAGCAACAGGTAAAGGCATCACATCACATTCAGAAAGGTAGTTCTGGTTCTAATCGTTTGTTTCCTCAGCCTATTTGGATATATTGTCCCATTACATGTCATAAACTCATAATCTCACAAGTCATTTCAGCAAGATGCTTGATGTGTGTGTTATAAATAATAATTTTGGTTCATCTTTAGGTCTCTTAACTCTCAAGATTCACTTTTATACTGACAAAAACCAAATGAAGTTATCTCTTGTCGTCTGCAAAGCGTTGTCTTTTATTTTATTTCATCCATCATATTCATAAAAGTAGAGAGTCATGAGTCACTTTTCCCCAAAACTTTTCAGAAAAAAAAAATTCTCATCACATAATCTCAGTGATTGTGGAGAGAAACTGATTAGCTCTGCTTCACGCACACCGGTCATACTGAGACAGAATGAAAAACCAACAAAAGTCAGATCAGCAGATTCATCACGCTGCAATGCCAAAGCGCTGAATTATGGACAAGATGCTAATTAGAAGAAAAGCAGCGGAACTGTGATGGTGTCCAACACAAGAGCTTACAGGCATTAATTAATGAGTCTGACGGACAGAAAAGAGGGAGAAATGCTGCAGTAAGAGACAGAGGATCAGCCAGGAGGACAGCTGGTAATAACATCAGTTCTCTGGTGAGCGTCACAGCTGTCAGTCTGGTCAGTAGGTGTCGAGAGGTCTCACTCTGGACAGATACTGTCATCCTTCAACACCACTAAACAGAGGTGGAAGAAGTACTCAGATCCTTTACTGCAGTAAAAGTACCAATACAGCAATATAAAAATACTGCATGTCCTGCATGAAAATCCCTACTACAGTAAAAGTACATAAGTATTATGAGCTTGATATAGTTAAATATTGCAGTAAAAGTACATGAGTATTATGAGCTTGATGTAGTTAAAGTATTGCAGTAAAAGTACATAAGTATTATGAGCTTGATGTAGTTAAAGTATTGCAGTAAAAGTACATAAGTATTATGAGCTTGATATAGTTAAATACTGCAGTAAAAGTACATAAGTATTATGAGCTTGATGTAGTTAAAGTATTGCAGTAAAAGTACATAAGTATTATGAGCTTGATGTAGTTAAAGTATTGCAGTAAAAGTACATAAGTATTATGAGCTTGATGTAGTTAAAGTATTGCAGTAAAAGTACATAAGTATTATGAGCTTGATGTAGTTAAAGTATTGCAGTAAAAGTACATAAGTATTATGAGCTTGATGTAGTTAAATATTGCAGTAAAAGTACATAAGTATTATGAGCTTGATGTAGTTAAAGTATTGCAGTAAAAGTGCAGAAGTATTATGAGCTTGATGTAGTTAAAGTATTGCAGTAAAAGTACATAAGTATTATGAGCTTGATGTAGTTAAAGTATTGCAGTAAAAGTACATAAGTATTATGAGCTTGATGTAGTTAAATATTGCAGTAAAAGTACATAAGTATTATGAGCTTGATGTAGTTAAAGTATTGCAGTAAAAGTACATAAGTATTATGAGCTTGATGTAGTTAAAGTATTGCAGTAAAAGTACATAAGTATTATGAGCTTGATGTAGTTAAAGTATTGCAGTAAAAGTACATAAGTATTATGAGCTTGATGTAGTTAAAGTATTGCAGTAAAAGTACATAAGTATTATGAGCTTGATGTAGTTAAAGTATTGCAGTAAAAGTACATAAGTATTATGAGCTTGATGTAGTTAAAGTATTGCAGTAAAAGTACATAAGTATTATGAGCTTGATGTAGTTAAAGTATTGCAGTAAAAGTACATAAGTATTATGAGCTTGATGTAGTTAAAGTATTGCAGTAAAAGTACATAAGTATTATGAGCTTGATGTAGTTAAAGTATTGCAGTAAAAGTACATAAGTATTATGAGCTTGATGTAGTTAAAGTATTGCAGTAAAAGTACATAAGTATTATGAGCTTGATGTAGTTAAAGTATTGCAGTAAAAGTAGTGGTTTGGTCCCTCTGACTGATATATTATTATATATGACATCATTAGATTATTAATACTGAAGCATCAGTGTGTAAGCAGCATGTTACTGTTGTAGCTGCTGGAGGTGGAGCTAGTTTCAACTACTTTATATACAGTTAGCTAGTTTAGTCCAGTGGTTCCCAACCTAGGGGTGGGGCCCCTCCAAAGGGTCAGCAGATAAATCTTCACATCTGAAGAGTTTCACCTCACAGAATCAGAAAAAAAATCTGCTGAAGCGATGCTGATGCAGCAGAAGAGCTAAATGGTTTCACTGAAAGACAAAAAAAACCTGACAATGATATATTCTTGTGATGAGGAAGATCAGTGTGAAAACTGTGAAATCCTGTTGAGTCTCCATCTGTTTCACTTCCAGTTCAGAGTTTCCTCCTCTGCTGATGACTCACCTCCGTCTCTCTGTCTCTGCTGAACCAAACGCACAGTAACGGATGTTTTTGTCCACAGATATTTACATTTGGGTGATATGACAATAGTCCACCAGATATTCCACCATACTGTTATGATACATACTATTTTGATAATTGAATAAATGTTTAGTAATTTGCAGGTTCTGGCTTCTCAAATGTGAGGATTTTTTATGCTTTTCTCTGTTTTATGTTATATTTTGAACTGTTGGTTGAGCAAAACAAAACATTTGAAGATGTCATCTTGGATTGTCGGAAATTAAAGTTGGTGTTTTTCAGTGTTTTCTAACATTTTATAAACTAAATCATACATACTCAATAAGCGGACTCAGGAAACAGAATTTAACCACAACCTGACCCGGACTGCCTTTGACACATGTGACGCTGTGACGTCACCTCAGCTGTCTTCATTCAGCCGCCCGCAAGTCGCCACAGTTAACACAGCTGCTGTCGGATGTTGGAGCTCCGGTTGAAAAAGTAAAATGTCTTCTTCAAAACTATCCGATACAAAAAAGAAAAGCTGACAGTGAAAAATCTGTAATGAAAATCTTTAGTCGCAGTCCTGTTTGTGATGTTATTTACTGCTTTTTTTTTGTTCTTTATTTCCAAACAGTTAAAGCAGTTTACTTCTGGTTTTAACAACCTTACATGTTTGCATTGCTCCTTCATCTGGCGCCGTCCCCAAGTCCCATCCAACACGTCGTCCACCAGGAATGATGCAGAGTTGGAACGAGGCGAGAGGCAGAATATAGATCATCTCATGTTTCTCTGCTGTGACAGGCCTCCTCCCTCATGTTCATTACATGATGAATGAAAAACAGCACAAATCCCTGTTGTTGTTGTTGTTGTTGTGTTTGCAGGGAGGTGAAACATTTACAGTGTGAACACTGACGTCTCAGGAGGACGTTACAAACATGACGAGTGTTTTGTGTCTGATCTCATGAGGACGATCAAGTTGTCTTTCTTATCGTTCGGCCCCTCAGCTCCTCTTCTGCGACACAAATCCTATGATGGAGAGTTTCAGCGAGCTTTCTGATCTCACACTTGCTTGCAATTAAGGAGACGAGCTGCAAGCGGCCGATAAGATCTCCATCTCATACCAGATGATAGGGGAATTCAGCAGAGGAGGAGCAGACAAAGATGAGGGGAGATAGAGGCAGAGGAGCGACAGATAACAGAGACACTGTAAAAATGGAATAAAAAAAGAGCGAGGAAATCTGCTGCAATCTCTGCTTCCAGCTTTCCTCCTCCAACAGTGAGGAGACAGAAACACGAGTGGACAACGGAGGGTTTTTCTCTCCGGGGGAGTCCGAGGACAGGTTCTCATCCAAATACTGACCACATTTTAGGAATAATTCCAAAAAGGAAGAAAGGAAATGTAAATGAAATATTAAATCTGTGTCAACTGCTTTTACACAGAGATGACATAATTCAAACAGCTCCAGTAACTCTTTACATTATGATATTTCATAGCTGGTTTCTGCTAAATAATTATGCAGCCTAACTGTAGAGAACCAGGTCTTGAATTAAAAAAGCTTATATTACAGACAGGACTCCTCTTCTAATGTCCCCTGTTTTATATTTGATCACATTTTATTAAGAAGCATCTCCTCCCGTTTTAATTAACTTCCTCTGTGTTCACTTGTTGTCTAAATAAATTCAGAATAATCTACATTTCCACAGCAATTATACAAGATTCAGGAATTAGTGTGGTGGGAATGTTGGTCTCTGTGATTTAGTCACACTGACTCTGCTGCTGCTTCTACACTAACCGACATCAAACATGTTTCCATCAACCTGTAGCACACCTGTCGCAGAGGAAGAACGCTTCCATTCAGGGTTTTTATGCACTCATTAAAAATGGATGGGTGACTTAAAGGAGGACGGGAAACGTTTTCAGTAGTCTCAGAGAGCAGCTGCGTGGTGAAGTGGTGATGTGATGTGGTGAAGTGGTGATGTGATGTGGTGAAGTGGTGAAATGGTGAAGTGGTGATGTGATGTGGTGAAGTGGTGATGTGATGTGGTGAAGTGGTGATGTGGTGATGTGGTGAAGTGGTGATGTGATGTGGTGAAGTGGTGATGTGGTGAAGTGGTGATGTGAAGTGGTGAAGTGGTGAAATGGTGAAGTAATGATGTGGTGAAGTGGTGATAAGGTGATGTGGTGAAGTGGTAAAGTGGTGATAAGGTGATGTGGTGAAGTAGTGAAGTGGTGATGTAATGTGGTGCAGTGGTGAAGTGGTAAAGTGGTGATAAGGTGATGTGGTGAAGTGGTGATGTAATGTGGTGCAGTGGTGAAGTGGTAAAGTGGTGATAAGGTGATGTGGTGAAGTGGTGATGTAATGTGGTGCAGTGGTGAAGTGGTCAAGTGGTGATAAGGTGATGTGAAGTGGTGATGTAATGTGGTGCAGTGTTGAAGTGGTAAAGTGGTGATAAGGTGATGTGGTGAAGTGGTGATGTAATGTGGTGCAGTGTTGAAGTGGTAAAGTGGTGATAAGGTGATGTGGTGATGTGGTAAAGTGGTGATGTAATGTGGTAAAGTGGTAAAGTGGTGATGTGGTGATGTGGTGAAGTGGTGATAAGGTGAAGTGGTAATGTGGTGATAAGGTGAAGTGCTGATGTGGTGAGGTAGTAATGTAGTGAAGTGGTAATGTGGTGATAAGGTGAAGTGGTGATAAGGTGATAAGGTGTTGTGGTAAAGTGGTGATGTGATGTGGTGCAGTGGTGAAGTGGTAATGTGGTGATAAGGTGATGTGGTGAAGTGGTCATAAGGTAAAGTGGTGATAAGGTGATGTGGTGAAGTGGTGATGTAATGTGGTGCAGTGTTGAAGTGGTAAAGTGGTGATAAGGTGATGTAGTGATGTGGTAATGTGGTGATAAGGTAAAGTGGTGAAGTGGTGAAGTGCTGATGTGGTGAAGTAGTAATGTGGTGATAAGGTGAAGTGGTAAAGTGGTAAAGTGGTGATGTGGTGAAGTGGTGAAGTGGTGAAGTGGTGAAGTGGTGATGTGGTGAAGTGGTGATAAGGTGATGTGGTGATAAGGTGATGTGGTGAAGTGCTGAAATGGTGATAAGGTGATGTGGTGAAGTGGTGATGCGATGTGGTGCAGTGGTGAAGTGGTAATGTGGTGATAAGGTGATGTGGTGAAGTGGTGATAAGGTGATGTGGTGCAGTGGTGAAGTGGTGATGTGGTGAAGTTGTGTTAAGGTGAAGTGGTGATAAGGTGATGTGGTGAAATGGTAAAGTGGTAAAGTAGTGAAGTGGTGATAAGGTGATGTGGTGAAGTGGTGAAGTGGTGATGTAATGTGGTAAAGTGGTAAAGTGTGATGTGGTGAAGTGGTGATAAGGTGATAAGGTGAAGTGGTAATGTGGTTTAGTAGTAATGTGGTGATAAGGTGAAGTGGTAAAGTGGTAAAGTGGTGATGTGGTGATGTGGTGATGTGGGTGATGTGGTGATGCGATGTGGTGCAGTGGTGAAGTGGTAATGTGGTGATAAGGTGATGTGGTGAAGTGGTGATAAGGTGATGTGGTGCAGTGGTGAAGTGGTGATGTGGTGAAGTGGTGATGTGGTGAAGTGGTGTTAAGGTGAAGTGGTGTTAAGGTGATGTGGTGTTAAGGTGATGTGGTGTTAAGGTGAAGTGGTGATAAGGTGAAGTGGTGATAAGGTGATGTGGTGAAGTGGTAAAGTGGTAAAGTGGTAAAGTAGTGAAGTGGTGAAGTGGTGAAGTGGTAATGTGGTGATAAGGTGATGTGGTGAAGTGGTGATGTGGTGAAGTGGTGAAGTGGTGATAAGGTGATGTGGTGAAGTGGTGATGTGGTAAAGTGGTAAAGTGGTGAAGTGGCAATGTGGTGATAAGGTGATGTGGTGA
The DNA here is from genome assembly GCA_038419695.1 of Scomberomorus guttatus. Classification (NCBI taxonomy): domain Eukaryota; kingdom Metazoa; phylum Chordata; class Actinopteri; order Scombriformes; family Scombridae; genus Scomberomorus; species Scomberomorus guttatus. Next base: position 32,503,896 of record CM076453.1, read on the forward strand.
TGTGGTGATAAGGTGATGTGGTGAAGTGGTGATGTGGTGATGTAGTGATGTGGTAAAGTGGTTAAGTGGTGAAGTGGCAATGTGGTGATAAGGTGATGTGGTGAAGTGGTGATGTGGTGAAATGGTGATAAGGTGATGTGGTGAAGTGGTGATGTGGTGAAATGGTGATAAGGTGATGTGGTGAAGTGGTGATGTGATGTGGTGCAGTGGTGAAGTGGTAATGTGATGATAAGGTGATGTGGTGAAGTGGTGATGTGGTGAAATGGCGATGAGGTGATGTGGTGAAGTGGTGATGTGATGTGGTGCAGTGGTGAAGTGGTAATGTGGTGATAAGGTGATGTGGTGAAGTGGTGATAAGGTGATGTGGTGATAAGGTGATGTGGTGATGTGGTAAAGTGGTGAAGTGGTGAAGTGATGTGGTGCAGTGGTGAAGTGATGTGGTAAAGTGGTGATGTGGTAAAGTGGTGATGTGGTAAAGTGGTGAAGTGATGTGGTGCAGTGGTGAAGTGGTGAAGTGATGTGGTACAGTGGTGAAGTGGTAATGTAGTGAAGTAGTGAAGTGGTGAAGTGGTGGGACATCAGCAAGGGTAGCAAGGGTGAATGAAATGAAAATGCTGTAGTTTGAGGAGATCAGTTCGTTTGGCTCCTGAAAGAAAAAACTCCTTCGCAAAGGAAGAAAATAACTGGTGGATCAATTCTGTAATCTGTTCCAGCCTGACGCTGGCGATAACTTTAATTACTTTGTGCCATAACAGCTCAACAACCACTCTGTCTTCAGAGGTGTGGAGGTGGACGGAGGCAGGACGCGCAGAACTGACCACAGGACAGTCTGACACCACATGAAGGCACCAAACAGCAGCTCTGGTGTCGCCTCTGTTTGAAGATCTTTAAAGGACAGTTCTGTCTTCTTTTTTTAACAGCCTGGGTCTTATTTTATTGTTTTGTAGGAGGTTTGTTTAGGCCCAGTGTGATCGAGATCCAACTGTTTGTTGGTGAGTAGAGCTCGACCAATATCCTCAGCTGATTTTTATTTTCAGATATACATGTTTTAGGCACTTCAGATGTTTAGATTCTTCTCCATAATGCAGCACCATCAGGAGGCATCTGATGGTCCCAAATGTATTCTGCAGCATGACAACGAGCCCAAACATCCAGCCAGAGTCATAAAGAACTATCTTCAGCAACAAGAATATCCCTCACCATCCAGGTGATTCCACTGACTTTGTTCCCCAGGTTCCTGGGGAACCTGGGGAAGGAAACTCTTTGTACATGGCAGTAAATCTGTGGAATAGATTGATCTGAAGTCTTAAAATCATAAGCAGCTTAGGAGGTTTCAAGCTGGCACTTATAATTGGCTCCGAGGTTATTCATATTATGTCTGATAATAGGGTGTCTGTCTACATTTTATTTTGTGGGTTTGTTTTTTGATGTAGCTTATTTATTTTAATTGTTATGGACAGATCCAGACTTTATATAATCTGCTGAAGGGGCTGTGAAGTGATGTTGATATACTGATGTATTTATCTCAGATGTATAGAGTTTTTAATTAGTTTTATTATCTGAGTGGTGAGTAGGTCCTGGCATGGCCCAACGAAAAACTGAGGTAGTGATTGATGTTGTTAATACAGTGAAAAACTTGCTGATTGTATCGTGTTATTGTTTTGATTAATGTGCTGTATCATTCTTGCTTTGTCAGATCCACCTTCTTGACCCCTCCCCCCTGCACACCCCCCCCCCCATCCCCAGAGGGAGGGAAATAAGTCTCTGGGCTTTATTGTGTTATCCTGACTTTTCCTTTTATATAAGTACTCAACGCCATCGCAGAGCTGCTGTTTTTAAATGAAACTGTCAAATAAAATCAATCGATCAGTCAATCAAGAAGAACAAGGAGTCCTGCAGCAGATGGTTTGGCCCCCACAGAGCCCTGATCTCAACATCATGGAGTCAGTCTGGGATTACATGAAGAGACAGAAGCAGCTGAGACGCCTTATTTTTGAAAGCACTTTACTTTTAGTGGCTAAAACTTTTGCACAGTACCGTATCTGTACCAGCATGTAAGTAATGATAAGTAATAGGACACTGCAGTAAAGTGTGCTCTGTTCTGTAGTTGTCTACAATGTTTATTTTATTTCATTTATTTCAGATTCTTATTCATTTTTTTAATCTGTGAAGTTTACAACAATGTCACATATGGCACCACATTTATTAACTAAATCTGTTTCCATCCCACTTTGTTGCATTTTGTTTTTATCGATACGTCAACTTTTCCACCTCATCCCAGTGTAAAAACTTTCTTCGTGATATGTCGGCACTTTTTTCGAACTTCCAGCGTTTCCAATCACCCTGTTTTCATGCACAAATTGAAAAAGCGCATAAAAAGGGTGGATGGAAACCCACCTAATGTCTGCAATCCAAGGAAACATGGTGTGATGTATTTATACTGTATTTCAGTTCTAACAGTATTTCAGGAAAGTTTAATGAATATCCTGATGATACCATTTACTGTGATATTTTGACCGCAGTAATCATGGCATGAAAATTTGATGCCGGCCTTAACCAGAGGAGAGTCCTGATCCTACAAAGTTTTTTTTCCAAGAGCAGAACAGAGTTTTAAAGTAGAAAAAAAGTCGTCTTGCCTCATAGTAGCTCCTCACAGCGTTGCAGAAAGCTTCGTCCGCTACAATCTGAGTTTCCCCGTTGAGGAATGCCAGAAAACGCTCCTTCACCGCCTGCAGCTGCTGCTTGTTCACCTGAGAGAGACGAGATGATCGAGGAGAGGCGTTAGAGAAAAATGAAGTAAAGCAAAGAGAGAGTTTGGGAGGAGTAATAAGAGAGATGTTGGCAGGGGAGGGTGTAATCAATCAGAAACAGATGGAGGAAAAGAGAAGAAGATGAGAGGAAGGCAGGATGGATGAGAAACAGGACAAAAGTACAAGATTAGACTCATTGTTAAAGTGTGACAGTCAGACACCATCATTACAGAGAAGAGAAGAGTCTCATTATCTAACAAATGCCTTTCATTAGGAAACCCAGTCCGCCAAAAACAAAGAGGAAGACGAATCTGTCTTAAGGAGGCTGGAAAAAAAAGTTCAGACATGTTTCGAAACTGATGAAGATTCTTCAAAAAAGGACCTTACCAAAGTTTTTCTGCTCATTAACTACAAATTGTCTTTATTTGACTTCACTGGCAAAACTTTCTCAAAGCCATAAGATCTTTTTAGACTGATTTAAAATAGATTTCCTTTCTTCCAGCAGCAAACGGTTCCAGTTCATTTCTATGAAAAACATACAGCCTTTATTTCTTTGTTAAAGCATTAGTGAAGCATGGTGGGCTGCAGGGACTGTTTAAATACTGTGTGTGTGTGTGTGTGTGTGTGCGTGTCTTAAAGAAGAGTACAGGACATATGATTAGAGCTGCAACGATTAGTTGATTCATCGATTAGTTGCCAACTATTGTTTGTCATTCTTTTTAAAAATAATTCTCTGATTCCAGCTTGTTAAATGTGAATATTTTCTGGTTTCTTTAGTCTCTGTGACAGTAAACTGAATATCTTTGGGTTGTGGACAAAACAAGACATTTGAGGACGTTATGTTGGGCTTTTAGAAACTGTGATCGACCTTTTTCACCATTTTCTGACATTTTATGGACTAAAAAACTACTCTGTGGTTCTGTGATACACAGAATCAACACAGGCTGCAACTTGTGATTATTTCTATTGTCGATTAATCTGCTGATTATTTTCTCAATGAATCATTTGGTCAATAAAACATCAGAAAATGGTGAAAACATCAGAATACCTTTGAGTCCAAGGCGATATTTTAGACAAACCAACAGTCCAAACACTTTCTCCAGTGTAAGGACTTCTCTGTGTCATATCATTGTAAACTGAATATATTTTAGTTTTGGACTTTCAGTCGGACAAAATCTGATATTTTTAAACGGTTCTTAGAAACTATGACAGAATTTTTTAAATGAAAGTAAACTAAAGGTAGCTGTCAAGTGCAATTATGAAAATAATCACTTCTTATAGCCGTATTATCCATCTACCTGCTCACCTGTCTATACATCTCTTCATCTGTCCACTGCTTTAAACTCTTTTACAAATTTCTAGTTTGGTGAAATAAATATTTTACAACAACAACAACAACAACACTTTTCACAGAGCAACAACTCTCAGCAGTCCAGAGCAGTCAGGCCTGAAAAACAAATCATTCCCATAAATGTCATCAGTCCTGGTAATTTCTGTCCAGTGAACCATAGCTGACATATTGTGTTGTATGAGAATTTTAAATTTTCATGAGCACCAGACTCAACAGAAGTTGCTGCTCATAAGCTGCACATGAATGAGGCATCAGGAGGACGACGGCATCGGGGGGGAAAATTAAACCATTATTCTTCCGCTGGTTGCAACACTGCCAACAACAAATACATTCTGGAAGTCAAAGTGCCAATTTTCCAGTGACACAAAGTGAGCAGCGACTTATCTCCTGCTGACAGCTTTTTGTGTGGGCTTTTTCGCCTCTTCTGTGTCTAAATGGAGCTGCTGACGTTCACATTTAACCACAGTAAAAGGAGGACGAGGGTTAATTTCTGAAAAACAGCAGGCTGTGACCATTTGCATTCAAAATGACTCAACCGCCATCTAACAGGTTGAAAATGTGAAACAGTTCATTACAGATAAGGAAACCCCTGCTGAAGGCCAATTGCTGCAGTTAAATGTGGTGCAAGTTCTTTTAGAGGAAATAAACTTTAATTCTTAAAACTTGCACAACAACATCTTAAATCATATTCAAAAACAAACATTTGTCCTCAGATTTTGGGGAATCAGGCAGAGTCAGATCTGTTTTTAGATCTGATTTAACAAACTGTTTCATCACAAAGCTCTGAGCAGCGAGAGGAGATGAACGATCAGCAGCCGGATGTTAAAAACAGGGAAAACGGATTATTTCATAGCTCAGCGTGAGATTTATCCCACCGCAGCACAAACAGGAAGCGCCATATGTTATCAGGCTGTGTCATTAATTCATTTGATACCTAAAGTAAATCATGTTTAGATTATTTTATTCATCTTCCACAACCAAGTGCTGCATTGTACAATATTGCATTATGAAGTGCTGGGACCTCTAGACGGCAGCACTTTGTAAGCCCGGGTGTAGTTACTCTAATGTGCAGCTTCCCACTGAGCAGCAGCCAGATGCTCCAACCGACTCCAACCGAGTCATTCTGGTCTCAATCTCCAATAAGTGTGCTGGTGGTCATTTTAGAAATTATTGCTCTGTTAATAAGATTTGAAGACTTATAGTAGCTTTAATGTCTGCTGTGTGGGCGTTGATTGACAGCTGTGATTGACAGTCGGCTCCGGGACTCACACTGAGTCGAACTATTGTTGTAATTTTTCACTCAGTATAATGTTACTTGATTATGATACCTGCCCTGTTAGCACAGTTTAGCTATGGTTACAGTTTCCAGAGCGTGAAAGGAAACACCCTGCTCTCCTTATCTGAAGGTCCTGCCTCCAAACAGAAAAGATCATAAGCTAAACCTGAAAATGAACCCATCCATTAATCCTTAGTAGAAATATTTAAAAGTGAACTTCAAGTAATGATTTTCTTTTACAAAACAGATTTATAGTTTTGATTCAGTCATCCACCTTTTCAGAGCAGACACAGGAGAGCACAAAGTTCTTTCTTACTTTGAATAGAAATATTCTGCAACTACAAAATCATTTCCTGTTCTGAAGCCTTTTTGGTTGAATTTCGGAGCCTGTCTGTCTCTTCTTTTTCCCACCACTTCAGGTGACTGAAGCAGTAATGACTTCCCTCGTACAAAGGCATCCTGCCCATGAAATGAAGGGTGACAACGAGAACAGAAGCTGGATATGCACTGTGAAAAGCCACCTGTCAGGTTTCAGTCGAATTTCTGTTCGTGTTCCACATCTCTGCAGCTTTGTCCAAGAAATGGATTTATCCCAGGGGGGTTTATAAGCAGGCAAGGAACACCTCTGCTCTGTCAGGAATAGAAAATATCCAGGTGAAGGTGTCATTTCCCCCTCAGGGATGTCTCTCTATATGCTGGACTCAAATTGCCATTCTTCAAAACCTTCCCGCAGAGTGTTTTTGTCGTCTGCTGAACCACTCTGAGGTCAGCAGGTCGACATCTCTAAACGTTCAGGGAGCGTTGGCTCTCAGAGCGGCTTTCAGCAAGCAGAGAGGATTAACTGCTGATGGCGTTTCATTTCTCTGCAGCACTGAGAGCTCTCCATCTGCAGGAGACAATAAAAGTGCTGACTGACAATAAATATTTTCATCCCATTTGCCAATTAATTAATCTCTCTGGAAGACAAAATTCAGATAGTTTAACCTCTGACTGTCATAAATCCATCAAGAGGTTCATGTGTCAAGTCTTTAAGTTCTTAGTAAGAACTAGTTTCAAACTAGTGATTTACTGAGTTTGAAGTTTGTGTGGTGCAGATACAGCCTGTATATAAAGATGGAGGTAGCGAGGTGTGACGTCGCCCGTTGGTTTAACTGGAGCCGGTTTGCAGTCCAGAGTTGCAGCTTTCTGTTTGGAGCAAGGACCTTCCAAATAAGGAGTATGGAGGTGTTGCCTTTCACACTCTGGAAACACGCCACGCTACCTCGAACCCAAGCTAATGCTAGCTTACTGGGAACACCGAGCGCTGCACACTTGGGCTAACTAGCTAAACTGTCCTAACAAGGCAGGTATTGTAATCAAGTAACATTTAACTTATAAATATAAATAATATTGCGACAATAGTCCGACTCAGTTCATCCTGGAGCCGGGGAGAGCAGCAGGTGAGCCAACTGTCAATCACAGCGGTCAATCGACGCCCACACAGCAGACATCAAAGCTACTATAAGTCTTCAAATCTTATTAACGGAGCAATAATTTCCAATGATTGACTCAGTATTTCTAGAGAGAAGTTGAGGCTTTTTGAGTCAGTTGGTGTAGAGCTTCAACGATTAGTCATTTAATCGATTAGTTGCCAACTATTGAATTAATCGCCAACTATTTTGATAACCAATTAATCGTTTGGAGCCTTTTTTTAAAGTCCAAATTCTCTGATTCCAGCTTCTTAATATTTTCTGGTTTCTTTTGTCCTTTTACGACACATTTATGTAAAATTAATATCTTTGTGGACTGTTGGTCGGGACAAAACAAGACATTTGACAAATTTGGGCATTGTTTTTTTCACCATTTTCTGACATTTTTTAGACCAAACAACAAATCGGTTAATCAAGAAAATAATCGACATATTAATCAATAATGAAAATATTAGTTATAGCAGCCTTAAGTTGGAGCCAGGGATTTTTTGGAGCCAGCATCGAGCGGCTGTCTGTGGCACTGCAACATAAGGTACTTCAGGTACTTAAGGTGGCTTCAGCCTCAGGCTGTGGTAGCTGCATAAATATATTAAACCAAGTTTCAACTTACCAAAAGCTGCTGCCACCAGGTCCTGGTGGCTACTGGTTGAACAACACCTTATAAAACACACTTTACTGAAATGATAACTATATTTTCTGGTTGGTATGTCAGTGTTTTTATTTATTGGCTTGTCTTGTTTTGTCTCTTAGTGTTTTTCTGCAAAGCATCTGTACTTACTACATAGATGAACGACTCCAACTACTACTGCAGATTATACTCAGTTTCTAGCAGTTCTGCTATAGATACATCAAGTTAAGAAATATATCTACTGCAGGCTGCAACTAACGGTTAGTTTTATTATTAATTAATCTCCAGATTATTTTCATAACTGTGAAAAAACACTCGTCACAGCATCCTGGAGTCCAAGGTGACGTCTTCAAATGTCTTATTTTGTTCAACCAACAGTCCAAAACCCAAAATATTAAATTTACAGTAATTTAAAACAAATGAAAAATGAAAAAATTGCACATTTATTTTCTGTTGATCAACTAATTGATTAATTGACTTATTGTTGCAGCTCTAATCTACTGTTGAGCCAATCTGGACACATTAAAATTTAGGATAAAACATTTTTGGTCAAATAAATTGAAAACGAGGATGCAAAAACAATAAGACTGATCAGGCGCTGATACAAATTGGACAAAGTTGGAAAAAAAAAAACACAAGAAAGTTGACTGAAGCCTCACTGCTGTGTGAATAATGTAAGAGCTGAAGAATCAGAAGGTACAGACTGAATAGATGTTACTAAAAAGATGTTCTTCAAAACAAATAAACTGAGCATTGAGTCAGAATGTCTTTTCACTAGATGTGATCTGAGTAGACCAGACAGCCAATCACAGAAGATGTCAAACTGTCAATCATTATGATTTCCCTAAGAAATCAAAACACCAGATGTCAAACTGACAAAACTGATCAGATGAAAAGAGACAAAGCAAACTGAAAAGTACACAGTCCTGCATTTCCTGACAAAAGATTCATTCGCTCTTAAAAACAGAACAAGTCGTCTTTGTTTTTAAACTTTGCACTCGTGAAGCCTTTTTATAATTTTATTATAACAGCATTCAGTTCAGACTCTGCAGCGTTGACATGTTACTGAAATGTTAGAAAGTCTGACCTGGAGATGAATCTGGGATGCAGGCAGAAGGAGTCTGCACTGTGCTGGCACCTAACTTATAAACTTGCATATAACTCTTTAATTTATCTAAAAAGGATCTCACTGTTTGGATGTTTTGCCAAGAAATGTGTCCAAGAGATAAAAGCAGTTATATGTTGAAAATATAGTCATCGTATGTCATTAAAATACAGGTTTAAAATGCAAGAAATCATGAAGTGTGATGAATCAACTCAAGCTAGAAAGTAATTCCTGCTGGTTTAATGAGCGACTCCACGCAGACTGTGGAGGTCAGACAGAAGCTACGTTCATGCGCCCCCTCCGACCTTCATCTGTCGGGGGGGGGGCGCCTGCCGACCGTGATTAACTCAAACATCTCTGCTTTCACTGTCAGTGTAAATGTGTTCGGCTCCACTCTATTACCTCTTCTTCACACTTCTTCAGATGAAGTGGAAACACAGATGGGAATGTGCAAAAGCTACTTTTAATTCCTAAGTTTAGTTCCTGAATGTTTTTAGTAAGAGGAAGTATTAAATCAAAAAGGGCACATTCCAGATTGCAGTCAGACGTGAGACTCCAGGCGCCTTCAGACTGTGCAACATGCAAGTTTATCGCATGTCACACCGCACAAGATGGGTCTAATAAAATCTTTGTCACTATCTGTGTCAGACAGTCTGATATCAGTTTGAGGCTGTCAGATTGGGAGATGAGTTTGTGGTGAATCGCGGCGCTGTGATGCAAACAGAAAAAAGTCATCAGCTTGTCATCCATCTGCAGCTCTGATGTTTGAAAATGCAGCAAAGTCACACAAAGCTCCGTCATCATGGACATATTAAGGAGAACAAGTAAACTTTATTCAAATAAACTGCACATTTGAGATATAACACTGCTACATGTTGTATTCTGAATGGTTGGTTTGTAGATGTGCAGCAGTTTGCATCTGCATCAGACTGTTTTTGTTCGATAAAGCTCCAAATCTGCTGTGTGAGATGCAGGACTGACAACTGAAGATTTCACCACGACCACAATTGTCTCAGACAGAACAAAATGACACGCACGTATGTAGTCGCCACAATATTTACGTAACAAGGTGCATGTCTGAAAAAGGCTATAGTGTAAAAAAAGAAGAATCTTCATAAACAAATGAGTGTCTTTGTCACAACAATGCACAACACCTGTTAAAGCCGCTGTAACCGCTCCGAACATTCAGATTCCCTGTGAAGAAAAGCTGTTTCCAGGTTACAGGAGAGACTCGGCTGATGTAATGAGATAAGTTTAACGGCTTTTACGTTTCCAGCTGTGAGGAGCTGTCTGGAGGAAGATCAAGAAGAGGAGGCTGCAACATTTTAGCAGGTGTATGTGTGCACATTAGCCTTTGTTTATGCTTGAAGGCTTTAATTTGAGTTTCTTCCTCTCTCCTCGGAGGAGGCAATAGGTTATCGCGGACAGTTAACAGCTTATTTGGGCAACGGCAAGGACCTCCTGTGTGTGTGTGTGTGTGTGTGTGTGTGTGTGTCTGTCTGTGTGTCTGTCTGTGTGTGTGTCTGTGTGTGATGCTTCTGCAGAAAAAACGACCACTTCTCTTCGTTGCCGGTAGCACTTTCAGCTGTCAGGATGCAGCTCTGGTGAGAAAACACAAACGAGTGAGAGTGCGACATTTCTGTCAGACGTCTCAGATTAATGGACAGAGGGCAAAGTGAGTCTGTAAACACACCGTGTGACCGGGAACACACACACACGCACACGCACAGTGTGGGTAATCTTCTGAGCGCCTGGGTACATGGAGGTAATTATATCACAGACTGCATTTCCACAGATGCCACTTTTTGCAGGACACACCTGCCTGAATCTCTGTCTGCAGTTATTTACCACGTCAGCTGATCTGTGACTACAACCCAAGAGCAAGGCAGCCAGAGAGAGCCAAAGATGGATACAGAGGGAAGTATTTCTCTCTAAAACCAACAGTATTAATACCACCAATCATTTCCATTACCGTCATTATGGTGGTTATTGTTTTTTTCAGAGGACACCATGAACACAGAGCAGCTCTCTGCCTTCAGCAGCAGTTTTATATTGTTTGTCCATAAAGACGGAGCTCTATAGCTACTGGTCTAACAGAAGCAGAATAACCAGAGAAGCAGCTCCTGTCTGTCCAGCTCTGGCTACTCTGGACATGACTTTCTATATAAGGCTGTGCGATATGATGATATATATCGTGTGACGAAACGTGTGCACGGACCAACTATTTATTCATTGAATTAAAATGTGCTATATCGGGATAGGTATCCTTACTAGGATATGAAATGACCTACATCAGGATATGAGATTTTGGTCATACTGCCCAGCCCTATTTCTATATTAACATTAGCTGTCAACTGCTAGCACTGAAGCTAGCTTATGGGTTAGGGTTTGCACACATCACAGTCTTCCTCACAGGTCAGTGTCAGCTCTGCAGCTGCTCGTTAGTGATGTGCAGAAGGTGTGTAGAGCAGCAGTCAGCTGGCCTATAAGAGCTCAGTATAACTGTTATTATGTTCTGTGTGTTTACAAATTTCTCTGCCTTTTAAAAATGAATTTAAATGTTAACGGCCAGCAGATAACACTCACTACAAAGTAATCGATCAATTTCATCAGGTAAAGTTCATGAATTTCCAAAATATGAATGATTGTAGAACCTAAGAGACACTGAGCTGCATTTAAAGTGATTTCCGGTCAGCTGTCTTCAACTTTAAACAAGCTCTTTTGTTTACAGAGTTTGTTTTTGATGTTTCTTATGCAGAGTCCAACAAAGCTGCAACATACAGACACTGTTCAAACATCCCAGCCATCATGTTGTAAAGTCATTTAACTACATTTCAGCACTAATAGTAGACTTTAATGGATTATTGTGATAATACTATTTACTGTGATGTTTTTACATATGATAATCATAGCGTGAAAATTTGATACCAGCACGTCCCACATGTGACCCAGTGTAGCGGTGCGGCTCACTGACGTGTTTTTTTTTTTTAAGAATAATGTACAATTAAAGTTGTCTATTATCTTAAAAATATTTTACAATTAGGCATTATTGCAATTTTTTTTTTTTCCCCTCACTGAGACACTGGTGACACTCCTGTTTCCCTACAGCCTCCAGGCGACACACACACACACACACACACACACACACACACACACACACACAACCGGCACACGTTTCCACAAATTGACTGATTGTTTTCTTTCTCTCAGAGACGTTTGCTTCAGACTGAAATAGTTTGTGCACAGCAGAAGTGACAGGGGGAGAAATGTATGTCCCTCACAGTCACTCAGAGCGTGTGTGATCAGCATTAACACACATTACAGCTCCTCCATCGCCTCGCGTCCCTCCAGGAGATACAACACCCCTGTGTGTCGAGTGAAAACTTTGTGTCACAAACATGTTTCCAGAAACCAGTGGTGAAATATAACTAAGCATATTTATTAAACTTATGTACTTAAGTGTTATTTTCAGGTACTTTACTTGAGTATTTCCAGTTGATGCTACTTTATACTTCTACTCCACTACGTTTATTTGACAGCTGTAGTTACTGTTTACTTTTCAGATTAATTTTTTAAATAAAAGATACAGAGCATATATCATTTTATTGAGAAAATGTAAAAATAGAAGAATTTATAAAAAGGTGACGTATTCAAATGACTTGTTTTATTCAACCAACAGTCCCAAAATATTCAGTTTACTATCATATAAGACAAAGAAAAGCATCAAAACCTCAGATTTGAGAAACTGAAATCAGCATATGTTTGGCATTTTTGCTTAAAAAAAGACTAAAACGATTGTCCAGTTATCAAAATAGTTGTTGATTAATTTTCTGTCGATCAACTAATCATTGCAGCTCCAAACTAATCGACCAATCGATTATTAAACGTCGTTGCAGCTTTATATTTGAATCTTTTGAACAGTTATGTTTTAGCCTGTAAACCGATCGGCACCCATCCAAAATATAAAACCTAAAAACAGAAGCTAGACTGAAGCTGAATGATCTGCTGAAAATGCTCACACACAGTATGACACCTCCCCTCATCGTCATGGCAACGATCATTCCAGCTCACGATGCAGCGTCAGCATCACTGGTGCAGCTGCTGCCAATCACCATGTCTCACTCACACACACACACACACACACACACACACACACACACACACACACACACACACACACACACACACACACACACACACACACACACACACACACACACACACACACACACACACACACACACACACACACACACACACACACACACACACAGATCATAAACTTCAACTTAAATCTCTTCACAGAAAACATAAATTAATAATATTTCAGCTGTGATATAAAGTGCAGTATTTAAATTGGTGTTTCAATAATTTATATTTTAAAATAAAACCAGAACCCTCTAATTTTATCACTGTAATAATAAATTATGAATACAAACAGCTTTTTTTTTTTTACACATCAGGTTGAACAATGTATGGATATTTATTTAATTTTCTTTTCTGTCTTGATTCATATGTGTGCAGAAGCAAAATGTTAATTGTCGCAGAGCATAATGCTTCAAAGATATCACTTCAAACTAGAGTCACGCTGCGTCTCTTAATGATTATTTCACGCTGGAAAATCTGGAGGATATCATGCTGTTATTCTCTGAGGTTTTTATCCACAGTAGAGTTAACTCTGCTGCAGCTCTAATGAAGATCAGTAAAGCCGAGAAGTTCATCAGACCGACCGAAGAACCAAACGTATATTAGGATCATCAATGCAGGAGCTGGATAAAAAAAATACAGTTTATAAGTTTGAATTCACCTTTCTTGAAATCTCTAATTTTAGTGTCAAAGACTAAACACTGAGCTGTAGTTGTTCTGCATGAACGTGCTGGTATTGATACATTGATGTGAGCTTGTAGATTTGTCTGTATAACAGACAGAGACGACTGTATGTAATGATGTTGCATGTAAATGTTTTTAGTGTCTGGTGATTGTTCTGTGTGAACCTGCAGATGGAAATTAGCCAACAGCTAAATCTGGCAAAAATCATTCTTCTCATTCTGAGATTAATGTGTTTGTGCATTGTCCTCGTTTAATAAAGACTAATGATAATAATAATAATAATAATAATAATGATAACAACCCCCAAAACCTGCTTCTGATTGGGTACCAGTTCAAGGACTATTTTATGCAATTAAAGGTGTCCTGAGTGTGACTGTGTGTATCTGAGGTCTCAGTGTTGAATGCATTTCCTTCCTCATATAATATTATAAGTACTTTAAATCCTGCATTGTTTACATCCATGTTTGGTAGCTTACAATCTTCTTCTTCTCTGCCTTTCCTGGCACCTTGCTGTGTTTCTCGGTGTATTATAGCCACCTGTAGATGAGCAGAATAATGTGTACTAAAGCACAGTGAGCAAAACAGTGATCACATTTCATTTCACAAGTTAACTTGTGCTTGTGATGAGAAATGAATCTGAAGATGTTACGAACTGGAAGTGTTACACGTCTTGTTTTGTCCGACCAACTCTCCAAAACCAAATATGGACACGAGTATCCTGGTTTTTATTCTTATCCTGGTTTTGATCATGTTTTGGATATGGTGTTTACATGAAACATGAGAAACCTTCTCAACATTCTCTGTTGGTACAGAAAGGAGCAGCTAATATGTTGATGAATCAAGAATACTGTTAGAATCATGTAAACACTGTGAATAACCAGGTTTCTCATGTTCCATGTAAACAACATATCCAGAATATCATTAAAACCAGGATAAGAATAAAAACTGGGAGACTCGTGTGCATGTAAACGCAGTCACTTAAGTAGCTGGAATCAACACTTTTTTTGTATTTTTGCTTAATGAAGGACTTAAATTACTGAAGTTGTTGAGGCTTAATTTTATTTTGATTGACTAATTATTTAATCAACTTATTGTTACAGCGACTTACTCCTGGAGGTACAGCTGAAGTTGATGGGAAAGTCATTAGTTTTGCAGGTACATGGTAATAAACCAAAGTATTGGACAAAGTGAAACTTTGATTGATCCTCTGGGCTCCATGAATGTCTACACCAAATTTCATGGCAATTCATCCAACAGATGAGATATTTCAGTCTGGACCAAAGTGGTGCATCGACCTACATCCTGACCCGAACCCGAGGGGAACGTGTTTTTTTGCTCCAGCTTCAGGCTCGGGTCAGAATCTGGATGGAGTCATTTTAAATCTCGACCCTTGCTGCGTTCAAGAAACGTCTGAAAATTCAGCTCTTCCATGAACAGTCGAACCGCTTTAACCTTTTAGCACTTTGTTGATAAACCTTCATGTGACAACAGATAAAAACCTCCAACCTTCCTCCACAACTCTTAAAGAGCATCACTCTACCAGCCATGTTCATCTGGCTGATACTGGGAAGAGTTGATCTGCTAACCAGAAAGGCAGATCATTTATTATTTTGAGATGCTGCAGTGTTGCATGCTGGTAGTTGACTGCAGTGTGTGTTTTGCTATAAACCTTATCAGCAAGTAGAAGTTATAACACTGTATGTTTTGTGCTGGTGCCATATTCTCTGTTGGTCTGTTATCAGTTTACTTATTTTTTGTGTGAGAAAGTCTTGCCAAAGCGATCATATAACCGTCTTTGAAGGTCTGTTTGGGTCAGTTTGGGTCTGTGTTTCAGACCCGTGCGGACTCTAGTATGGCTGAATATCCTGTGATTTTCAAGGAAACTCAGGCAGAATGTGAGTGAATTCGGCCTCAAGATGTTCGCTGTCTTTCAAGGGCAACACACACGCACACACACACCAAAACACCCACAGCCACTTAATGCAAGTCACTGCAAGCTGACGCGTGTCCTATTTCCCAGCATCAGTATCTCCAGGAAAGCTGCAGCTTTATCACACTCCAACCTGATCATCATATCCTGACTACTGTGCCCTGACTAAAGGTGTCAAAAAAAAAAGCAACCGTACATGATGATGTGATGTGTGCTGCACTTCACTCTGCTAAAAATAAACGAATCACAGGTCTATAATAAAAATAAAATAGTCTTTTAGTGTTACCATGCAGGGAGATGTGTTGATTGCTTTGGGAAAGATTCATGTTGCAGTAAAGTTGCATGAACCTCAAGTGACTTGCACCTTAATAAACCCCACAAGATACATCCATCTATAGCTGAAACTAATGATTATTTTCTCTATTGATTAGTCATTATTTGCTCAATTAATCAATTAGTTGTTTGATCCATAATTGTGAAAAATGTTGATCAGTGTTTCCCAAAGCCGAAGATGACGTCCTCAAATGTCTTGTTTTGTCCACAACACAAAGATATTCAGTTTAAGTTCAGAGAATTTAGACAGTTTTTCTTAAAAAAAAAAAAAAAGATTATTGATTATCAAAATAGTTGGTAATTTAATAGTTGACAACTACTCAATTAATTGACTAATTGTTGCAGCTCTACTTCCAACCATCAGCAGGTTTTTGAGCTGTAAAAAAAACAAACAAACAAACAAACACAAAATAACAGGACAACAAACTTCCCTCCACTCTGCTGCCTGGATGTTTTTTTCTATCTCAGTTTTTTCAAAACACAGAATTTAATTTTCTACATCCTGCTCTGCTTCAAACTGCTCTTGTTAACTGCGAGTCTCAGTTATTTTTTTAACCCCCCGTCAGTCTTATCTACCGTACGCAGATATCAGTGCGTCTGTGTGGCTCTGAGAGTGAGTGATCACTCCCTGAAGACAAACACTTCCTCCCCTCCTTTCATAAACACCATCAGCTGACCACTGCAGACATCTGCAGCCGGACAATCTCTGTGTGCTCACTCACACACTCACACACACACACACTCACACTCACACACACACTCACACACACACACACACTCACACTCACACTCACACTCACACTCACACTCACACTCACACTCACACTCACACTCACACTCACACACTCACACACTCACACACTCACACACTCACACACTCACACACTCACACACTCACACACTCACACACTCACACACTCACACACACACTCATACACACACTCACACTCACTCACACACTCACTCACACAATCGTGATAAATTACATAATTACATTTGTGTGTTTGTTTAAAATGAGGTCATATCAGGGTTGATTAAAGGTCAGTGAAGCTCTGTGAGGCTGATAATAATAGAGGAACATTTTGTCACATGGTAAACGAGCTTCTGTGTGGCTGAAATCAAATATCTGCTTCCTTTCTCACATCCTTGTTTTTAAAAGAAATGCTGCAGATTGACGGACAGCGTTCAGAGTCTGGATGACAGTCAGGATGATATCTGACTGACAGAATAAGACACTGAGGCTTTTTGAGACATTTACTGTGGTCTATGTTTGCTATGAGTATTATTTTCCCCAGAGGATGATCATTAATGATTTTAATGACCCCCTGACTTTTCCTCTAACACCACAATCAAGACAAACTTTTCACTTGTAGTTTATCACCTCCACCAACCAGAAGAACAATCCACGGATGAGGAGCATGTTCCAAGATGGACATCCTACCCTCAGGACATAATGCCAACTTTGCAAATACAAGCCTGAAATACTCACAGTACAAACTACACTGTACCGCGTACAAGGACTCGTTTCACATGTTCAGTCAATGCGCTTGTTGGCCATCTAGTGCCATGAGATTATAAATTTTGGGTGGCACACATACAGATATAAAGATCCACTTGCAGACACGAGCACATGATGAAATTTACATCTTTCCATATCATCCTCTTTCTGTGAGGTCCATCTGTACCTTCACCTGCTTTCCCCTCACAGGGTAATTCATCATCACATCATCTCCTTCTGAAGATTTATTGCTTGACGCCTCATTTTCTGTAGATACAGGCGCAGATATCACCTCAAAATGAGATTTCCACACATGGAAGAATCAATCCTCAGCTGCTTCTTTTATTTCAGAATGTCAGGAATCATCAAACCTTCTCAAACTGTCAGTGTCGCTCTGCACAGAGATCACCCTGCCCAGGTAACAAGCTAACCCACAACACCTGCTCCAGGTCACATACAAACACACCATAGCAGGCTGCAACACTGAGAGGGTACACAGAACTACAAAATCCAGGGCGGCATGAAGACGTGTACCACATTTCATGACAATCCATCCAACAGTTGTTGAGCTGTTCAGTCTGGACTAAAGACCATGCACAGAGTCTACAGGCCTTAAAGACAACATATTCTGCACATTTCCAGCTCTATATTTATATTCTGGAGCTCTGCTGGAATATCTTTGCATGATTTCCAGTTAAAAACTCCTTATTTATCTTATACTGGCCCTTTATGCAGCCCCTCAGTTCAGCCTCTGTCTGAAACAGGCCGTTTTAGCTCCTGTCTCTTTAAGGCCCCCCTCCTGATGAGCCCGCTCTGTTCTGATTGGCCAGCTTCAGGAAGCTGCATCACGGCTGACCATGGCTGTATAAAGAGAACTGGATACAGCGTCGGAGGCGGGGCTCCATTCATTCCTGTGAAAGTTGCTCAGCGGAGCATGAAGCCAAAAAAGCTACTTCCCGCTGTAAAGAAGTTACCCGGATGAAAACATACAGCGCAGCGATTGGGTGAATTCTGATGGGGTGAAATAAGTAATTTCATGAGGGTTGTCACACTCAAAAAAAATGTATCCACTGCCACTATGTCAAATTGGCTTCAAAGCCCGGTGCCGTTCCTGGGGGCCTACGGCCAACTTCCGGCCACTCTGGAGGCTACATCAACAAACCATGAAACAAACTATAGTAGCAGGATTTCACTACTTTTTCTCATTCTTTACTCGAAATGTCAACTTTTTAAAATGCATCCGTACATGTTGGAGAGAGTGGACAATGCCAAAAACACATGGTAACACCTTAGCAACAACCTTAGCAACCAAGGCTACAGAACAGACGGCCGTTTATGGACATGCATGACAAGCCAACATCAGCTCGTCAGCAAGGTAGAAAGCACCACTGCAAATGCAGCGAAGGCTGAAGCCCTGACTTTTAACTTGCAGGCAGCATTTCTACATACTTTAACTTCAAGTTTTGGAACTTGACTACTTTAAAATCTGACATCAGAACAGGATAAAAAAAGAAACATTTCCAGTAAGGTGTGTCCTTGACAAAATGTAAGGGGTGCAGGTTTGTTAGCAACTACCATGCATTTAGAAATCCCCAGACTTTGGTAGGTGGAGATCTCCGATTGTCTGGTATATAAGACTAGCATATAGACAACTGGTCCTTACTGGTTTCTTTTTGCATCTGAATGAATGATAGCAGATGCTGAACATTGCCTGTTGGATTATATTACATTATGTGCAGATCTGTAGATTTTCAGCTTGTGATTTTAAACAGGCAATGCAGGTACGTTGCCCTGAAATCTGGTTCAGATCCAGGAATTTGTCCTTCAGTATCAGAAGAAGGAAGAGTCACTGTGATCGTTGCTTTCTCAGCTGTTTCCTCATATTGTTTCTCTCACACTGTTGGATCTTGGAACAGTTTAATGACAAAAGCTGTGTTACAACACAGAGCTGATGAGCTGACACCGTCCAGCTGAAACTAATAAGGCAGAGTTTGTATTTAAAAACAGGAAAGTGAAACTGTCAGTCAAACAGTGCAGCATGACGGCAAACACTGAACAATTACACAGTAAATATGTCATCATTCAGGAATGATGGCGCTCCCTGCTCAGCCAATCAAAAATCATTAAAAAAAATAAACTGAACAGATATTACAGTAAAAATAATAACATTTTTATATTTGTACTTTGTTTAGATACATTTGTAAATATACTATATAATTTCACTTTTTCAGCACCACTAAAATCCTTATTACATCCACTATGACTGAGTTTTAAAACAATAAAACCAGGGCTGCACCTAACGATTATTTTCATTATCGATTAATCTGTCGTTTATTTTCCTGATTAATCGATTAGTTTGTTTGGTCCATAAAATGTCACAAAATGGTGAAAAATGTTGATCAGTGTTTCCCAAAGTCCAAGCTGACGTCTGTTTTGTTCACAACACAAAGATATTCAGTTTACTGTCAGAGAGACTAAAGAAACCAGAAAATATTCACATTTAAGAAGCTGGAATCAGAAAATGTCTTTTTTTTTTTTTTTAAACAATCAATTATCAAAAAAGTTGGTAATTCATTTAATAGATGGCAACTAATTCATTAATCGACTAATCGTTGCAGCTCTAAATAAAAAATGCAAACATTTCTTACAAGCAAAGTACTGTATATGTCATTTATATTCAGTACAATAGCCAACGTCTGATACTATATTATATCCTGTATACACTTTATATCAAGCATCCATGTACTGTGATCTTTGAACGTTTCACCACCAGAGTCACTGAAAGCTCCACTCTGATGACGTCTTGTTGCTGTGGACGTGACGAAGAGTGATGAGGAAAATATGTCGGCGCTCTCACGATATTCTACAGATGCTGGTTCCCAGAGTTAAGACGGAGTCAGCAAAAAAGCTTTTAAAAACTCTGCTCCTTCCTCCTCTAACATGCTAAAGGACCCAGAAAATAACAGAGACAGTTTTCAAAAATTATACCTGTTTATGCATCTTATCTGGATTTTGTCCATAATCTTGTATTGCATTTTAACTGGATATTGTGTACACTCATTTGTAGTGTGTGACAGTTGTATTTGTCTGTTTGTTTATGTATTTATTGTCCATTTTTTCACCATTTTTTATCCTCTATTTATTTCACAGACTAAACGATTAATTGACAGTGAAAATAATCGTTAGTTGCAGCCGTAGTTTAAGTGGTAAAAACAGACACTGCGGCTCAGACAAATAAGGAAACAACAGTTGCAGAGTGCATGAGTGGTGGAATCCAACATAAGTGTCTCCTTTCTAATGACTGCTGGTGGATCGAGCCAATGAGGCAGAAAAGCTCTCCTCTGGGTCGCAGCAGGCAACATGAGCAGAGGGAGGACAGAGAGGGGAGAGAGGAAGACGAGAGTAGGGACGACGAAGAGGAAAAATTGAGCGGGGAGGAGGAGGAAGAGAGGGGGGAGGATGAGATTGAAAAGACTGAACTGGAGAGAAGGGAGATGTGAAGACGGCTGTGACTTCACCAGTGGAGGGATAAAAATAGAAGCGGAGCGCTGCCTCGGCTCGTCCGCTGAGGCCATTTGAATCAATTGATCATCGCAGCGCAGGCAAAGTCTTTTATTAGATTAGAGCATCCACAGAGCCACAGCCGTGGTAACAGTCCAATTCAAACCACTTCATCACCAGCAAAATACGCTCCGACGTCACCTGTCGCACCCTGACGAGAGGCTGAGGAGACGTTATGACTTTTTCAAAACCATCATCATACCAACACAAGTCAAAATACCATCAACAACCCTCCCGAGAGGATGGTTTCATAAAGTGACTCCACAGATCGGGGTATTTGTTGCTTCATCTATTTTAGCTGCTTTCATTTTCTCAGCATCTACATGAGTCAAACAAGCAGAGAAGCACATTTTTCATACAGCTCAGTCCTCAAATGTCTTGTTTTGTCCACAACTCAGAAAATATTCAGTTTACTGTCAGAGTGAAGAAGGAAACTTTCAGCATTTGTTATCTTGTCTGTCAGAAATAAAGTGCTGGATGTCCCAAAACTTTCTCCAGCTAAATGAAAATAAATCAGAAATCATTCTTTTGGTCCCCTGAAGTCCACACAAATATTACAGAAACATCTTGGCTTCCTGTCTACAAATGAGAGTTGATTAAAACATGACTGACTTTACCTGAGGAGCATCTCAAAAATCAAATCCTTTCCTTCTCAACCTGATCTTGAGAAGGTGATACATCATTTTATTTCACCTCGGTTGGATTAAAGGTTACAGACAATCTCACAACTTCAGCTGGTACAAAACACAGCTGCACAGCTTTTAACAAACACCAGAAGATCACATCACTCCTGTTTTATCCTGTCTTCACTGGTCATTTTTAGAATTGATTTTAAGATGTTACTGATTACTTTTAAAGCACTTCATGGCTTAGCGCCTAACTACACTGCTGAGTTATTACTCCCCTCAGATCAGCAGGCAGGGCCCCGTCGCCGCGGCCCCATCGTCGCGGCCCCGTCGTCGCGGCCCCGTCGTCGCGGCTCAGGACTAAAGGTGATGGACTTTTAGAGTCAGAGCCGCTCAGCTCTTAAACTGCAGAATCAGTCACATCTTCTAAATCAGCGAGCTCTGTTGCAAGTAGTTTCTTACAGGATGTGGTTTTTTACAATATATTGAATATATTTGTCATGGGAGCAACATAATGATGGACTGCAGCTCCAGTAACTCTCTGCTATAAAGATCAAAGATAAGGAAAGATGTATTCTTCCCCACAAAGGACAGATGTGTCAGATAAAAGAGAAGGATGTATTTCTATTCACACAGAGTTCTTCACAGGGGTCGTTTCATCTGATCTAAGCGAGTGTCCATATAGGGTTTTTTTTCTGAGCGCTGGCATCTTTTTTCAGAGAGAAAAGAAGCTGCACCCAGCATCTTTTTTCAGAGGGCTTCGCCTTTTGTTCGGCCGCTCTGAGCGCTTCTAGTTGAAAATCTCTGAACTTTTCAGAAAGACGCTGGTGTCGCCACTGTCGCTCCTTTTGAGGCAACCAATCATATATTAGATGGGGCTTCCTCCTTTTTGGTGCTCATGGTGAAAAAATAATGTCAAACAAATAGAAGACTAAGAATAACAAATACATAATGAAAAGCAAAGGGGAGATGCTAGTCTATCATACAACGGCGGTTAGAGTGGTAATATGTTGTCAAGACATTGTTGTCATAGAAACAACCCATCAAAAAAAGCGCTGGGATGAAGCACACGCCCTGCTGCCAAACTCTTAACTTATGTTCCCGACATGAGGGGGAAATTATTATTTCTGGGATGTCACACTGTGTTGGGAAATGCACAGTGTGAACATAAGATAAGACTTTGTCCCAGAGGGAAATTTGTCTTGGACACTCAATGCTGCTGCTGTACAGTACCAAATAATCCAACATTACTACACATCATATATCTCATAAATACTGTGATAAAAAGTAGGCGTTTATGAGATGTACACCCAGACATAGCATCTCTGTAGCCTAAATAAATAATACGATTCAAGACCTGATAAAAATATTTGATCTGTTGTAATGAAGTTGAGATTAATCTATTATTATTGATTAGTCTATCCAGCTGGGGAACATGATTGTGTTCATATAACTTTTATTCCACTTTCATATCTGTATAAGTGTGATCAAAGTTTGATTCATCACTGTTGCAAAGCTACATTTTTATTTATTATTTTTTTGGTATAAACAATCTTTCAATATGATTATTCTTATCAAGCCTGCGGTGCCGCACAAGTAGACTGGGAAACAGCTTCTTTCCACAAGCTGTCAGACTCCTGAACTCACAGATGAAAAGTACATGATCATCTCAAGAAAACATTCCCTAAATATTTATCATTCCACGAACAATTATAATTATTTATTCACCATGCCGTTGCACTTTACCCTTTGCATCTTATAATGCACTACACTACAGGTCTCAACCTATATGACCACTGATTGTACTCTCTGCTGCTGCTTATGTGTATGTGTGTATGTATGTAAGAGAGAGAGAGAGAGTGTGTGTGTATTTTATTGTTCATGAGATTTTTATTGTGTGTGTGTGTATTGTATTATATTTTATTTTATTTTTAAACTGCACATTGGAGGCTGGTCAAACGCAATTTCAAACTTCTGTGCTAACCCTGTTACATAGATTTTTGACAATAAAGTACACTTGACTTGACTTGACTTGACATAAAACATCCCTCCTCTCCCTGAATATGTCTCCTGGAAACTCCCAACAGGTTAGGACTCCTCTGGGGCTCCTAAATATCAGCAGAGTGATTCCCTAAAATCCTAAATCCTAAAAGTAGGACCAAAAATGCATCACTGAGAATTTTTGACCAGTTAGGAGTGATTTCCTGCTCTGAGAAGTTTGATAAATACTACGTCCTCGCTATACTCACCTTCCCATTATGTTAAACACTGCCTGACCAATGAGGAGTCTCCAGACTGGGCAGGTGCTCTGCATCCTAACGAGGATGTTACTTCTTTCCAGAACATAAAACTGTAACGTCGCTCTGCTCTACAAACACCACAAGGACAACAAACAGAGGGGAAATATCTGGAGGTATCTGTTTGATGTCATCGAGGCCAATGTGGGCAGCTGCTACTTCAAGTTACACTGTATGTGTGTGGGAATGTGAAGGCCTGCGTGTGTGTGTGTGTGTGTGTGTGTGTGTGTGTGTGTCTTTATCAGTGGAGAGCAGAGGCGCTGTGAGGGAGAATCAGCCATGACAAACGTGGGAGACAGTTTTTCCTCAACAACCAGAGTCTCAGTCTTCTTATCCTCACTTCCATTCCTCTTCTCTCTCTGCTGTCATGTAAATGTCCAACTGTGTCATTTCAGAACAGGAGGAATAGTTTAATAATTCAGTTTCTGGCAGTACTGTAATTATCTTTCTTTCTGAGTGTGAGAGGAAAAGATTGATACCATTCTCATGTTTGGGTGTTAAAGGATAATTCTGGCAATTTTCTGTTTTTCTCACTGTCAACAAATCTCATGTTTGGATCCAAACCAACAATGAACTGATCTTCATACTTCTGTTGTTGTCGTCCCAAAACTAGTAATGGCGTTTTCACTCTCCAGAGAGTAGTTCTGTGTAAGGCAGACATTTACAGTGCTTCACTAGCTTGTGCTACATATCACAACCTCATGACTAAGTATTTACTTAAATAGTTTTTGTTACCTTAGAATGAGCCCTTTATATCTCACTGCTAGATGCCACTAAGTCCTACACACTGCACCTTTAAATATCGCCTATATTAAAAGACATCGAGGGTGTGATGTCACAACAGGTAAAAAACATTTCTGATTCAGGGTCTGAATCAGGTTTGTAAACTGCTAGATATGACAGGTAAACTGTGCAGGAAGTGACCAGTAATACTGCCAACCAATCAATGTGGTAAGTCATGAATAAAGCTTCTGTTATGTTAATGAACATCAAACAGCCTGTTTCAGAAGAGCCTTGAGTTGAAAATAGAGCTGCAACTATTAATCAATTAATTGACAGATTAATCAATAATGAAAATAATCTTTAGTTGCAGCCCTAATTCAGAAAAACAAACCGCTCCCTTTATAAAGGCAGTGACGACATCCTGAACCTCGTCAGCTCTCCGGTTTCTGTCATTAGTATGGACTGAGTTAAATGTGAGCTCTGCATGGAGAGCATATAAAATAATCCCTGTTTCCGCGGGTGATCATTTTACTTGCTGGTAGAGGGATCAAAGAGAGTTAAAACATGGGCTGTTCACTGCAGAGACGCTGATTACAGACTGAAACTAATATGTAAAATACGGTTGGCCTTCAATAGCTCATGAGGGTAAAAAAATGTCACAACATGGCTTTTTTTCCCGTTTCACACAGTTTACAATTTTCATTTTTGCTCTCTATGTCTTTATTTATCAAAGATTAAATGAATCCAAATGTACTAAATCCAGAGCCATTAGCTGAGAATGGAGCTGCATCCACAAAGAAATTTAAAAAGAGGTTAGACTGTGAGCGTTTGCTGCCATTAATGATGTCATTAAAGACCAATGAGGCCAATGTGTGAAGGTTTATGTGAATTTTCTGCTTTAAAAAGATTTCTGTTCAAGAGCTTAATGTAAAATCTCAGATGTCAGAGTGTCCTTGAACGCCCCAATAAAGATTTTTTCAAAACCGCATCCGTTCTTGACGTCTTCAAATGTCCACAAACCAAAGATATTCAGTTTACTGTCATACAGGACTAAAGATATATATATATATATATACACATATACACACACATACACACATTTAATTAGCTGGAATCAGAGAACATTCTTCTCTTCAAAAATGACAAAAATATTAATTAATTATCAAAACAGTTGATTAGTTTTCTGCCTTTTGACTTGCAGGCAGCATTTCTACATACATTCACCTCAAGTTTTGGAACTTTGACCATGTTTAACATCCGACATCAGAACTGTCAGAGGATCATCATCTGGGAACCGTTAATGTCTGTACAAAGTTTTGTGCCAAACAATAGCAGATTACACATTACAGTCTGGACCAAAGTGGTCGACCAACCAATAGACTGACGCTGCTTATAAAAAATATAAGAAAGCAGAAGACAAAACATGAAGCGATTGAGAAAAGAAGATGCTGTCAGAATTTGTAACAGTGCTATAATCTTTATTCTATACAAAGTTCTTGATGTCTCATATCCTTCCCACTGATGTGATTTTCCATCAACAAAGAAGCTGTGGAAGTGGTTGCTCGCAGCAGTTAATGTTTGTCATGTCAATCAAAGATATAGTTATTCCTGTAAGTCGATTATTTTCTTGCATTATCAATTGTTTGGTCTATAAAATGTAAGAAAACAGTGAAAAATGCTTTTAGTCGAAGGTGACAGCTTCAAATGTCTTGTTTGGTCCAACCAACAGTCCGAAACCCAAAGATATAAAACAGCAAATATTCACGAGAGAAGTTGCAACCAGTGAACCTGCGATTAATCAACTTACTCTGTCATTTCAGATTTACACTTTAGTGCAGAGTTCAAAACATTACACGCTGAAAAAGATTAAACTCCAGATTAAAAGGGATAAAAACAGCCTTTTGAAAAACAAAAAGTTAATATAATATCCAGCCACCAACAATCTGAATGCTGGGAACAGAGTTAGGAATTCTGTTTTCATTTCCAGCTGAAACACCTGAGACTTCACTGTTCAATAAACTAATAAAGCTCCCTGCAGACAGGAAACAATGAGAGAATAATTCATTATATTTGAACAATTACTTGAGTGAGACTGAGGGCTAAAGCTGATGGGGTCAATAATGTCAGATAGTCAGATGATTGACAGGTGGAGAGATCATTAAAAGGTTTAAACAGGATCAATGTGCGGCTCGGAGGGAGAAATCCAATCAGAGGTAACTTCAGTCTGAAGGGTTCGGCTATGAAAAGCAAACTGGTTGCTTACACAAAAGACGTCATTTTCAATTTCACAGACTATCTGCAGTCTTTGTGCTTCACCTCTACTCAGTTAACAGTTCATGAGAAGACAAAGGAACAATAGAAACATACAGAACTGTGTGAGGCGACACGTATTAATGCCATAAATCATACTGAAATAAGAGATTACAATGCTGATTTATTTTCTATGAACATTAGATCTACAATGGAAATACCTTTTTAAAGAGATCATGTTTTATTTGGAGCTAAATTCTGCTCATTTGGGGGCTGATAAATAGCTGCTGATAACTGAACATTAAAGTGAAAAATCGATTACAAGAATAGCTGCAGCTCTGCGGGAGCTCCAGTTTTAGACTCGACATGACAGAAGATTCCTGTAAAAGACAAAAAAATAAATAAATAAATAAGAAGAATCACACTGTGCTAATCCACAACAGCACAAACGTTGCTCAGTTACTGCTCACGCTCCACTGCTCTGGAAAGTATAATGACACTTAGAGGAAGAGCTGGTACATCAACAGAAATTGTATATTTCTATCTGTGTATTGTGCATTTTTTTTTATTTATGAAAAAGCAGGAGTGGGAATCTTTGTGAATCACATGATCCGATTCAGAATCAATTCTTATAGTCTTCTGCCAACATCACCGGTTTAAATGTCTTCTGTAAAAACAGAAGGCGTGTTCGCTCTGGAGTTGGGGGGGGGGGGGGGGGGGGGGGGTTGGTGGGGGGTGCTCGTCTGTGTCGTTATTAACAGCAGCGGAGAGCAGCCTCTCTGCTGCACCATTAGCTCAGAGGAAAAGCCATCGCTGGCTGAGATACTGAGTGGGCGCAGGGCTTCTGAGGTCAAACAGCTGAGCACCGACTTATTTTCATGTTGGTTTAAGTTGTTTAGTGCTGCGCCCAAATGCTACCTTTTTTTTAAACAAGATAACTCTAGTGTGTGTGCACTAACAGACAGTTAGCAAGCTCTTTAGCTTGAAGAGCTCAAGGTCCAACAACCACACTTGCAGTCTTGTGCACTTAATGCACCTTCACGCACTGCCAGGTAGTAGGTAAGTGTGTCCCACATCTGAAATATATCAACACACGCTCACTACATTAACCATTAGAGCACCAAATGAAGTGTGAGCACACGTTTGCAAACACAGACAATTACTCTGATGTCATATAATATGAAATCTAAAGTTCTTTGAAGATGCTTTGTCCTCAAACACAAAGGCCACATGAAAATGTATTACCATCAGAATCCTTGTCTTATTTACATCTCTGGCTATTTGAATACAGTCATAACAAGCTCATCAAAGAGTCTAAAACTGAAGCAAATGATGTCTATAGTTCATTCCTGAAGACGTGTATTTTCTTCTTTGTACTTCTTTGGCAGCCCCCATAACTGACCACTAGATGGCTGTTGATTGACAAGTTATCCAGTCATGTGACTCTGACATTAGGCTTTCTTCTGTCTTCCTTACCACACATGTTGAAAGGTAATTGGTGATTTAATTTAATTTAGTAAATACAGTTTACTTAGGTACCAATGGATACTTTAGTTCTTCTAGTTTCTTATGATATCAGTATCTTCACTAGCTGGAAAACTGAGGCTGCTGCAGCCTCTGAAAGATGTCGGCCGAGGGCACAGACGCCACCGCAGACGCCCCCGCAGACGCCCCCGCAGACGCCACCGCAGACGCCCTCTCACAAATTTGTATATGTAATCATGTGCATGAATCTCACCTAAGTAAACTGTGTTTACTAAATTAAATTAAATTACACTAATTACCTTTCAACATGTGTGATAAGGAAGACAGAAGTTTGCAGACAAAGCCTAATGTCAGAGTCCCATGACTGGATAACGAACTATAGTCATCATTTGCTTCAGTTTTAGACTCTTTGTTGAGCTTGTTATGACAGTCAGGGATGTAAATAGGACGAGGATTCTGATGGAAATACATTTTCGTGTGGTCTTTGTATTCAAGGACAAATCATCTTCAAAGAGGTTTAGATTTCACAGTAATTGTCTGTGTTTGCAAAAACGTGTGCTCGCACTTCATTTGGTGCTCTAATGGTTAATGAGCAGACGGCAGAGCTGGAGATAAGTCTGACCATCAAGTACCACAAACACATATATAATCATAACTCCTACAGAGAGAGGAGGTGTGTGTGTGTGTGTGGTGTGTGTGTGTGTGTGTGTGTGTGAGATCAGGTGTTTGAGCAGCTATTTCAAAGAGGCAACAGTGAAGGTAAGAGTCATGGAAGTGTGACACTTTATAGCCAATAAATAAAACTTAGATAAAGTGATATATTATTACATTATCAGCTCCAGTTACGTTTTTTAGGATTTTTTTTAACCCAGCTAATAATCTAATAACTTATTACATTATGCGCAAAAGTTATTGGTTTAGAAATGTTATTGCATTATGGGTAAGTTATTACATTAGACTTGATTTTAGAAGATTATTAGTTATTAGATTAAGAGTAGTTATTACATTATTAGCTGCTACAGGGCTGGAATTATTTACCACGTGCAATGTGAAATAATTGTCAATTTATTTAAATTTATTTCACATTTTTGTCATTACTTCCTGGCAGTATAAACAAACATTCCCAATAATATAAGTAATTAAGTCATTGATCATGACCTGGATGTGGATAAGCAGCAGAAAAACAATGGATGAACGGATGGATCGATTAACCAATAACCAATAACTATTGGTTATATAATTAAGGTCAGAGGTCTGTAACAGAGTTGTTGATTTTCCAGCCAGGCATTAAAAAAACATTTTATTACTAACATCACAGTCATTTCTGCTGCTAGGGGTCTCAATCAAAACAATAACAGAAGAGGGAGTTTGATGATGTTGTGAAGTAGCGTGGGATCATGGGAGTTGTTGTCTTCATTGTTAAACAACCAGCTTCTCCTGGTTAGGATAACGTCAGTGTTCATCGTTCAGGATGTTTTTAGCGGGAGCCAAATTATCTGCAGAGGTTTCCTCCTCTCCAGAACAAACAGATCTGGTGATTAAAACCGGTAAAAACACTGAATAAAGCAGTTTCACGTAAAAAATCTGTGTTTCTCTGATTCTGTTCAGCAGACACAGGACGTCTGGGAGGGGCAGCTAGCCGAGCTGCTGCTAACATTTGCTCAGCTTGTTTCTCTGATAACTTAAAATCCAGACGTCCGATGACTAAAATCCTTCATCTGGTTAAACGATAGTTAAAAACGACCAAGATCTTAAAAGTTTATTGTAAAAATGTGACTTAAAAATGAATAAAAGTCAATTTAGGACAGTTTCTGGTGGACAACCACAACTCCAACGTATTATCTTGTATGCATATATTGTTTGGTAGACACCACTGTGGCGGACAACCATGTGCGCGTATACTCTTTGGTAGAGGGGGTATGACGCCATTGACAGGCGACCAAATGAAACCTTACCTACGTTACCTTGATTAAAATGACTGATTTATCTGGGTTTGAAAATTGTTGGAAACATTTGGGATAATATAAGTACACAAATGAATAAAATAACATAGGTCTTGTGATTTTTAGACATTTTAATGCAGAATAGTTACATATTATAGCTTTAAATACCTTTAAAGTCCTTTTTTTCAAGACCTACAGATACCCTGAACTTCTTGTGAATCAGATTACTGACGGTGCATCACACCAGGCCGGGGTTAGAGACAGACTTCAGCCTTGAAGCAAACAAGCTGTTGGACTGCATGACACATTTCCTCCATGAAGCCTCCCTCTGATGGAAGTCTGAAGGCATCATGAGTCCACAGCAGACTGCTGACAGGCTACGTTCAGCTGCCAGAGAGGATTTACTTGAGACAGCTACAGTATGTTTTGTTTTTTGAAATAGTGGATTACACCTATTGAAGTCATTTACCAAGTTTAGCTGTGAGAGAGGATTCAGTGTTATTCCTGAGAGAAGCAGCTGCTGGATTTTTAAACTGCTGCTGCCAAAACAGACGGTTAGGTGTAGGAAGAACGACAAAAACTAAGACATGACATACAGCGTGGGATTTCTTTCCTTTTTTTTTTTTTTTTTTTTTTTTTTTTTAAATGGAAGCATGAAAACAAAGGAAATAACCACAAATCCAAAAACCAGTGTGAGAATGTGCGAGCTGGGATTCAATAAACTGCAACCTTTTCTCTTTCAAAAAAATCTACATTTGCACTTTACTGTACAAGTACATGGAGGCACTGCAGCGGAGACAAAAAAGTCTCCGGAGCCTTTGCAGGGGGATGACAGTGGAGGCCTTCGTCTCAACAAAACGAGCGGCGTGCGGAGCGGCGGTGGAGACGCCTCGGGGGACTTCATTAGTCACCAGAAGCACCGAGCGAATCCGCGGGCTGATCCGGCTGCCACACAGGGACATGATGAGCCGCTCAACCTGTCAATACCTGTTTATTTATGACGACTCATAAATATCATCGGCCTCAGGAGGACTGCGGATGACGGCGGCCGTCTGAGTGCTTGAGAGTTAACCCCTAGTGACCTGCGAGGAGCTGGATCTGTTGAGATATGTTTCACTAAGAATTCATGTATATAAAGAATGATTTACTGTTGTCAGCTGCATCTTAGCAGCAGGATTATCTTAAATAACTTGAATCTGACCGTCACACATCAGCCACTGTCAATGATAGATACAGATTGATTCATTAGAACTTTCTTCACCGACTCTACTTCACAGCACAGAGAGAGTCATCAAATATGTGTTTTAGATGTGGAGGAGAGGAGGGCTCGTTTTGACATTATGACAGGATTTACTTTCCCACTGGGGAATCTTACAAAAAATGTTTTTAGAAATAGCTTTACGCAGGAAGTAGAAGATTCCCATCATTCTCATAGCTGGATGGTTTTTGTAAATAATCACATATACTCTCAGAAAAGAATTCAACACATTGCTGCACATTTAGTAACGCCTGTATCAGATTTGATATGAGAATTAATACACAATTAGCCTGTGAACAAGTCAAGATTGTTTGCATTGTCTAGTTTTCTTATATATTGTATTTATTTATGCATCAATTTCATTTTTTTTTTTTTTACTTCTTTTCTTTTTCCTTTTAAATCTTATTTGACTGCTAACTACTTCTGAGTCCTTTTCAGTTTGCATGTAAGCGGGACGGGGGAGTGTGTTTTCCTGTGTAGGTACTTTGTCTTATTAGATTTGAAAATAAACAAATTTGTCAAACTGACAAAAATGTCAAACATTTCTTAGTCTTATGTGGTAATAAATTGAATATCTTTGGGTTTTGGAACAAAACAGACAATTTGAAGATGTCGGCTTGGATTTTAGGAGACTGTTGGACATTTTTCACTGTTTTCAGATGTTTTATAGAACAAACAATTAACCAAGAAAATAATCAGCAGATTTAATCAATAATGAAAATAATCATTAGTTGAAGCTCTAATAAAAATATCCTCTTTAGTTATTTTTCAGGCAATTTCAGGCAGACATTTTTGATCATCTAATCGATTTAGTCATTTTTTTAAAAACTATGCTAAATATTCCGTCGTTGCAGCTTCTCAAATGTGAGAATATCAAACATGATAGTTAAGTGAATATCTTTGGACTGTTGATTAGACAAAGTGAGACATCTGAAGACATCACTTTAAGCTTTAAGAAATTATAACTGGCATTTTTCTCTATTTTCTGACATTTTATAGAGACAACAATTAATCAATTAGTCAAGGAAAGCAAGCAGAATAGCTCAAAGTTGAAAAGAAAGAATGACAGTTTGGGTTATAAGATCAGCTCCAGCTTCACTTTTCCTACTTTTGTCACTTAACGTTGTCTGAATACAAAATGTAATTACAGTGTAAAAGTGACACAAAACTGTGACTAAAATGAGAATATATGATTGAGGAGTTCAGTTCAATCCAATTCTGCAAATATTTATCTGTACAGGATTTTGTGTCTAAACTCCCCCTCAGATCCTCAAACACAGTCTGCTGTTCAGTACAGCTCTGTTATAATTTATTCAGCTGAGGGGTTTGAGTAGGTGAAGAGAGAGAAAGTTTCTGCAGTGCACTCTGGACTTCCTGCTGTGGGTGTAGAGATTGGGAGAAAGTCCTGATCACAAATAAACACAAGTGCCGGTCACTGTTTATTCAAACAGCTTAAAACAACCAATGTTGGAGGAGCAAAACAGGAAGTAGCTTAAACTTCTTAAACCACTGGAGCAGAAACGATTAGTCGAAATGAATTAACGGCCAATTTTCATAATCGTTTAATCATTTGAGTCATCAAGCAACAAGACTGACGGGGGATATTTACTGAGGATTTACAGCTCTTCACTAGGCACCAAACAGTCGAGTTACGTTTGTCCTGACTTACAAAAAGAGCCGCCGCACTGAGGTTCTGGCAGGTAAAAGAAGTGAACATTGCATATTAGGTTTCATACAATATGTATTTTAAGGTGTTCCTGTTTAGAGGTGCAAAATATGAGAGGAGGGAATAGAAATGTATTCCTGATTTATCAGCACAGACTGACTACTGCAGCAGAGGAAACTAACACTATTTTATCAGATACTCTCAGACCATGTCCAGGGTTTCCACCAGTGTACTGCAGCCTGGCAGCCCGCCGGGCCGAAGCAGACACAGCTGTGCTTTGAGCTAAATGCTAACATGTTCAACATCTTAGTTTAGCATGTTGGCATGCTAACATTTTCTAGTTAGCACTAAAAACAAAGTACAGCTGAGCCTGATGAATGTCAGCACTAGTTTGCAAACAGTCAGCAGTGTGAATGTTTGAGGGTGAATTTCTGCAGAAGAAAATATATTGAACCAAAAAACAATTAACTGTTTGGATCCAGAGAAGCAACATGGAGCATAAAGGTGCTGCAGTTTTAATTAGTACTCTGCAGCTGCACAGCAGCAACAAACAAACAAAAAAAACCTTACACACAGTTTTAGTTGAAAGCTTCTATTTTTTGTGTATAATTTACTGAATAGACAACAATGAGCTCCAATCATGAACCATGTATACAGATAAATATCAAAACACCAAGGAGGTACACACACACAGCCCTAACAGTCCTTTTTATTCCTCACCTCCTTTTTTACTTCCTTTTCCTAAGAAGGAAATGTTTGTTGGAATTTGTTTGGAATGAGGATGAATTTATTCTTCTTCACTATGCTTAACAGACCAATTTTAACATTGAAAAACTGATGAAGACAGATGTGTCAAAGTAAACAAACAATATGTCAATATCACATTTCTATTAACTTCCATCTCCTTCACTTTTCCTTCCTTCCTCTCCTCGTCTCCTCTGAGGGAGGAAAAAGAAGCAGGAGGGAAAGAAACCAAGCCGGTCGTTCTCTCCGACTTTCCTGCCAGACGTTTCCTGGTTGGGACTCGTGAGATCTCGTGTTTCTCTCACTACAGAGACTCAAACATTAAGATTGTCAGACTGATACAGTTCAGTTTGTGTTGACAGTGTCAGAAAGAAGATGATTCAGCTCTGTGATCTGTTAGACTGTATTATAATAAAAGCTGTTGCTACTGTGTCCACTCGTACGTTCAAATGACTGAAACATGTTGTTTGCTCCATCAAACTATTTAATAAAGAATCATTTGCAGATGCTCACAACCGAGAACTGTGCCGAACCTCATGTGCCATTACTGACCACACCACATATATATATTACTGTTACTGCTGTCTAACTTTAAATACTAATTAAAAACTATCAAAATGAGTTGTTATATATATATATATATATATATATATATATATATATATATATATATATATATATATGTGTGTGTATATATATATATACACACACACACACACACACACACACACACACATTGAATAGAAAGCCCAGCAACTACCAATTATTTTCAGTATCACCTAATCTGTTAATTAAGAGTTTAGTCTAGAAAATGTCCAAAAATAGTAAATAATCACAGTCTCTCTGAGTCCAAGGTGACGTCTTCAGATATCTTGTTTTGTCAGACCAACAGTCAAAACTCAGATATTTGGTTTATAACAATATAAAAAGAAGTAATTTCTCACACTGGAGAAGCTGCTACCAAACAAAAGAAAGAAACTAAACTAAACTAAGGTGAATATGGAAAACATTGTACCAGCTTAGTATCAGCATGCATTCATTGTCATTGTAAGGATGTTAGTATGCTGACGTCACCATAACTGTAAACTCTTCAGACGTTATAGTCAGTGGATCAGTTGGTTCAGTTTCTTTTCACACAGAAGAATCCAAGCAAACCACAATGCATCACTACAAGCCAGGTGAGAACGTCCTCTTCACTTATTGGTCAGATGTGTCTGGGGCGGGAACGTAAACACAGGAAGAAGCTCCTCTGGACCAATACAGCATTCTTCATTATGCTAGTCCAGGTCCGACCTCAATTCAGTGTCCGGCTGGTTGTTAGTAACTGTTAAATCACTCATCCACATCCCAGCATGCAAAGCACACCTGGCGGTTTAGCTCAAACTCGCAGAGTACGCCTAGTAGGTGGGTCAGATGGAGGTCAGATCACGTTCTCACCACAAACAAACCGCTCCAGAGTTCAGGACGGGACCGAGACCAGCTCCTCTAAAAGCTCTCAGAACGGTTGTTTTGTCCAATTTCTGTGTTCAGATCTGCAGAAACGAATCCCACCAAGAGGAAAAACCCATTCAACCAGACCAAAAAGCAGATCTGAAAACGCTCTTCAGCTTGTGGATCAATTACTGATATAATTAATTGATAAATCACAATTGTTGACGTTTCAGCATCTACATTTGCAGCACAAACATCATCACAAAAAGAACCTTTAAACTTTCTCCTATTATCACATCTGGTAATAAAACGAAGGCAGGTGTGTGTGTTTGTTATGCAGGTCTCCAACAAACTGATTGCATATTTTCAAACACATATATATTGCAGCCCTGGTACAATACTACTTTAAAAAAAGCTCAAAAGAAAAACCACTATGTACAGTGTTAAACTCACTGTACTTTACTGTACTTTACTGTACTGTAAAGTCTGAGCTGACTGAGGGCCGACTGTGGCCCCGGGGTCGGGCTGACTCGCTGTCTAATGCTCGTCATGGAGCTCCCTGCTCTGTGAGAGCTCTGCTGAGAAATCCTTTCACTTCTCTGAGAGGAAGAGAAGGAGGAGGAGGAGGAGGAGGAGGAGAAGTTACATAACCCTCTGAGAAGAGCTCTGTCTCAGGGAATCTGACAAGGGAAGGAAAGATGACAAAGGAGGACAGAAGTCGCCTCCAGCAACTCTGCGGCCAAAAATTGCGCCAACTGCCTGGGTCTCATCAGCAGAAGTGGCTTCTTACAGCAGAGAAGCAGGAGGAGATGGTGCTTATCTTGTTTGTGTAATAAACAGCTGCCAGCGGATTAGATGTGTGCAGGGAGATGCGTGGGTCTCCATCAGGAGGGGGTTTCTGCAGTTATGGTTTCCCTGCTCGGTTTGTCAGGTTCGCTTGGAAACAGGACAAAAACAGGAACACCGGGGGATGACTGGATGCTTCTGATGGTTGCCAAACAAGAAAACACAACAGGTGGTAGTTTCCTAATAATGTCAAGAAAAAATATCTCACAAATAAATAAATAAATGCATAAATAAACACTCATTTCCCTTTCTGGCTACTTAACTCTGACCATGTTAACCAGGTTTCTCCATATTTTAAAAATTGGAAAAGCCTCAAGGCTGCAGCACAGTTTGGGGAATAATCAGAGATGCTGCTGAGGAAGACGAGTCCACAAGTTCAGAGGCTGCACCAGTATTAATGTTTCAGTCCATCACTCAAAACCATGATTAAACATCTACTCTGCAGGTTTCTCTGGCAGCAGCGGCTCCTCGTCCACCTCAGAAGACAGAAACAGCAGAAGCCAGGTAACAAGTTCTCCAGAGCTGAAAAACCTCTAAATTGAGTAAAGCTGCTCTCCACTGTGGATATGAAAGCCAGTGAGGTAGTTAAACCTTCATCGCTTCAGGCTGCCGTCCACGCCACACATCAGCCAAACTCTGCTTCAAGATTCTGCTGGAAAAGTTCTTAATCAAGTCGAGTCGCACTCAGAATAAAAAGAAAAGCTGAAAACTTATTCACAGGTTTTGATTTTCACGTGAGAGAAACAGTCCAGACTGTGAGTATTTGGACAGTTGCACAGTTTTTATTCAGTCTTCAGGCTCTGGATGCTACATTAAAGTGCCAAGTCTCAGCTTTAATTTGAGTAGGTTTACATCAATATTGAAAGAACTGTGTGGGAGATCTCCTTGTACCTGACCTCACCTTTGTGTGTGCGTCACATACACATGATGATGATGATGATGATGATGATGATGATGATCTGGTGATACGTGTGGCAGATTTCACTCACAAGATAATACTAGTCTTAGAGGTCCAGCTAACAAATTTCCACCGCAAAGATCGAGTAAGGCTGCAGTACAAACACTCCAGACTGACATATATGACCAGCATTTCTATTAATGTGAGAGGTGACATCATCGTTGTGTAACCAAGTCGTTAAAACTGTGACCATGAACAGGTGCGATGGCCCGGCGGAGACATTGCAACGTTTTGCAGTAGTAACGTTTTACATTCCCACTCTTCATTATGGCTGCTGTTGAAACGAGTATTTCTCAGTCAACTCATCCTTAAATGTGCTTTTTACTGCCAACCTTTCTTTTTTGTGTCAGTTTTGAACATGTTACTTTATCAAATGGAGCTCCTACAGCTGACAACAAACTGCTGACTGCGGCGACTGGCAGACAGCCGAGGTGACGTCATAGAGATGTGTCACTCAAAAGTAGTGGATCAGGTCAGGTCAGGTTAAATTGTGTTCCCGGTGTCCGTCTATTGAGTTTGTATGACCTTACACTGTTTAGAAACTCCTTTTAAAAAACTCCTGAGTCCACAAGAAAAGCTTCTGTTCATCCAATACAAAATTCAAAGGTTGCTCTGATGTACAGTAAAGTAGAAGCTTTTTATTTTTAATGCATCTTGACTGACATCCCTCGTGCCTTAATAAAAGTTTTAAATAGATTTAACTCACATTTCTTTACAACCAAAAAGGAAAAAAACAATAAAAGAAAAACAGGATTACTATCGACTTCTCTCACCGCTTGGTTTAG
The DNA here is from genome assembly GCA_038419695.1 of Scomberomorus guttatus. Lineage (NCBI taxonomy): Eukaryota > Metazoa > Chordata > Actinopteri > Scombriformes > Scombridae > Scomberomorus > Scomberomorus guttatus. The sequence goes on from CM076453.1 coordinate 32,541,639, forward strand.
TCGACGTCCCACACAGATCAGATCAGATTAGGAGCTCTGCAGGGAGAGCCTGATCGTCTGCTTTACAACTTGAAATGTAAATTATTTATCAGACTTAAGAATGAACCAGAGTTACTGGGCTCTTCAGGAGATAAATATCCTGTATTTTTTCCAGACAGCTGCAGGTGAACCTGGGCTGTCTAGTTTACAACATGTTTAATCTGCTGCTGGAAGATTTTGTCAATACCAGACGCTTGTTCGATTTTACAAAACATGAATCAAAAAGCTCTGAGACAGAGGACAGAGTATTAAGTACTTACACACCTTTTATTGCCTTCTCAATATCTTGCAAACTTTTTCCATCAACCTCAGACAAGCTGAGCATTAAAAGACAGAGGAGCTTTCAGAGTGCCTGCTTCACACAAAACAGACCAGATCCTTTAAAACAACGAGCTGAAAGGGAGCTGCAGAGCTCATTCAGTCCAACATTCAAACTATGTAAACAAGGAAAGAGAAGAGGCTGCACGGCTGGTTTCTCTGCTTCAGTTTCTCTACAAAACTTCCCCCAAAGGCGGCAGGTTTACGGTCAGTCTGATTCACGACTGATGTCGCTGCGTTACACAGACAACCTGTTAATGTTTAAATATCTGTCTGAAGGGGAAAGAAATGAATAAATACTGAACTAAACCAACCACAGAGCTGTCTCAAAGTCAGTGTATATTTAGGCTATATTCACCTCACATGCTGAAGTGGCTCAAATTTTAGCACTACAATATAGTTAAATGACTTCACAACATGATGACCTGGGATGTTATTCTGTATTCAGTCTGTATGTTGCAGCTTTGTTGGACTCTGCATAAGAAACAACATCAAAAACTTTCAAGACGGCGTCTCTTAGATTCTACACATCCATTCATATTCTAACATAACGTTTATAACCGTTAAATTTTAAAAAAGGCAGAGAATGTTTTAACACACGCAGAACACAGTGACGGTTACAGGCGCAGCTGAAGCTGCAGGTGAGGAAGACTGTGATGGGAGTTTGTCAGTCAGGTAAAATGCAGCTCTGTCTCCTCCTCCTTGAATGTTGAGACTCAACACCCATAAGCTACTGACAGCTAATGCTAATATAGAAAGTCATGTCAGACAGGAGGCTGGTTCTGTGTGACCAGTAGAAAGCTGCGTCTTTGTGACGAAACAAAAACAAAACTGCTGCTGAAGTCAGGAGAGCTGCTCTGTTCACAGTGAAAACAACCATAATCACAGTAATGACAGTAATGGAAATGGTTGGCAGTATTGATACAATCGAGGTAAACAGTAAAAACGGTATACCGGCACATTTCTACCTCAGATGTGATATTTTCATATCAGATCTGAGTCACTTGCAGACGTGGTCCTACATCTGAATCATATCTGATCTCTGGCTGTGCGACCGCTGTCAGAACGGTCAGATCTGCCTTCATGTGGTTTTTTTAACGTCTCACTTCTCTGCACAAATGGCCTGTCATCATCATTCAGTGTCAGCACCTCACAGCCCGGTAAAAATAAACATGGAGGAGAGCAACAACAGCGAGGGGGGTCAACGGAGAGACGAGGTGAGTCACTAAATAGATTTAACCAATTAGCATACTCATTTTTCTGCAAGTCTGCATGTCAACATGGTCTAAAGCAACTGGCATTTACCAAGTAGACCTTGAGGTGACATAAAGTAAAGCAAATGAAGAGAACATGTCATTTCTATGCTCTAAAGGAGGTTGGAAATGAATAAATTGTTTAAAAAAAAAAAAAAACACAAAAGCAAACAACCACCCTGACTTTTTTCTGTATTTTCCCTCCATATAAAAACACAAGTGGTGTTACTAATGTGTTTCCTGGGAGGTGAAACCCTGAGGTGTGAGCATCACGCAGGCCCACAGTGAACCTGCTGAAGGCTGAGACTGTGTGTGGGCCGACGCTAAGCACCGGCTCGCATCATTAACTCCGCCTCCAGAGCCGCCGCAGCCAGCAGGAAACTGACGGGATTCAAGATGGCTGCTGAAGTGTTACTATTTATCTTCTGTTCCTTCACCTCCTACCAACCAGAACCAGCACACTACTTCATTCAGTTTATTTTGAGGGTCAGCGTGACAAAGAAAGGAAATTCCTTTCTGGCTCAGCAAGTCCTGCACATTTACCGTCATTTTAAAATCAGCTGCCAAAATTAGCCCTGCGGCAGCGTCTGTCCACACAGTAAAAATCAGTCGCTCACTAAGAGCGCCTCCACTAACGCCAGAAGAACTTATATTTTTATGAAATATATTAGGCTTATTATTCAGGGAAAACGAGCAGTGCAGCCACATATTAAGAGAACAAACTGTTTAAACCGTCACTATATTAAAACTGGATTAGAGCTGAAACAATTAGTCGATTCAATCAATTAGCTGATGGACAGAAAAATAGGTTAAAGAGTAAAAATGCCAAATATTTTCTGGCTGCAGCTTCTCAAATGTGAGAATTTGAAGATTTTCTGCGTCATACTGTTGATCTGACAAAACAGGACATTTGAAGACATCACCATCGCTCTAAGGTGTTATAACAGGCATTTTCACTATTTTCTGACATTTTATGGATAAAACAATTAATTAGAGAAAATAACCAGCAGATTAATCAGCAATGAAAATAATCACAGCAGACACACACAGACATAAGTCAGGATTTGTCTGATTCAGCTCAGCTTGTTGCATCATCTGTAAAAAAAGAACATTCATGCAATGTTTCTAATAACCTCCCAGCAAAAAGTGCAGAAAATATCAATAGTTTTAGAAAAAGTTTGAGGAAATCTTTGGTAAAGTTATCTAACCATAAATGTCACTGTCAACATTTCTGGTTTCACAGTAAGAGCCTGACACTGCCTACAAACTTAAACTGTAAAGCACATGCAGGAAGTTATAGTTTATCAGCAGCAGGGCTGCGTGATTGATCGAAATATGATCACCATCTACATTCAGGCCTCTATGAGATCTAATTTTTATGGCAATGATTCTGCCATGTTTGTTTTAGTGGGGAGATCCGTCACATCAAAACAAACTGCAACAAGTGTGCATTACTGCAGTTTATACTGCAACTAACGATTATTTTCATCATTGATTAATCTGTCGATTATTTTCTCTATTAATCGATTAGTTGTTTGGTCTATAAAATATCAGAATATGGTGAAAAATGTTGATCAGTGTTTCCCAAAGCCCCAGATGACGTCCTCAACCTAAAAATATTCAGTTTACTGTCATAGAGACTAAAGAAACCAGAAAATATTCACATTTGAGAAGCTGGAATCAGAGAATTTGGGCTTATTTTATTAAAAAATGACTCAAAACAATTAATTGATTATCAACATGGCGATCAACGTGGCTGGTGATTAATCAATCGATCCTTTGCAGCTCTACTATCATGTGTGACACAAAAAAGCTTCAAGTCCTCACGTCTAAGAAGCTGCAACCAGCAAATTTTGGTATTTTTCACCACTGGTTTCATCTTTAACACTGTGTTGTATTTTAAAAGCTTGTTATATTATCCATTGTGTCAAATCTTCATCTGAAAAGTAACTAAAGCTGTCAAATAAATGTAGTGGAGTAGAAAGTACAATATTTCCCTCTGAAATGTAGTGGAGTGGAAGTATAAAGTAGCATCACATGGAAATAGATGAATTGATTAGTTGACTAATCTTTGAAGCTTTCATTTTTTCGTTAAAAATTGTGTCCTTAAGAATTGTGCTAGAAAATTGTGTTTTCAATTCTGAGTGGAAAAAACTGTGATTCTCAATTTGACCAGAATCATACAGCATGAACCAGCAGTTCCTTTACATATAATTATGTCACCACAGCCATGAACGAGCAGAAAACTCATGTGGACCAGTCACATCCGGCCAATACCTGATCCACTTAATAAGATCAGTAACAGTGATGATACTGATTCAACAAACCAGATCTGAGCATCACCTCGTCCCAACTGTATGGAAATTCAATGAAAACATTGGCTGCTTCCTGTTTCAGTTTACACTACACCTGTTTTCCCTCTGAAAGCTCCACATGACTTATTCCTCTGCAGATGTTTTATTGATTTCTCCATCCTGCAGTGATCCAGAGAAGTCTGCCGGGCAGGAGTCAGGGGATTCAAACTGGCAACCCATTGCATACAGACACACCCACTGCCTCCGAGCAACATGAGAAACTCCACTTCCTGAAACAACAAATCGATGCCACATTCTCCGGGCTTTAAATGAATTTGCACTTATTTATTCAGCACTGGGAGAAGCAGGACTTCCAGCACTGGTTGGAGTGAAAATAAAAACTCCTGCTGGAGCTCAAGTTTCTGCCTTATTAATTTGACATTGGTTTAATATTCTGAACTTACACTTGTGCACAAATAAACTCCTACGTCTGCCTTCTGTCAGCAGATTCACTCACACACACATACGCGTACTCTACATATTGAAATAAAACACCATGAGACGCTCATTAACAAGCTCCCCGGTGGGACAGGAGGACACCAGCGTTCTTCAGTCAGACCCGGCTTCCCTGCTTGTTTTATTAGTGAGCACTCTCAAGTGCAGGCTGTCCTCCAGCTCAGCAGCAACGCATTCATCTGAATCTAACGTGGCCAAACCCGTGGGGGAGAGCTATTCACCAAATCAGCTGAGAGGCCACTGAATGTGCTGCAGCCAAGAACGCAGCTTCGACAAGTCCTGCAATCAAACGCAGCCAAAGCACAGACTCTGGCAAATTAAATAAAAAGGACAAAACTACTTCATTAAATAAATGCTATTTTAACATACTTATGGATCTATGTTCATGTGCAATGCAGTGACTCTCAATCAACTGCTGTTATATTAACCCCAGGAAAGAAAAAGTAATGTTTCAGAGAATTTGAAGGGGAGGGGTAGGGTCAGTTTACAGATGTTTACATCTGCATCTTATGTCACAAAGAGCCTACAGATTACACTGAGCTTACAATAAGTACCAACAAAGAGGATTTTAAGAAGAAGTGGCTGAAATGATTTTTTGTGATGTTATATTTGACCTATATTTCTGATTTAATGAGTGCTGCATGCATGGCTAATCTGGTTTGAATGAGTTAATGCTGCTTTTACCGGGTGGTTGGGTCCTTGGTATGTTCTTTTTCAAGGCGATTTAAAAAAAACACTGCGAAGGACGTGTGAAAAACACTAAGTTCCCTTCAATGTCTTTACCAGTATGCCAGATCCGATTTGAAATTTGATCAATTTAAAGTCAATATTAGGCGTACCAAGAATATATTCACAGGATAAACGACTTAAGGGTTTAACCTTCAACAGGTCAAGGGGGTGTAAAATTCGGCATTAATTTTATACACTATGCAGCGTTTATTTAACAAATATTCCAAATGTTAGAGCTAGATCACAATGGTGGCCGTCGCCCTCCAGAGTGTTGTGGAAGGGCAACAACGTGGAAGCAACAGGACAATCTAATAGAAAAGTAACTTTTTTCTTTAAATAAGTTATTCGTGGTGGATCAAATATATGCCGAAGTCATCAATAGCTGCTTATGATTCGAAAAAACACTCTGAATTTCGCTGTTTATTTTACATATTTTGGCAGGTGAGAGCTTCAACTTTAAATTGACAGTTTTTCAAAGGGAGTTCGCTGGCGGGTCCTTTCATACCAGACAACAGGTGCATGTTGTTGCAGTGTACGGCGCAGACTCACCTTCTGCTGCCGCCGGGCCATGTCGGTGGGCTGCTTGGCGTTGAACGGGTAGGCTATGCACCGGAGGACGAACACATAAATCTGCAGTTTAATTTTCCTCTCCTCTTCCTCCTTCTGGATGCGCTCGCGCTCCTTCCTCTCCTCCTCTTCACCTGTAGCGCTGCTGTCTTTAGCGGCTTTGCCGGGGGCGCCTCCAGGTGCGGCGGACTGTCGCTGCTGGCCGCCCGCCCGGCTGTTGTTGCCCCGCTTCCCCGCAGAGGAGCCGGTCTGTTTCCGCGGAGCTTCCTGGACAACTTCTGGGTCGGACTCCCCGCCGGTGTCTTCGCTGGAGGACGGGTCCAGCATGGTTCACGGCGAGAAACTCCGGTTCAGAGCGACAGAGCAAAAGAAAGAGAAACAACTGTTTTAGCTTTAGTTTGTTTGTTTTAGTCGACGTGGCGTTAACGGCTGCACTTTACCGACCGACAGTCTTACCCTGCTGCGGTCGGTGGTGCGTTTGGTGCCAAGACCAGAGGAACGCCGGGGTTTTTTTTGGGGGGGGGGGGAGTGAGGGGGGGCGGAGTCTAAACGGTTAATATTTGGAGGTTGTGGCCGCGTGCTGTTGTGTTGGAATGGCAGTGCGCGCCCACCACCACGGAGCGCGCGCGCTCTGCGCTCCAGCACACAGGTGAGCAACCTGTAGCTGCAACCAAAGATAGAAGGAAAAACAGCGGTGAGTTCGCACTCTGTCTGTTTTTCACGAACCACAAAACTCACAGAACACTGCGAGTGCTGCAGTGTTAGTACATTTACTCAAGTACTGTACTTAGGTACAATTTTGAAGTACTTGTACTTTCCTTGAGTATTTCCATGTGATGCTACTTTATACTTCCACTCCACTACATTTCAGAGGGAAATATTGTACTTTCTACTCCACTACATTTATTTGACAGCTTTAGTTACTTTTCAGATGAAGATTTGACACAATGGATAATATAACAAGCTTTTAAAATACAACACATTGTTAAAGATGAAACCAGTGGTTTCCAACCTTTTTGGCTTTTGACGTCTTACAAAAAGCAGTGTGTAGTCGGGGTCACATTTCAGATGTCTATGAGTTGTTAACAGCTCCACCAAATAGTGATTTTTCCCTCTAAACTTCTCACATGGTTTCATTTCAATAAATGTTCAAATGATCCAATATTTCAGCAAAAATCAAAGATTAGAGAAAAAGTCCAAAAAGTGAAAACAGATTTGTGTATCAGAACTTTGTTTTTTCTTCTTTCCTCTCCCATTAATCATCTCACGACCCCTCAGATTTATCTGCTGACCCTTTGGAGGGGCCCCACCCCTAGGTTGGGAACCACTGGACTAAACTAGCTAACTGTATATAAAGTAGTTGAAACTAGCTCCACCTCCAGCAGCTACAACAGTAACATGCTGCTTACACACTGATGCTTCAGTATTAATAAGACTTGAAGTACAGAACATTAAAACAGCTTCATGTTTTTAGTTAATAATGTTTTATTCTTAGTTTGGTTCAGTTTTAAGATTTCCAGACTTGGTTGGTTTGGGGTTCAATGCTTCTGCTGCAGCTATTGACACCACACTCCAGTAATTATACTGTACCAAAGTACTGAGAGTGCAGGTGCAGTGTACATACAGAACTGCATCGCTGCCATGTGAGTACATTCATTCATTTTCATTCAAACTTTATTTACAGGCAAGTTTTCTGATTTTACAGCTCCAATATTTCCAAAAAAAGAAACAAAAACAACAAAGAAACAACATCAAAAAAAAGAAATAAAAACAAGTAATCAGGTTTTGACTATTTTAAAACAGTAAAATCTAAACTTAATTATTATTTTATCTGGTACTGAACAGTTTGATATTATGTTCATTCTTCACTATCTAAAATAAATATACACATTAATATAAAATCTAACTTGTTTCAGAGTTTGATGGTCTCTAAACATAACGAGACAATAGTGTAACTTCACTACAGTGTGTGTATATGTGTGTAAAGAACAATAAATACATTCTCTCAACATTTAGTGAGTAAAAATATATTAGCCTATTCCTCCTGAGCGAGGGTTAGGAGCCTCCGCAGAGGCCCTCGGGGGTCCCTGAGAACCAGCTGGGAACCCATCATCACGGTACTGTGGAGTTGAACTCGGGGAGGACCGGTGCCCAGTCAGGGTACGTATCCAGAGAGAATAAAGGAACCCCCCACGTTGCCACAGCCAACAGGACAGCAAGGACACCGATAACGTTGACGCCAAGCCCCGCCTTCACCTGCAGCGGCGAGCAAACACAGAAGTTATGGTCAAACATCAGCAGGATAAAAATTAACACACAATAAATAAAACAAACATGTTTGTGTGTTTGTGCCACAGGACTCACCATGTCCATGATGCTGAGGTGTCCGTAGGCGAACACGATGGCGTTGGGTGGGTTGGACACTGGCAGCAGAAAGGAGAAGGATGTGCACAGGGTGGCGGGGATCAGGACGTACAGCGGGTTGACGTAGATGGCCTCAGCCTGAAGAAAGACGAATCACACAAACATAAATCTGTCTCAATAGTGTAATAATCAGCACGTGTAACTGCTTCTTCATTCATCAACTACAGCGATCAAAGTGGGACTGTCATTAGTCTTCTCAGATCTACCTTTAATGCCCAGAGTGAACAGTTTTCCTTTCACATAATATATATGTTAGTTTACAGAGTTTAGGGATGCGTGAACATTCAGGACAAGGAGGTTGAGTAGCTGCAGTGGAAATAAGAAGAAAGTAAGTGTCAGGCTACAAAAGCAGGCCTGTACACCTGTATGAATATGACTTGATGTTAAAGAGGGTATCAATGAGTTACTGATGCTGAAACAAATGAAAAAGCTGATCAATCAACATGATAGTTATGGGCCAAACAGTGAGCTGAACCTTAGCTGTTTTCTTTTGTTGTCTTTGGTACTTTGTGTCAGATTAAATTAATCTTTTTCCAAGTTATGTCACTGTAATCGCATTTAAACCTAAAAGGCTTGAAATAAACCCCCCCTACAGAGCAGCACACAGAGGAAAGTATTAAAAACCAAAAACACAGTCTGTGTCCAGCAGAGTGTCTGTGTTGTGTTTAACACTGTGAACCTACCAGAGGAGAGAGGATGGGGAGGAAGATGGTGATGGTGGTGGCATTGCTGGCCACCTCTGTTACCGTGGTGACAATGATGCAGGCAATCGTGATTGTGGCCAAGACGGGCAGATCACCCAGAGGCGTCATCAGCTCGGCCACCCAGAAAGACAGGCCCGACCTCTGCAGACACACGTTATAATGACTGATGAATCCGTTTTTAATGTATGTTTATGCCTAATTATAGCTGATTAAAGGGTCAGTTTACCCAAATTACCAATTATCCTTCCTCACTTCCCTTCCCTCTAGTGGTATCTACTCTTTTTATTTCTCCACATTTTAATGTACCTGTTAGTGAGATTTCTGCCTTCACTCAAATACAATGGAGGTAATAAAACGTAGTTTTGCTGCTCGCAGCATTAAAATATGACATTCAGTAAATTCAACAGCAGCATGCAAAGCTTTTCATATAATCCACAGACCACACTGTCAACAGAAATAGTCCCTTTGAAACTGTCTCCAGTGAGTTATGTGGATTATTCAGAGTAAATGGGACATGGTTTCTGACAAGACATGTTGCCTATTCATTTTTAAAATGGATTTTTTTCAATGACAGCAGCACAAACAGGTCAGACAGGTTGAGCTGGGTTTCAGATGTCTCAAAACCTCAGCAGATAAATAGACACCACTGGGTTACCTACGCTGACATTATCCTCAACCATTTTCTCATTTCCTGCTTTGATTTTATTTTTATTCAAATTCACCTCACAGACAGATAAATGATGTCATGTGGTGATGCAGTTGTGAGCAGAGAACCTGGGAACCCGTCCTTGTAAGGTCAGGTTAGATTTAGGTACAGGGGAGAGCTTACCTTTGTGCCTTCAGCGAGTGCAAAGCCTCCACCAACCAGCAGGGCCACTCTCCACGGCATGGAGGCCTGGAACTCCTCCCAAGAGATCATGGCCTCTGGATGGAGAGAGAGAAAATGATCCTGCTCACATCTTTACAGAGAAAAACAACAGAATTAAGCCACGTTATCAAGTGTCGAAAACTAGATAACACAGAGAATATCCTTGATTACATTTTTATTATTGAGTGAAGGTAAAATAATAGACAGACATAATGACTTGTGAAAATGCTCCATTACAAGTTCTTCATTCAAAACAATACTTAAGCAGAATAGCAGATGTTTTATCAAAAAATATACTAAAAGTATAAAAAGTAAAAATGCTTGTTGTTATATGTGTTTTTTGTAAGAGATCACAGATCAAACAGGTTGAGAACCACAACACATTGTGTTTTATACACTTGTCGTATATTTTTATGTAACATCTTAATATAAAAAACAGCTGACAAGTCATTTTTATTTGTTTAGCCCAATATCACAAATCATAAATTTGCCTTCGGGGGGCTTTAGCAATATTTCCCTCTGAAATGTAGTGGAGTGGAAGTATAAAGCAGCATAAAATGGAAATACTCAAGTAAAGTACAAGTACCTCAAAATTGTACTTAAGTACTTGAGTAAATGTACTTAGTTACTTTCCAGCACTGGTTACAGTAGACAAACCTACTAATCACATCTAAAGTGTAACTTCTTGTGTAGTTACCATATTTCCTGGAGGGTCCGTAGGCAGGTGTGATGAAGAAGATGAGGCCCAGCAGCAGAGCCACAGTGGCGTCAGTGATGTAGCCCGAATGACTGCTCAAGACAAGAGCAGAAAAAACTGATCAGGCGGACGTGTTTTATTCCACCTCAGCTTTAAATCAAGAAATGAATAATTGATTGTATCAGAGATCAAACTGTCTCCTGAGTGTCAGCTGGTTACAGCAAGTAACAGCAGGATTTTATGGTGAAGCATTAATGAAGAAAACAGAAAATACTACTTATTATATATTTTTAGTACATCCCATGAAAGCACCAACGTGTTTTCAGTCCAAGCTGCTATCATGGCTGAACTGCCTGTGACTCACTGAGCAAAGAGAGAAGCCCAGCCGGGCATGAAACCTGGAGCTCTGGTCAACCACAGCAGCACCATCAGCAGGAAAACCAGCTGAGTGAAGACCTCCTGACAACTGCAGGGAGGGAGGTACATATGAGTGAATGAATGAAGGAATATATCAATGAATGAATGAGTAAATGAATGAATGAAGAGATAACTGATTGACTGAGGCATTAATTAATAAATAAATGAATGAATTAACCTATGAACAAACATACAGGAAACAAATGAACATATAACTGCCTGATTGCCAGAGTGAATGAATGAATGTGAACAAACGTGAATGAACATCTAACTGAATGAGTGAGTGAAGGAATGAATCGACAGATAACTGATTGACTGTAGGCATTAATGAATGAATGAATGAATGAATCTATGAACAAACATAACAAGGAATGAATGAATTAACAAACTGTATGGCTGAATGAGTGAATGAATGAATTTACTAATGAACAGATAACTGATTGACTGGGATATTAATTAATAAATAAATGAATTAAATGATCTATGAACCAATATATAAGTGAATGTGTGAATTAATGAGTGAATGAGTGAATCACCTCATGGGTCCCAGAGCTCTGTACTCATCTTCTATCACTTTTTTTGCTGCCTTCTCTTTCTCAGACGGCTGTCCTCCACATCGCCACAGGAACCTGAAGCTGTGTGTGCATGAGAGAGTGAGTGTGTGTTTATGTGTGTGTGTGTGTGTGCGTGTGTTCAATGCACACAGCGGGATCACACAATTCATAGGTGGCAGGGAAATGCTCACAGTGAACTGAATGATTGACTGTGATTGGTTAAAAGCACTCTGAGAGCACACTGGTCGTTAACCTGTCTGACACCATCACACTGCTAATGCTAACATTAGCATTACGCTCACGCCTCAGGCCTCGGGATGTGCTGAGATGAAAGCAGCTATCATCATCGACATCTGAGGTTATATCAAACATTTATCAAATCCAAACTGAGTCTTTGAATGTTATGTTATTATCATATATTTTCAGCCTTATATAATGTGAAACATAAAACTAAACTATACACTCACTGAGCACTTTATTAGGAACACCTGTACAATCTAATGCAATCCAACACAACAGCTCTGCCATAAATTCTACTTTTATGAAGCTTATACATGTTCAGTTTTTGTTGACATTGTCAGAAAGGTGATAATTCTACTTTATGTTTATTATTAAGCTCGTAGTGGGTGGTGCTGGTGGTGTACTGGAGTGCATTATATTGAAAAGTGTTCCTGTATTGGAACTGTAACATATAATTATGCACAGACACCAGATGCACTGTGTTTAGTGTTTGTAGCGAAACGCTAAATTACAACACCTGTCCACAGGAGGCTTTTTCTTAAAAGTTAGAATATAAAAGTTAAAATATAAAGAAGATAAGAAAGAAGATAAGAGAAGAAAAATAAGAAATTGTATTTTTTATTGTCATTGTCCTTTTTATTTTATATTTCCTTTCACAAGACTTGATTGTAATTTCAGTGTTTAACATTTGGACTGTGATAAAATGTATTTTTGTTTTTATCAATAAAGTCTTTTTAAAAAATGAGCTGGGTGTGATGGTGTTTAGCCCACAAAAAACTTCACAAGAAAAGTTTCAGTAATAAAAAAACACACAGACACCAGTTTCTTTCCAGTAGCTGCTCTGGTATCAAACTGGACTTCACATTTCACTTCCCTCTTTTAATCCCTGCACTGCCAGTTTCATATAATCATCAAACTGGACTTAATATTGTGTATTGCATTCAACCTCCACTGTTACATATTGTATTTATTGCACATTCATATATTTCATATACTTAATTTCTTGGTCCGTATTTCCTTTGTATATTTTAGTACAACTTTGTTTATTTACAGATTTATATACAGATTCTGACTCTGATTAAGCAATATTAGAAAATAGCAACTATTTCCTTTATTTTTCTTCAGTGAACTTGCTTACTGTGCTCTATCCATCTCATTTATTAAGTTACACCACCTCAACTGTTAAAGTTAATCAGAAATTAACTAATAAACTAACAAACTAAAAATGTTTAAAATGAAACCTGTTTATTTTAATTCTAGGTTTAAAGTTAGGGAGCAACCCTGCCAGTGTGCTACAGTCGTCTGTTATGTCATCTCTATGTATTACATTCTTGCACAAAAACATACACAAAAAGATAAATGATGGAAACAAGCACTTTTTAGTGGCCTTGAATCGCACTGTATCTTCACAACGATAAAACACAGAAGATAAAAAAAATGTGATAGTGAAACTGTGATAATAGCTGCACTAATGAATCAATAGACAGAGGAAAAAGTGAAAAAACAACACAAGATGAAGCTGACAATGTGGAGTGAAATAAAGAGCTAAAGGTAGGAACCAGGCAGCGTGATGCACACAGATTATCTTAAATAAAACACAGGTAGGAGGTGATAGGAGGAGCAAATGGTGTGTTGACACTCACTCTGAGCCAATGAAGAGCCAGTGCAGCCATATCCATGTCAGCAGCAGCATGATAACACTGATGGGCAGGCACAACAGCAGCCAGTTCCCAAAGTTAATGCAGTTACAGTTCGGGTAAATCCTGAATTTGAAGACAGTGTTTGAGGTGGATTTAATGACATTTTATTAATGCACACAGAGACTTTGTATTCTTTAATTTACTACTGTCCAGCAGACTGAATTAGGCAAACATTCTTCACATTGCAGGTTTTATATTTAGCAAATACCAACTCTTACATGTTATTTTTAATTCATTTTGTATAGTGCTTCAACTGCTTTCACAGTGTTTTCTGTTTCTGCACTCAGGATGTCTAGTGAACCACTCACTGGTTGAGATACTCAGAGAAGATGAGGTTGGGCGAGGTTCCCGGCAGCGTGCTGATGCCTCCGATGTTGGAGGAGTAGGCGATGCCGAGGCTCATGGCTTTACACATCATCAGGTCCCGATTACTCGTGGTGGGAGCTGCAGGCTGGCACACTGCAGCCTGCAAGACAACACAGAGGGAGAAATAATCCATAAGTAGCAGTAGTAGTACTGCTGATAGTAGCAGGAGAAGTACTAATCACACAAGTAGCACCAGCAGTATCATCAGTAGTACTAGTGGCATTAGAAGGAGCCACCAAATAGTTAGCAGTAGCTTTAGTAGTGATAGTAGTATTATTGTAGGACAGTAGCAGTATTAATAGCAGTAGTCATAAGAAAAGCAGTAGCAGTAGTAACAGCAGCTGCAGAATCAGCAGTTGTATGAAGTATTAATAACAGTAACAGAAGTAGCAGTAGCAGTAGCAGTGTCAATACCAGTATTAGTATCAGCGTAGCAGTAGTAGAGGTAGCAGTGCCAGTGCAAGCATTAATATCACAAGTAGTAGTGACAGCAGTAGCAGGGATGGCGATGGCAGTAGTATCAATAGCAGCAGTAGTAGTAGGACTTGCAGTGGAAGCAGCAGTAGTAGTTGTAACAGTAGCAGTAGTACAAATCAGTAGTAGCATTAGTAGGAGCAGTAGCAGTAGCACAAACAGTACCAGTACCAGTACCAGGAACAGTAGCAGCAATAGCAGTAACAACAGTAGTAGTGGCACTAGTAGCAGTAGTAATGTAAGTAGCAGTAATAGTGGCAGAACTAGTATTATTAGCAGTAGTAATTAAAGTGGCATTGGTAGTAGTAGTAATAGCAATAGTAGCACTAGTAATAGCAGTCGCAAAATGAGAGCAGTAGCAGTAGCAGTAATAATAGTATTAGTAATAATAGTAGTAGTAGCAGGAACAGCAGTCAGTAGTATAAATACCAGTAGCATAGTTGTAGGAGTAGTAACAGCATTTGCAGAAACAGCAGTTTCATTTATAGTAACAGTAGTATTTTAGTAACAGACTGTGTTATTTTATTCGTCCAGTGGTTTTTGCACCTGAGCTGCAGCAGGCTGCGACACTGTCTGTATCTGCACGCAAGTTTCTTCAGGAACATCTGGATGCTTCTTGTCACTGAGAGACAGAGGAATGTAGTATTAATGTGTACTGTATGTACTGCAATGACAGCAGCTAATAGGAAAAGAGCAGAATACAGGGGGACTGTGACAGAAGTGTTTCAGGAGTAATCAATGAGCAACAGTGAACATTACATAAAGGCAATCCTTCACATACCTTATATTTTCCCTTTTCTTTTCAATGTGGCCGTCAGTTTCTGCAAAAATAACAGACCGTGGTTAAGTTATGGCACCACTCTTTCTATTATCATTTTTTATGACAGTTAACGGAAAATGGTGGAAAATTACATCTATGTGTGCCTGACAGATAATTTTGACTTTCCCCTCAAACAAAACTGATGAATTTCAGTTCATGTTCATTGATGAATGTTGTTTATCACCAACTTTATGTCTGTGTGCTGGTTTCTTTTCTCTCTGCTGCATTTTCATTTCCTTAAATTTGGGGCAACATAGTAATGCACTGAAACTATATATTTTCTCTTTTTTGGTTATTTATATCATATTTTATTTCTTTTTTTTCTATAATTGGTTTAATTTTCCTCTTCATTATTGTTTTGAATGTTTTTTAATGTTTTTCTCACATGGTTTCATTTCAATAAATGTTCAAATGATCCAATATTTCAGCAAAAATCAAAGATTAGAGAAAAAGTCCAAAAAGTGAAAACAGATTTGTGTATCAGAACTTTGTTTTTTCTTCTTTCCTCTCCCATTAATCATCTCACGACCCCTCAGATTTATCTGCTGACCCTTTGGAGGGGCCCCACCCCTAGGTTGGGAACCACTGGACTAAACTAGCTAACTGTATATAAAGTAGTTGAAACTAGCTCCACCTCCAGCAGCTACAACAGTAACATGCTGCTTACACACTGATGCTTCAGTATTAATAATCTAATGATGTCATATATAATAATATATCAGTCAGAGGGACCAAACCACTACTTTTACTGCAATACTTTAACTACATCAAGCTCATAATACTTATGTACTTTTACTGCAATACTTTAACTACATCAAGCTCATAATACTTATGTACTTTTACTGCAATACTTTAACTACATCAAGCTCATAATACTTATGTATTTTTACTGCAATACTTTAACTACATCAAGCTCATAATACTTATGTACTTTTACTGCAATACTTTAACTACATCAAGCTCATAATACTTATGTACTTTTACTGCAATACTTTAACTACATCAAGCTCATAATACTTATGTACTTTTACTGCAATACTTTAACTACATCAAGCTCATAATACTTATGTACTTTTACTGCAATACCTTAACTACATCAAGCTCATAATACTTATGTACTTTTACTGCAATACTTTAACTACATCAAGCTCACTTTACTGTAGTAGGATTTTTCATGCAGGACTTTTACTTGTAATGGAGTATTTTTATATTGCAGTATTGTTACTTTTACTGAAGTAAAGGATCTGAGTACTTCTTCTACCACTGATATGCAGGTACAGTACCGTCCAGCTGCAGGTTGGGGTTGTCTTCACCGGCTGATCCCCCCTCCTTGGCCTTGAGGAGCTGCTGGAGAACAGCCTCCATGATCGGCATCACCATGGTAACAGCCGAGGTGTTTTGGACCCACATGGAGAGGAAGGCACAGCCGGACATGAAGCCCAACATCAACCTGGAGGCGACAGCATGGTGGTCAGAGCAGGAAACACAGGAACACCTGAATCTGCATCTCCAACTAAAATTTGAATCCTACAGCAGAGAAGGGTGGTGCTCACCATGCAGGGTTGACTCCGACCATGGTGACCAGCCTCAAGGCGATCCTGCGGTGGAGACCCCACTTCTCGATGGATGTGGCGAGGCAGATGACGCCCACCAACAAGAGGTGGAAGTCTTTAAAGTACGTCATCGCCACCTGGAAGAGAAACAGTGATAAAAGGAAACAATTGTTTTTCATTTTAGCCTCGTTTCTAATGTGAATTTGGAGTTTAGCTGCCCAGTAACTGAAGACAAACCCTAAGAAAATGTTACAATAAGTAAATAACACAATAAAGAGAAAAACAATAAGTTAATGAATAAACAAAATGACAAAACAAGCACTGTTAAATATTCATTAGTTAGAAGGAGCCTTTGTTTTTATTCATTTTTAAATAAGCAAGATTGGTGAACTCTTGGTGATATTTTTAGTATGTAATGTTAAATTAAATGGTGCTTCGACTAATCCAAAAGGACAGTTTAGCTAATCTGTTTCTGTCAACGTCACAGCTAGCATTATTGTGAAGTTAGCCAACTCTTTACCTATAGTTAGTTCTGCTCTTACCATGAGTCAGATATTTTCTCATGTTGCTGTTTTTTCTTAAAGAAACATTAATTTAACTAAATATTTGTCACGATAACATGAGGAGAAATATGTGACAGTAGCTGGATAGTTATGGTACCAAACATTTTAGCCAGGCTGTAATTATTAGTTTCTTCATTAGTCTTCAGTTTAAATCACAAGTGATTTAGAATAGCAACTTCTTAAAACTTTGATCTTTATTTTTAAAGATGAAGAGCAGCTCAGCCTGTTATCAGACAGACAGACTCACTTCGGAGGACTTCATGATGCCGAACATGGGGAAGAGGATGGCGGGAAACATGGCGGTTATGGGCAGAGGAATCAACTCTGTCATCCAGTACACCGCCATCAGCAGCAGCACAAAGCCACATTCTGCCTCCTACGGGACAAAACACACAGACAATGCTGCATGTATGTGTGAAAGACTCATTAAAGAACAGCAGTGCATGCATTCAGTTAATCAATCAGATATTTGCAGTATTCAGAGAAAAACAATATATTAATTTAATTGAAATGTATTTTCATGTTCTACAGCAGCGGGTTGTATCTTCTAAAGTATCTTTGTGATCTCACAGATATCTAATAGCTGCACAGTAAGATGAAATGTTTGCTTGGGGAGAAACCAACATTTAAATAAGATATATCCACAGGCCTGCTGCAGATTTAAAGGACAGGTTCACAGTTTTAGCCACTAAGAATATGACATTGGTTACCTGCATTAGGTGTGTTTAAATTTAAAGGAAGGGTTCACAATTTTTCAAGTCTAGTAGTAGTAGAGTGAAGCCACAATAACGTGTCCTTATGTTATACTGTAGTGAAACATACTGTTTATGTGATGGAAACACGCACGCTTCATGTTTATTTCGCTCAAATTTCAGAAATTTGTTTAAAACTTCCACAACATTTAATGGAAACACAATCAATTTCTATCTTTAAACTGTCATTGAACAATCTCAACAGTTCATTTCTCTTTTAAATATTGTTTAAACTAAAAGATCACAAACTGCATCTAAAATTGCAGATACAGTGAAAATAGATCATTTACACAAAATCACAGGAATCAGAGAAAAGCAGAAGGCAGGTAATTAATGTTTAAACTGGCCCACGGTGCCAAGGGGAGCACTCCAGATTAAAACCAAAATAGTTTTTCCAAGTAAAATAATGTTTTAAAGATGAGGGGAGGATTAATTTATTCAATAACTGTTTTCATTTGTGTCTTCCCACCATCAAATCACCTCCTATTAATTGATTTTTTTTTCAAGGTAACTGCCCAAAGCGTTACTAAAGCGTGTTGCACTCTGCATGGTTGTCAATGACTCTGTGTGTCCTTCAGAGTGTAGAAACAACTTTGTGATCGATGTAAATGAGGTAAAAGTCTAAATCCTGCAGGTCTGACTTCCACTTTGAACACATTTATGAAAATAACGAGGACTTCTGATTCATCTCAGAACTGCTTGTTCCGTGTTAGTGAGCGGCCTAAAGCAGGAGAAAGGGGAGTACGGACAGACAAGCAAACAAACTATAAAAAGAAGTGGTTGGATAGGAGTGGAGAGGGGGAGAGAAATAATAATAATATTAATAAAATTCTGTCCTGACTCATCCTGGTTTCACCCTGGCGCCTAACCAGAGACCCCCCACACAACACTGCAGCTTTCCTTTCCTTTTCTCCCCTCTGCTTTCTTCCCTCTATATCCTTACACACAAACACACATAACGTCTACCCCCACCCACCCACACACACACACACACACACACACACACACACACACACACACACACACACACACACACACACACACACACACACACACACACACACACACACACACACACACACACACACACACACACACACACACACACACACAATTTTGTTCATGTTATTGTTTTCTTTGGGTTACTGTCTGCTTTTCTGTGCTTCTCTCGTTTGTGTCACGTGTTTTCACATTAATTACGTATCCTGCACTAAATAAAGGTTGTCTTTTAAATATGACTGTGCTCTTTGTCAAACTAAGTAAACTTTACCTTAAAGGACGAGATCACAATTTTTCAAGTGCATCTTAAACCAACAGTCAGGAGCCCAAATGAAGAGTGAAACCTGTTTTTCTTGCTGTAATCATTCCTCCTGTTCATACTGACCATTAGAAGATCCCTTCATAATGCACTTACAATGGAAGTGATGGGGGACAAAAGTTTTTGGACAACAACGGCACAGAGTAATAAGATATCAGGCTTTGGATACACACACAGTACTTGTTAGTAGATCAGTTCATTGTTGGTTTGACTCCAAACGTGAGATTTGACTTATCCTTTAATTCAAAATATTGATTTGTGCAGCTTTAATAAAAAAAGACACTGCAGCTTCTCCCTCACATTTTCTATAACAGGTGCAATGCAGACAGCCGTCTATTAGAGCAGTTTGCTTTGATTCATAAACTGCAGAGGAGCCTTTTTATTATTTGTTGCCCTTTGCACTGCTCTGGTTGCCAGCGTTTAAAGGAGACTCACCTTTGTCCCGATTACGAGAGGAAGAGGAAGCAGCAGCAGCGGCGTGAGGACGATCAGGACGATGCTGCGATAGTTCCTCAAACCGCTTCTCAACTTCTTCAATATCATCTTGTCCTTCTTTTTCTTGTCGTCTTCTTCTGCGGGTTCCTGGTGTTAAACTGGGAGACCTTAAGGCAGCTGATGAGTGACCTGTCGTCGAGCCGGCAGGAATGCAGTGTCAGGTCGACCTTCTTCTCAGAGAGTCCTGTCTCAAAGTGTTGGAGGTCGCAGGTTATTTGTGCATGGAATTTCCTTGAGCAAGACATCAAACCTGCTAACTTGGTGGTACAGAGATAACCGGCGATTAGTCTGTTATCTCTGTACCAACAAAAAGGTGAGATAATAATGTGACACAGCCTTTAATTTATGGCACTTTAAAGGGGCACACTTTGATCTATTTTTACACTTCTGTGTATAAATAGTATAAATGTGTTAATATTTGAGGTTGAGTGGTTAGATTTAAAGGTTTTGCATCTTCCAGGGAGCTTTAGCAGAACTCCTGGATGCACATCACAGCAGGACTTAGACTGAATGGAGCTAGGTTAGCAGTTTTCCCCTGTTAGTCTTGTGCTAAGCTAAGCTAAACATGTTCTGGACCTCTCTCTGTACTGGATGCACCATCTGACACGTCTGACTCTGCGGAAAAAAGCTGAAAAGAGGATTTCACAAAAAACACAGGGTTTTCCTTTAAAGTTAAAAAAGTACAGTTTGAAAATAACAAAAAATCTTTTATATATTGATGCCACGGATAGTTTTTAAACTTACATGTGAAATGAGAAATACAGGATGTAACCTACTGTGACAAACTGATGAATAATGGAAAGAACGACAGCAGATAAAAGCAAACAAATGACATTTTGTTGAAATAAATAACTGAAACTTGTGTACTACTGTGTATTATGCCAAACTGACCAGAAACACTATGAATAAGTTATAGACAGTTTGTGATAATATGTGATATTTGCACAAATCAATGGCAAAATTAAAAGTATTGAGAAACAATACAGGCTCCTTCAAAGGCTCTAATGTGTAGTAGGATTCTGGTTTTTCATTAACTTAACGCTGGTGTTTCTTTATTTTTGACCTTGGTGAACTTGGTGAACTTGGTGAACTTGGTGAACTTGGTGAACTCGGCGTATTTGTTTTTATGATGAATTTACAGATAGAAGTAAGTAGTAAGCATACTTTATAGAGAGCTTAACAATAATATGCTATTTAAAATGTAAAATCTGCTATAGAAATACATCAGGGGTTGCTGTTAACTGACGGTGAATGTTTACAGGTTGTCTGAATGATAGCTGAAGTTTTACATTGTATTGAACATTTGAGATTTGCCAAAATGTCAGCTTAATATATTTAAGGTCTCCTTTAGATTTTAAAGTTCAGCAGGTTCAGATACATAAAACTTGAGTGTGTGTATTATGTAATCTGTGGTATTAAGAAACCATTCGGGCTACTTTAGAAGCTACAGTAATTGTTACAGGACATTGGTGTTTCTTAATATTTCTTGAAATACCTGATACTTCCTGTATTTCTTTTTAGGGCAAATTTACCAGAAGAACCTAAGAATTAAATACAAGTTATAGGTACTTTATAATAGTTTGTAATATTTGCCAAAAGCAAGGGCAAAGTCAAACTGCCAGTTTTTTAAAGGGAGTTTTGTGACTAGATGTGAATGTTGAAAAAGTTGAAAACACATAAATAATTTAGTAATTTTTAAAAAATGTACATGTCAGATATTTGCTCAAATGTCAGCCTGAATTATTTGGGATTTCCACTAGAATTTAAAATAAAGGTAACTGGGTTTGGATAAATAAGACATAGGTGCATTATATAATTACATCCAAGATATTCAGAAACCATTTGACTGTCCATTTTGTTTAAATCATTATCAGAATAAAAATTGATTATATTAAATGAAATCTTTTATGATTTGTTAAACATTCTGCAAATCAGACTAAATCTATATTTAGTCACCTGTTATCATGAAGACAATAATACTGTATTGGGGAAACATCAACAGACAGAGTGAGTATTATCTCCTGATAACGAGAGCGATGCACCTTACCTTACTGCCTGGCTGCCACCTCGGGCTCTGTGCAGGTGTGAAAGCATCTGCATACATCACTGCTATTAAAACCTCCTTTATTGGGCTTTATCCGCTCATTAGACGTCACAGGGAGAGATAAGCTGAGGGGAAAAAAAACAGAGCACAGTGTGATTTATTTTTTCTCTTTGCTGAAACAGAAAAACTAAACATTCTTGAAGCTGTTCCTAGAATATCTGGTATCATCTAACTCCTTATGAACAGTCGCCAGGTCAATTTGACATTTGACCTTTGGTTAATGCCTTTCAAAATATGGGAAAATCATTTTCTAAATTTACCAGAAAGGGCAGGAGCTGGATAATATTAAAATATTTTACTGGTAAATGTTTTTTTTGTAGATTTTGATGATTCACAAATGTACGGAGGCTGAAGTGTGCCACCAGTAGAAATACAGACTCATCAGTCATCAGTGGTGGAAGAAGTACTCAGATCCTTTACTTAAGTAAAAGTACCAATTCCACATGGTAAAAATACTATATTAAAAAGTAAAAGTTAAAGATAATTTTAGCTCTTTGAGCCATCTGAGACATGTGACACATGACATGGGGCCTCCATATGACACTGCTGTGAGGGGGGGCAAAAAGACTGGGAACCACTTGTTTAATCTTTAACAATGCATTGCATATTCTGTAAGTTTATACAATGTTTTTTTTTAATGTAAATCCGAATCTAACAAGCAGTGGTAGAAAACAACTAAGTACATTTACTCAAGTACTGTACTTAAGTACAGTTTTGAGGTACTTGTACTTTACTTGAGTATTTCCATGTGATGCTACTTTATACTTCCACTCCACTACATTTCAGAGGGAAATATTGTACTTTCTACTCCACTACATTTATTTGACAGCTTTAGTTACTTTTCAGATGAAGATTTGACACAATGGATAATATAACAAGCTTTTAAAATACAACACATTGTTAAAGATGAAACCAGTGGTTTCCAACCTTTTTGGCTTTTGACGTCTTACAAAAAGCAGTGTGTAGTCGGGGTCACATTTCAGATGTCTATGAGTTGTTAACAGCTCCACCAAATAGTGATTTTTCCCTCTAAACTTCTCACATGGTTTCATTTCAATAAATGTTCAAATGATCCAATATTTCAGCAAAAATCAAAGATTAGAGAAAAAGTCCAAAAACTGAAAACAGATTTGTGTATCAGAACTTTGTTTTTTCTTCTTTCCTCTCCCATTAATCATCTCACGACCCCTCAGATTTGTCAACATTTCTGTCTAAATACAATCGGGAAACAAATTACTCGTTTATATAAACACAATTTCTAGGAGATAGGGCTGGATATTTTAGGGATGGGAGTCAATTCATGGGTTGAGAAAGATCATGAAATACTTACGCCTGAACTGAAAGAATGTTCGGCCAGTTCAGACTGAATAAGTCAGCAAATATGAATAAGACTAAACAGCTCCGGTTGCATCACTCTTACTGGCAGTGTTTATTATATTAAATGTTGTAAACAGATTGTATTTCTGATTCCTGACTCATTTTGAACACTTGAAGTTGAATATGCACATTTTTCTATTCTGTATTTTTTTGCCTTGTCATTTATTTTTTAACACACTAACTTAAAAGATTTTTACTGTTAATTCATTTGTTATTATTTCAAGGTAAATAATTTGAAGTTGTGTTGTGTAAATACATGAATGCAAAGTGAGTGCTTTGTCACTATTTATAGCCACAGACTGTCTACTTATAATAATAAAAACTGTTTTGCTTTTAAAATGAATGTTTAAATTACAGACCAGACCAGTCTTATTAGAATATCTAAATGTTGTTGCCAATACTTCATAATATCACATATCCTGGAGGATACAAACTGTAATATGACAATTAAAAGTAATATTGTCATGAAATTGGATTAAAGCCTGCATGAGCTGGAAAATGACTTCATTTTCTTAAATATTTCTATATATTTTTTTTTTTTGTTTCATTTAAGGGTTAAGTCATGATGCACCCGATGAGCTTCAGATGTTTGTAACATGGATTTTAGGATGATCTTACCTGTCAGATTCTTGTCACTGCATCCTGTTTTCAAAATAAAAGCACCCTAACTGAAATGAAGTTACATGAATTCGAACCAGGAGTGAAACCATCAGGACCTTTATTTTAGACTTCAGACGATATGAGCGGGAGAGGAAACAGTGACAGAAGAAAGAAAACCACAGGGTGTCCTCTAATGAGCTGAGGCCGGTGGTGTGTCTGTGGCGTGCTTGCTTGTCGCCATGGTGATGGGCTTGGAGATGAGCTGGTTGCCGAGGGCAGCAGCTGGCTGAGAGTCCAGGTACTCAGTCATGACTGGGATCTGGCTGAAGTGGCGCCGAGCCAGCGTGTGTTTGTGTTCGATCCTGCGGATGAATGTCGCCTCATACGCCTGAACACACACAGGAGGGAGACTTTAAGAAACTTAAGATCCTCCTTCTGTGCAGAAATTTTATTTAAAAGTTCATCTGAAGCTAATATGAAGCTTCAGCTGTCAAAATAAGTTAAATCAAGTAGATATCTTTCAACCACTTATCCACTTGATATGACTAACTCAGACTGCTGAAGCCTCATATAAGCTTCACATCTACTTTTAAATGCATTTCTGCACTAAATGACTGTGCGGACACACTGTGGATTTTGGCCTCCATCACTTACACTGAAAGCACATTTGAACAGGAGGAATGATTACAGTGAGTAAACTAGTGTTGTGGTGTGTAAATGTTGGACATAGACAGACCTTGTGGACATCTTCCACTTCCAGGTGAGCTGAAGTCTCCTCTTTGGAAAGCAGGATGCAGTTCCAGGGGCTCCAGTCCCTCTGACGCTCCCAGCGGACAAACACCAGGTTGTAGAGGTCACTGCCGGCGTGGAGGGCTGAGTGGGACGTCCAGACCACCTCCACCAGGTACCGCATGTCCTCCACCTGAGAGAAAACACATGCAGGCTTTAGGTTTGGGGTATCTGCACAATGAAAACATCACAGCAAACTCCTGGAGACTAACAGTAGTGTACAGGAGGTCACCTGCAGCAGGAAAGGGATCTTGGCTTCCTCATTGAGCCGCTGCTCGTCAGCTCTCAGCCTCCTCAGGATGTTTTTGTAGCAGGAGAAGTCATCACGGGATCTAGCTATGTTGTCGAGTCTGGCGCAGTCCCGACACTGTCCGTTCAGACGGGCGCTGGCGGATGAGCTGAAGTCGGCAGAGCGCAGGTAGCGATGACAGCTGTGGCAGAGGAACATGTCGTTCTTCAGCTGGGAGGGATTCTGGGGAACCTGGTATAGAGTAGATTGAGTACATGGAGAAATTCATTTTATACAGTTCTTATTAGTATATTTTTATTGCATCATAACATCAGGAGGTGTCCCATTTTCCCCTTCCCTTTGGGATGAGGTCACTGACATCAGCGGACGAGTGATTAATCAGGCTGCCATAGATCAGAAAAAAAGGGAAGTCAAGAAGGTTTGGTGAATATCCATATCTACTCCTGCCATATCCAATTGGCATAGTCATTGAATTATCTAAATTAAGGCTGCAACTAACGATTATTTTCATTATCGACTAAACTGTCGATGTTTGGTCTATAAAATGGTAAAAAAATGTTGATCAGTGTTTCCCAAAGTCCAAGCTGACGTCCTCAAATGTCTTGTTTTGTCCACAACACAAAGATATTCAGTTTACTGTCATAGAGACTAAAGAAACCAGAAAATATTCACATTTAAGAAGCTGGAATCAGAGAATTTGGACATTTTTTTCTTAAAAAACTATTAATGGATTATCAAAATAGTTAGCGATTAATTTTCTGTCGATAGACAAATTGTTGCAGCTCTTATTAAAATTAATTTCATATTCTGAGACCACCTGGACCTGAGACCACCAAAGGCCTGTAATTGCCATTTAAAGAGTAGTCCATTGAGCATTACACTCCAATAACATGTCATATTCAAGATGGATCTTAATTGATGCAGCCGAACCAGAGATGTCGTCTTTTATATTCCACATATTCTTTTTCCTTGTCAAAACTTGGTGCCTACATTAACCACAATGCAACTCGACTGCAGACAGACTGGTCAGAGATTGGTGATGTTATGCTCGTAGTGGCTGTCTGTTAATAAAAAGTGAGGCCCCTTGTGTTTGATTATTTTTCTCTCTCAGTCATTGTGTTGTTGTATCAGGATCATTTCTTGTAATAATTTTTTAGCTGTTGTATCTAAAACATGTATCCATACAACCCCAGACCAGCTGAAACCACATCAGTCACTCTCTGCTCACCTTCAGCAGCTTGGCCACCTCAGGGTTGAACGTTGGTGTTTTGATGTACTGGAGGAACAGAGTGGAAATCCTCTTCCTCAGCCCCTCCAGACTGGCTGCCTTAACACGCCGTGTCATCAGGTCCACTTCTCTGTCGATCAAATCCACCAAGTCCCGGGTCATCTGACACTGGTGCTCCTGTCCAGTGAGGATAAAGGCGACCACACATTAACACCGCAGTGATCATGAATTCTACTACAGTAAAATTACATAAGTATTATGAGCTTGATGTAGTTAAAATATTGCAGTAAAAGTACATAGGTATTATGGGCTTGATGTAGTTAAAGTATTGCAGTAAAAGTACATAAGTATTATGAGCTTGATGTAGTTAAAGTATTGCAGTAAAAGTACATAAGTATTATGAGCTTGATGTAGTTAAAGTATTGCAGTAAAAGTAGTGGTTTGGTCCCTCTGACTGATATATTATTATATATGACATCATTAGATTATTAATACTGAAGCATCAGTGTGTAAGCAGCATGTTACTGTTGTAGCTGCTGGAGGTGGAGCTAGTTTCAACTACTTTATATACAGTTAGCTAGTTTAGTCCAGTGGTTCCCAACCTAGGGGTGGGGCCCCTCCAAAGGGTCAGCAGATAAATCTGAGGGGTCGTGAGATGATTAATGGGAGAGGAAAGAAGAAAAAACAGGATGCAGTGACAAGAATCTGACAGGTAAGATCATCCTAAAATCCATGTTACAAACATCTGAAGCTCATCGGGTGCATCATGACTTAACCCTTAAATGAAACAAAAAAAAAAATATATAGAAATATTTAAGAAAATGAAGTCATTTTCCAGCTCATGCAGGCTTTAATCCAATTTCATGACAATATTACTTTTAATTGTCATATTACAGTTTGTATCCTCCAGGATATGTGATATTATGAAGTATTGGCAACAACATTTAGATATTCTAATAAGACTGGTCTGGTCTGTAATTTAAACATTCATTTTAAAAGCAAAACAGTTTTTATTATTATAAGTAGACAGTCTGTGGCTATAAATAGTGACAAAGCACTCACTTTGCATTCATGTATTTACACAACACAACTTCAAATTATTTACCTTAAAATAATAACAAATGAATTAACAGTAAAAATCTTTTAAGTTAGTGTGTTAAAAAATAAATGACAAGGCAAAAAAATACAGAATAGAAAAATGTGCATATTCAACTTCAAGTGTTCAAAATGAGTCAGGAATCAGAAATACAATCTGTTTACAACATTTAATATAATAAACACTGCCAGTAAGAGTGATGCAACCGGAGCTGTTTAGTCTTATTCATATTTGCTGACTTATTCAGTCTGAACTGGCCGAACATTCTTTCAGTTCAGGCGTAAGTATTTCATGATCTTTCTCAACCCATGAATTGACTCCCATCCCTAAAATATCCAGCCCTATCTCCTAGAAATTGTGTTTATATAAACGAGTAATTTGTTTCCCGATTGTATTTAGACAGAAATGTTGACAAATCTGAGGGGTCGTGAGATGATTAATGGGAGAGGAAAGAAGAAAAAACAAAGTTCTGATACACAAATCTGTTTTCACTTTTTGGACTTTTTCTCTAATCTTTGATTTTTGCTGAAATATTGGATCATTTGAACATTTATTGAAATGAAACCATGTGAGAAGTTTAGAGGGAAAAATCACTATTTGGTGGAGCTGTTAACAACTCATAGACATCTGAAATGTGACCCCGACTACACACTGCTTTTTGTAAGACGTCAAAAGCCAAAAAGGTTGGAAACCACTGGTTTCATCTTTAACAATGTGTTGTATTTTAAAAGCTTGTTATATTATCCATTGTGTCAAATCTTCATCTGAAAAGTAACTAAAGCTGTCAAATAAATGTAGTGGAGTAGAAAGTACAATATTTCCCTCTGAAATGTAGTGGAGTGGAAGTATAAAGTAGCATCACATGGAAATACTCAAGTAAAGTACAAGTACCTCAAAATTGTGCCTAAGTACAGTACTTGAGTAAATATACTTAGTTACTTTCCACCAATGGTGTGTGTGTTTGTGTGTGTGTGTGTGTGCGTGTGAGTGTGGTACCTTGACGGTGTGTTTGAGTGTCATCAGGACTTGGAGCCTCTGCTCCTGGCTGACAGTGGACAGGCTGATGTTGTTGTACAGATCCCGCAGCTCTCTGGCTCTGATGGTGTGTTGACTGTCCATCTCAATCAGACGACCGTCTGCTGCTCGCCACTGATGAGGAGCCGCAGACTGAAACACACATCATCACACTGTCAGTTCTACTGCTGATGGTACTAATGCTACACTTGGCACCGCTTCTTCTTCTGCTACTACTTCCATTTTCTTCTGTCCTGGTACCAGTGATCTGAAGGGTACTGTGACTCTCCAACAGTGCTGCTAGTGCTCAAACCTGAGCTGAAACTATTTGTCGATTGATAGAAGATGAATAAGCAACTACTTAGATAAAAGATCAATTATTTCAGTCGGTTTTGCAGCCAAAATGCCTCATTTGCTCACAGTTGTGAGGATTTTTGCTGTGTTTCTCTGTTGAATATTTTTGGGTTTTGGACTGATAGTCGAACAAAAAACAAATTGAATATGTTACTGAGAAAAATTGTGATGGGCATTTTTGATTTCTTTTTAAAATTTCTTTAATGTTTTAAATTTCTGTTGTACCTGCTTGACCTTAACTCTTTTTGTCTTTGGTTGGAGAGTGATATTTTTTCCTCTACTGACATTTTATTGTTTATTTAAACAATAAAATGTCTGGGAGGAGGAGGAGTGACCTCTGACCTTGTCCAGGAAGTTCCTGACAGTTTTGTCGTAGTTGTTGTTCTGGACGGCGATGCGATGGCATCCAATGGCAGCGATGAGCTGTGTCTCCTGTTCCAGCAGCGAGCAGAGAGCTGCCTTCCTCTCAGCTCCTCGCAGGGAGGAATTGATCCGCTGCTCCTCCTCACGCCTCCACTCTGTAATGTACAAACATTTTATTTATCCACACCACTTACAGCTGCACAACAGAGTATGACCCCCCCACCCTCCCCTCCGCCTCAGCCTACTCTCTAGAGCGTGGTACAGCAGGTTGAAGTCCTCCCTCCTCTGTGGGTTCATCCAACGGTGGCGGCGGTTTCTCAGTTGCTCCTCCTTCTCCTCCCTCCTCCTCCTCTCCTGCAGCTCCAGCCAGGCCAGCCGCCGGTCCCTCTCCCTCCTCAGCCGCTCCACCGCCTGCCGGGCCAGCCAGCGCCGAGCAAACGCCTGCAGACAGATCACCTGAGAGGGAGACGAGAGAGAAAAACCAAGTCACCACAACAGAGAGCAACAAGATACAGCAAAAAAGCTGCATATAATCACTGTAACTTCTGTATTTATTATATTTGATTTTATATACCGCATCAGTATTCTTTTTAATTTCTGTTATATATATACAGTACATATTACTGTGTATTTTACATATACTGTACATATATTATATGTAACATATTAATGGTAATATATTTTTATGAATATTTACTGTTCATACTATCATGTAATGCACACACAACATGGCTGCATGGTTGTTTACATTTACATTTCCTCTTAGCCTAACTGCTGTTGTAACACTTAATACTATATATTCATGTTCACCAGTGAATGAAGCCTCATGATTCTGGTGACCCCCTGACCTTTCCTCCAGCTCCACAATCAGGAAAACTGTTCCACCTTTATGCAACATGATGACGCCATAATGGCGATTAAGTGGAAGACAAAAGACAGAAATGTATGTATAAAAGACATCACGCAGTGTAATCACACACTCAGTGTTCACCCACAGCTCTCAGCCTCCTGTCATGATACTCGTCAGCAGTGATGTAGTTGCCGGGGGCGACCAGCTTGTCGTTCATACAGGAGACGTAGCAGCCGATGCCGGTCATCTGGGTGCAGACGCTGACCGGACACTGCTGAGCCTGAGACTTCAACTCTACTGTCTGACAGACAGGAAGAGACACAGACAGACATGGACTGAATTTAAAGATGCACATTAAACAGTACAAAGACACTTTTCTCAACACATGCAAAATAATAAAAAAGAGAAATGGGAAAAAGAAACATTTTAATGTGACGGATAAAACATCTCGGATCCCTCCTTGGATAGAGGGATCTAGAACAGCTGAGGTTTAAAGGAGTCAGGTGTCCATATGAACAGTGAAAGAGGTTTTCCTCGCTGTAATCATTCCTCCTGTTCATACTGGATATTAAAAGATCCCCTTCAAATGTGCTTTAATGGAAGTGATGGAGGCCAAAATCCACAGTGTGTCCACACAGTCATTTAAAAGTAGATATGAAGCTTATATGAGGCTTCAGCAGTCTGAGTTAGTCATATCAAGTGGATATCTGCCACATTTACAGTCTTTTTAGCATCAAATTCCCTCTTTGTGTTTCCTCAGACAGTGTTTCCCTGTTGAGCTGCGGTGGAAGTATAGTAACAAAAAGAGGGACTTTGGCACTAAAAAGACTGTAACGTTGAAAGATATCTACTTGATTTGACTCATTTGGACGCTGAACCTTCATATTAGCTTCAGATAAACTTTGAAATCCATGTTTGCACAGAAGGAGGACTGTGGATTTTGTCCCCCATCACTTCCATTGTAAGTGCATTATGAAGGGATCTTCTAATGGTCAGTATGAACAGGAGGAATGATTACAGCAAGAAAAACAGGTTTCACTCTTCATTTGGGCTCCTGACTGTTGTTTTAAGACAGACTTAAGAAACTGTGGACCCGTCCTTTAAATTTTAAATGCACCTAACGCAGGTAACCAATGTCATAGTCTTAGTGGCTAAAACTGTGAAAATACATTCATTTAGGAACGATAAGAAACAAGAGTGATCTGATGCTGATCAAGAAAAGAAAAACTGGTGAGGCTGATCAAGCAAACATGTTAGTTAAATCTTAAAGGTGTCAGTATTGTTTAGACAAAATTGTCTAACGACCCAACATAATGACCCAGGAGTTAGATGCACCAGCTGTTTGTAAAAGTTTAAACTTATCCTGTGTTACTGATGGAGATTTACAGATCACTACATTAAAACAGATTGCACCACACAAACTAGTTTTAACATAGATTAGTTGTTACTAAATATTTACACCCACTGAATATTAATCTGATAAAACTACCTGACTAATTCTTAAAATCAGGATTAATTGGTAATTGTCTGCCCAACATGACAGGATGTTTCGTAAGTTTTTTTTGTTTTTTTTAAATCACTATTTGTTCAATTTCTACTTTGAAACTAGCAGTGGCTAAGAACATAAGGGGGACATATCATGTTTTT
This sequence comes from Scomberomorus guttatus, assembly GCA_038419695.1. Classification (NCBI taxonomy): domain Eukaryota; kingdom Metazoa; phylum Chordata; class Actinopteri; order Scombriformes; family Scombridae; genus Scomberomorus; species Scomberomorus guttatus. The sequence goes on from CM076453.1 coordinate 32,572,972, forward strand.
TGTAATTCTCTCATTTTATACTGTTATAATGTTGGATGTTAAACAAAGTTCCAAAACTTGAGGTGAATGTATGTAGAAATGCTCCCTGAGAGTCAAAAATCAGGGCTTCAACCTGCTCTGAACGTTTCGTTTTCAAAGCCTCTACTTCCTCCTCATGATGACATCATTGTCTGCACATGCTCACAAACAGCCATCTGCTCCGTAACCTTCGTTGCTAAGGTGACTCCCATATGTATCTTGTGTGTTGAGGAATACTGAGGTTCACTTTTAGAGTAAGAAGTTTCAAACGTGGCGGCTGTGGCTCAGAGATAGAGCGGGTTGTCCAATAATCGTAAGATCGGCGGTTCGATCCTCCAGTCCGCATGTCGAAGTGTCCTTGGGCAAGATAATGAACCCCAAATTGCTCCTGATGGTTGTGCATTGGCGTGTGAGTGTGTGTCAATGCGTTGAATGTTGGCATGCAGTGTAAGTGCATAAGTGCGGTCCATTTACCAAACAGCAATTTACACACTGGAATATACTTTTACAATCATCAACTCCAGCCACTAATTACTGCAGTGTTACTGTGCTGTGACAGCTGATTAAAAAAAAGAACATGTACAGGCACCATTATAGATTCTTGTTTCTCGTTATGTGCATTTCCTTTTTATTTTAGGTTAGTTGTGGAGGTGTAGGGGAAAATGTAAATGGGACCTGATTCCCATATAAATAAAGTGTTAAAAACATTCTTATTATGACCAGACGATGCAGTAGATGATGTGCTGTAAAAACAAATTAGAGCTATAAGAAGAAAGAAGGAGACAGGATCATAAGGCCAACATGGCTGCCATCCTGTGATGTGTAAACAGTCTTTACTGTGGGTGACAGGTCATCTCATCAGAGCGCTGACGACACCACAGAGCAACAAACAGCCGAGGAGGTCTCATTACTGCAGCCATGTGTGTCTTCATGTATGTGCAGCTGTAATGAGCCAACCACCATCATTAAGAGTGTGTGTGTGTATTTTTTCTTTCACATTCATTCGTTCATGTGGTAGTAAAACAACAATTCCTTGGTACATTATCTTTGAGGTGGCAAACACCTGATCTTTTGTTGTAAAAATGTCCTGACAGCTCTGATGGAGCTCAGGACTCATGCAGAGGATGGTCACTATATTACAGATGATTTCACTGTTTAATTGGATGTGTTTAGAAAAACACTGAACATGAATTATCGTTAGATCCTGACCAATTCTGTTTGGCATGTCAGATGTTGACTGCATTTACTATAAAAACTCAAAGAAAAACATCCTATATACAAACAGTTGTGGGCAGCAAACAGGACTGATGTGTCTGCAAAACCTCAGACATGAACGACACTATTGGTGAGACTCATTAATCTAACGCGTTACATTTGAAGCACTAGCATTAGATGAGAAGTTGTAAAGTAAAAGAGGCAAAACTCAACATACTCTCTGTAATGTTTACTTGTTTTTTAGTGAATGTTTATTTATTGCTTCATTGATACAGTTAATTAGTTCAAACACATATAGAGCAGGATATTTGTGTGATTTAAACAGCTGCCTGCTCAGATTATGCTTCACTAAATGCGACAGAAACAGTATCGGATCATAAAAAAAAACACGAGGGGTCTCTGTGAGACTGTCTGGGATTCAGTGTGAATCAATACATTTAATAAAATGGAAGCATATCTGTTCTGTGAGAACCAGTTTGCTGACGAGAATCCAGTTCGTCAGCACCTCCCCCACCATTCAACAGGTGCTGAAGACGTGAGACGTCATGTCCTCACACAGACAGCTGCTCTGACTCCCCTGTCCTGTACACGAGCACAAACGCCTCCTGCTGACTGGCTGGAATAGTGTTGTGTAGCTCGGTCTGAGCCACTTTGTTTGTTTCCCATTTACAGAGCCAGTACTGTGTATGAACACCAGATGTTTTTCAGCGCACACACAGAACAGACAGCTAGTGGACCGTGAGGAGATATTCACTGAATTTGACAAAAAGTGTACTGAACAATCTTTCTCCAGAATCACTGACTCTACCTTTAAGACAGACTTGAAAAATAGTGAACCCTTCCTTTAATGTTTGGCTTTGTGGCTTCCTCTTCTTTCGTATGAGATTCATGTGGGCAGCGTGGGAGTGTGAGACAGAGCCTGAAAGCTGGTTTCTCACATCAAAAAGGTGAGCTCTGGCAACTGTGAACCACACAGCTGGTCTGTAAGCTGCCAGCTGAAACCTTCAGCTGAAAAGTTGATCTGGTGATCATAATTATATCATAAGAATGTCAATTCAAAGTCAAAATGTGGCATCTTGCTTCAGTGTAGTCTTCAGTACACAAACACACACATACACATGCTGTGTGTAATTAATAATTTTCCAGGTTCCAACAGGCCTTTTTCAAGGGAAACAGGAGAAGATTTAGGCAAGAATGCCTGGGAAATAACAGGATCTCAAGTCCCTGCATTCAACTCTATTTCTGATTGGTTAGCAGCTATTAAAATATTCAGGATCACAGTAAATATGTGAGGAGGTTTACTCCTTCTGGGAAAAGGTTTCCTCCTAAGAGCTTGTTCCCGTAACTTTGCCGATAACAAGCTGGTACATCCTCACATCATGAACATGGACTGATTTATTTCTGTAGACAGTTTCGGCAGATTGCTAAAGTGATCCCACAGTTTCAAAAGTTTTTATCAAAGTGAATGAAAATACAACTTACACTTTGTTCTTGTGCAGTTGTCATATGAAACTGAGGTGGAGACATGCCCTAAATCTGCAGTGTTTTAGACTTCCTGAATGACTAACATCCCCCAAATAATGTGACAAGTCAATTGTGGTGGAAGAAGTATTCAGATTCTTTACTTAAGTAGAAGTAGAAATACTGTAGTCTATAAATACTCCATTACAAGTAAAAGTCCTGAATGTACTTAAAGTATCAAAATATATTATATATATTATATATTATATCATTTGTTTATATCACTAACACATACATGTAAGGGCATTTTAATGCTGTAGTTCATTTTAGATACTTCATATAATCATATTATATACTGTAAGTGTATCATGTTTTTATAATAAAAATAATAATAATATTAATACACTTTATCTATATAGCACCTTTCACACACTAATGTAGTTCAAAGTGTAAAAGTGTTCTGTCTGCATCAGAGGCTTTTTTTTTTAATTGGGTGGCTCCAAAGTCCGAAAATGTCAAATTGTGCAGTACAAACAGGTATAGGGACATTAACTAACATCAGGTTAAACATGGATAAACACTCTGTTAGCAGTTTATCAGGTGCACCTAGACATAATACAACAGCCCTGCAATAAATCCTACCTTCATGAAGGTTACAGTATTCAGCTTTTGTTGAAACTGTTGCAGAGAGTTGATTCAACTTTAATGTAGTTTGTAGTGAATGTCACTGTGTTACGTCCACCTTCACTATCTCTCAGTATAACACAACACTATTACAGCACAGAAGTCAACAGAATTATTTTCTTGAACAAAAACTGCTGATGTATTTTTCAGAAAATAAATGCAGGAGACTTTTATCCACATTCTTTCTTGATAGAACTCCTAACCTTGTTTTACTGTTCTGTTACACTTTTCAGTCTTTGTTTTGTTTGAATGTTGTTGTTTAAAATTATTGATCTATTTCTGTCAGTCTCAGAGCACCTATGGGTCCTATAGTCTTACTAAAGTTTAGTTTATTTTCACTCAAGCAACATCAGCAAAAGATTCAGATATTTATTTTAACTGACAAAAAGTAAGAAATATCAAATATATTAATGCCTGTAAGTAAAGAAATCAACCTAAAAATGATCAGCAGTGATGTAAAATATGTTGATTTGAAGTTACTGTAACAGGCTTAACCAAGTACGGTATTTATCAGTGGTGGAAAGTAACTTAGTACATTTACTGTACAAGTACTGTGCTTCAGTAGAATTTTGAGGTACTCATACTTTACTTGAGTATTTCCATGTGATGCTACTTTATACTTCCACTCCACTACATTTCAGAGGGAAATATTGTACTTTCTACTCCACTACATTTATTTGACAGCTTTAGTTACTTTTCAGATGAAGATTTGACACAATGGATAATATAACAAGCTTTTAAAATACAACACATTGTTAAAGATGAAACCAGTGGTTTCCAACCTTTTTGGCTTTTGACGTCTTACAAAAAGCAGTGTGTAGTCGGGGTCACATTTCAGATGTCTATGAGTTGTTAACAGCTCCACCAAATAGTGATTTTTCCCTCTAAACTTCTCACATGGTTTCATTTCAATAAATGTTCAAATGATCCAATATTTCAGCAAAAATCAAAGATTAGAGAAAAAGTCCAAAAAGTGAAAACAGATTTGTGTATCAGAACTTTGTTTTTTCTTCTTTCCTCTCCCATTAATCATCTCACGACCCCTCAGATTTATCTGCTGACCCTTTGGAGGGGCCCCACCCCTAGGTTGGGAACCACTGGACTAAACTAGCTAACTGTATATAAAGTAGTTGAAACTAGCTCCACCTCCAGCAGCTACAACAGTAACATGCTGCTTACACACTGATGCTTCAGTATTAATAATCTAATGATGTCATATATAATAATATATCAGTCAGAGGGACCAAACCACTACTTTTACTGCAATACTTTAACTACATCAAGCTCATAATACTTATGTACTTTTACTGCAATACTTTAACTACATCAAGCTCATAATACTTATGTACTTTTACTGCAATACTTTAACTACATCAAGCTCATAATACTTATGTACTTTTACTGTAATAGGATTTTTCATGCAGGACTTTTACTTGTAATGGAGTATTTTTACATTGTTGTATTGGTACTATCTGAATACTTCTTCCACCGATGGTATTTAAGAGTAATTCTGAACTAAAATATTGTGTAAATTCTTAAATCCTTTTCTCTTTCCTCTAAAATGATAGAATAAAATAGAGCAAAGTCAGAATGAAACTAATTAAAAATAGAGAGGTGTTACTGTGACCATTCGTCTTCTGGTTCAAGAAGCTCATTTACACTCTGTCTTTCTCTCTGTAATTAGATCGTTTAATTTGCACATGAAGTCATGTTCTGTCTCATGCCTGAATGAAAATGCTGTTTTGCAGTAATGAGTGACCTTTAAATACACCACACACACATCCAGCTTTAAACAGCTGTCTCCTCAGCTGCTGTTTCTCTGTGTGGGTTCATGAGCTTACTAATATCAGTATGTATAACTTTATAGTTTTTTAAATTCTGTTCTCCTGAAAACTAACACTGCCACTGATATTTTTGTTTTGAAGCTCTGTACTGTACCTGTGTGTTGCGGCTGAAGACGACTACTCCTCTGTCAGGTCTCCTCTTGGGCAGAGTCTGGACAGCGGCGTGGTGGTACTCTGCCCCTGTCAGCCGGTGTCTGTAGCCGCCCAGAAAGGCCTTCTGCTGGAGGGGACGCTCGATCTCCACCACCATCTCCTGGAACACTCCGTCATCTGGAAGTCAGAGAGATGGAAACTGATTGATGTGCTGCAGTCAGTGCATGACAGCTTATGGCATGTCTAAAGTTAATTTGCAGCTAATTAAAAATTATTTGCAGAGTTACTGTCACTCAGCGTCTGGTTCAAAAATCCAACAGAAAAAAGTCATTCAATATTCAAAAATAAAATACTTTGACGTGAAGGCTGGCAATTTTCTATATTTGTCTTCTTGTCATCAAATCTCATGTTTGGATCCAAACCAACAATGAACTGATCTACTAACAAGTATTGTGTGTGTATCAAAGTCTGATATATCTTATTCCTCTGTTGTCCAAAAACTATTAAAAACACATCAGTGAGCCACACCGCTGCACTGTGTCGTCCATTTAATGATAAATTATTAATTTAAAGTTGCATTAAGAGATTTCTGACCACTGGAGCACAGACAGAGTCCAAATGAAGGTGTCCATACCAGTTTGAACTCGGACGGTGATGACGTCTGGCATGTTGTCGTGCTCTGGGGGGCGAAGGGGCCGCAGTGGGTGGGTGCTTGGGTCGGTGGAGCTCATCTCCATCTGGGTGGAGGCGTGAGGCCGCACACCGAGCTCCATCAGGCTCTGCTGCTCTTCCACCAATCTACCTGAAAAACAAACACAGACTGATGAGTCTTACTGACCATTATCATCACTCAAGAGGAATCTCACAGCCCACACTGCTGCAAATTAGTCTTCGGAATCACGTTTGGTCGTTTCCAAACAGACTTCAGATTTCTTTGCAGTTCAGGGCAACGCCTGAGACGCAGCTTTGTAGAATTTAATTAAAATTCATATGAAAATCAAGCAGCAAACACTAGAACTGACTGGTGAAGTTAGTATTTTAAGCTGCACTTCCACTGCTTCTCTCTGGAAGTACTGAGACTGAACAACATTGGAAAAAATAACATTGCAATGTTTTTGCTATTGATAATATACAAAGAAAGAAAGAAAGAATCTGTTTCTGGTCATCATTTTGTCCACTAAGAATTCTTCTTTTTAACGGTTTTTCTTACTTACATGGTGAAATATAATGTTTTCCCAGAGCCGAGTGATCTAATGATGACGAGAAAAGAAAATCTGGTGAAACATATCAGTCAAATCCAAAATATAAAGAAACCTGTTTTGCCCTTCAGAGTTAAAGGATGGGTTCACAATTTTTCAAGAGCAACATCTCCCAGCGTGTGTTGACAGAGGATCATACGTACCATCCAGAGAGATCTGCAGGACCTCTGCAGGAACCCTGAGCTCTGAGGCGAGGTGACGCTTCAGCTCCTGAATGCTGAGACTGATGGCGAAGGCCCCGGTTATCACATGACCCTCAGGCACCAGCACCACCTTCACTGCAACCACACACAGACACATTCTCAGTGGTGGAAGAAGTACTCAGATCCTTTACGTAAGTAAAAGTACTAATACATCAGTGTAAAAATACACGATTACAAGTAAAATTCCTGCATGAAAAATTCTATTTAAGTAAAAGTACATACGTATTATCAGCTTGATGTAGTTAAGTTAGGTTAAAGTAACTAAAACTGTCAAATAAATGTAGCGTACAAGTACCTCAAAATTGTACTTAAGTACAGTACTTTCCACCATTGTCATTGAAATATGTGATTATTTTATGTTGTGGGGTTTTATCATGAGTCTGTTTTAATTAATGAAACTGTATTACTTTTCATAAGGTCTTCTTACAATGGTTTTTAGTTGTGTTGGTCTGATGGGATTTAAAAACAGTCCACTTCTTTCTTTGCTTTCTCTTCCATAATAAGATATTGATCCCCATCTTGTATGATTTGTTGTGTCAGATTACAAACAGCACAATACATCTTAGTTACTTCATAACCTCATATCACTTAGAACACTTCCCACACTTGGTCCACAAAACGTTTTATTTTCTGATAAATCTGATCACTCTGCTATATAAGAATATGTAAAGCTGAATTTACAATTAAATTGAATGATCTGTCACAAATGCATTTGGGAATGTGTTACACTGTCAGTGGATCAGTCTGAGTCAGTTCACATCTGAGGCAGGCTTTATTTTTATACTGGAGATAAAAATCATGTAGAAATCAACAGAATTTCATTTTGAAGATAAACTGAATAAATCCCACGAGGCAGCATCAGGACCAGCGTTTGCTCTGGACTCAAACATTGACGTGAATAGAGATGTATGGTTTAATGACAGAATAAAACCAAACCAAATGTAACTGTAACAGTCTTTGGATCTGACGAGTGGTGGCAGATTGAGGAGAATTAAGATTGTTTAGGGTCCAGTTAATATTCTTTTTGAATCTGTGAATCAGTCTCACCTGTAGCTGTTGAGTTTCCCACATGTTCTGCTCTCTGAGGCTCCCTGAGCTGCTCAGTGTCGTCAGACAGATCCGCCTGAGTTTCAGCCTCTTCTGCTGCCTCCTGCACATCTGCACAGTGAAGACATTTAACAGACACCTGTCAGACACTAGATATAGACAATCATTTTTAGTCATGACGGCAGTGTCTGCTGGTCCACCGCATCGTTTCAAACTGAAATATTTCAACAACTATTGGATGGATTTCCAAACAATCACATTCCCCTCATTTCACCACACTGTCTAAATATCAGTCATTGACTTTGAAACTTCTGGTTTTATTATTTTCAGATGCAGCGTCTTGGAGAGTCTCACCAGTTTCTGTTGAGTTTTCAGCATTTTCTGTTGTCAGAGGTTCTCTGAGCTGCTCAGGGTCGTCGGGCAGATCATCCAGAGTTTCAGCCTCCTCCACTGTCTCCAGCACATCTGCACAGAGGACAAATCTGAATATCAATAAAGATGAAATCTCTCTATCACTACATTTAGATTTAGATTTTTCAATAAATGCACTGACCAATGTTTTTGTCTGCAACTTCACTGAGTTCTTGAACAGATGACTTTCTAGTTGTGTTTCATTTTCTTCCTTTTATGTTTTACTGTTGAAAAATATATATTTTTATGTGATTTCTCAGTTGTTTTTCAAATAATTTTTGTGAACTATATTTAAAGCATAATTAAAACTCTTTGGTGATCCTTCAGAAATGTAGTTTTTGCAGCAGCTTATAAAGAAAGATTAACAGCAGGAATGTTATTCAGAGCTAAACTCAGGCCTGTTGTGTGTCAAGCTGAGATTACACTTTTATTTTATCTCATCTTGACCCTGACTCAGCAAAATGTTTCCAAATCATCCGGAATAATTTCAATAATAACTTTTACTTACGGAAGCTGACAATGGCTGTGCTTGCTTTTTTTTTTAACACTGTTATCTCTAAATCATGAGTTAATTATTTTGTTATCTTGAGAAAATGAGCTTTATCTCGAGGTAACGAGATAATCAGTGCATGACATTCCTTAATGCATTGTCCAATATGTTGAAACAATGCTACAGCTATAATAGTGCACTCATAATAGTTATTACAAAATTGCTGTCATAAAAAAGCACTCCTGGAAGAAGTTTGAAGAGATATCTCACTAACTACACTGTCCTATAGCCAGAAGTCAGACTACGTAGGAGAATCTCTGATACTAACAAAATACTAATGTGTGTCTTCATGACAAAATAATATGCATTGTTATATTTTCATTAGGTTTATTATTATTGATATGATAAAAGCATCTAAATTGTTAGTGGTGTAAACTGGACCATCATGATAGTCAATGGAGAATACTATGCAGTGAATGGTTAAGGTTATGCTTATTTATTTAATATCCTGACGTTTTTAATGATTGTTCACATGATATGGATGACTCATTCATTCTCACTTCTGTTGTCAGGTAGACAGAGCAAATCCATGTAGCCTATTGCTTTAAAATAAGGAATACATGGTGTTAGACCTCAAAGACAATACGACCTCTCAGCCTGGCAGTCCAAACAGTAGAAAGGTCAGACCTTTGTTTTCTCGTGATAACGGGTTGATTATCTCGTTTCCTCGAGATAACAAAGCTCGTTTCCTCCAGATAACGGCATTAAAAAAATAATTGCCAGCACGGCCGTTCTTGTCTTCCGTATTTACTTAAGTAAAGTATCTGAAAACTTGTTCCGCCGCTGCTGGAATCACGTCCTGCCTCACCTGAGGTCGACCCGGCAGCCTGCGCCTCCTCTCCATCCCTCCCCGGCCCTCTGTCGCCCTCTGGCGGCTCCACTGCAACACTTTCACCTGCTTCTGGGTTTGTTTCTGTGTTTTTCTCCTCTTCTTCTTCTTCTTCTTTCACCTCCTGCTCCTCCTTCTCCCTGAGCACCGACATGCCAGCTTTAACAGACCGGCTAACGCTAACCGGTTAGCTTTGTCACATTAGGTCAGCTGAGGTGAAGTTGATAATAAATCCAGCAGAGCGCTGTGAACATGAACAGCGGTGACTCGGTGACAAACTGATCCACCGTCAGTTGTTTTAGCTTCTTCTTAAATCCCGTATCTGATTTGTTGTCTTTATTTTACAAGATTTTGACTTAGCAAGCGCAGCTAACACTGTCCTTTTAACGTTAGCTCGATTTCCTAGCAACGCCAGAGTTTACGCGTTGCTATAGCAACCGTGAGACACGTCACTCTCCCTGTTAATCTAGTTTGGTTTATTGTTTTGCTTTTTTTTTATCTCTGATAATTATAAGAAAGATGATGGCAAATAAATATATAATAACTAAATAGCCTACAGTATATTATGATACATCTAAAAATATATAAATTAAGAATAAAATAAATCCAAATTAATATTAGGTATGTTTGTAATATAAAAATGAAAATTACAATTGAATGATTAATAATGAATTTACTTTTTCATTGTGGACCCTTTGATGTGGCAAAGAAAAACTCTGCCTGGGATATGAATGACAACTCTTCAAAATGTAAACTGAAACTACAAGCTGCCACAGAAAGAGGAAGCATTCACTGCCAGTGGTGGAATAAGTACTCAGATCCTTTACTGCAGTAAAAGTACCATTACAGCAATGTTAAAATCTTACTTAAGTAAAAGTACATAAGTATTATGAGCTTGATGTAGTTAAAGTATTGCAGTAAAAGTACATAAGTATTATGAGCTTGATGTAGTTAAAGTATTGCAGTAAAAGTAGTGGTTTGGTCCCTCTGACTGATATATTATTATATATGACATCATTAGATTATTAATACTGAAGCATCAGTGTGTAAGCAGCATGTTACTGTTGTAGCTGCTGGAGGTGGAGCTAGTTTCAACTACTTTATATACAGTTAGCTAGTTTAGTCCAGTGGTTCCCAACCTAGGGGTGGGGCCCCTCCAAAGGGTCAGCAGATAAATCTGAGGGGTCGTGAGATGATTAATAGAAATTCTTAAGTAAAGTACAAGTACCTCAAAACTGTACTGAAGTACAGTACTTGAGTAAATGTACTTAGTTACTTTCCACTGCTGTTTGATGCTTGGCCTCATCAGAGTTAAAGTCCAGATAAATAATCACTGCTTAAAAGATTTCAAAAACCTCGCAGCGGTTGTTTGTTCCCTTGTGTTCATCATTGAAGGAATAGTTAAACATTTTTCCTTTAAGCCATCTTGCACCAGCAGCACTAGCAGTAGCCTATTAGTAGTAGTAGTGCTAGTAAGTAAGTAGGAGTTGAACCAACAGCTGTAATAATACATTGTATAAGAGAAGTAGTAGGAGTAACACAAGCAGTAGTATTAAAATTAAATGCAAGTGATTAGTAGTAGGAGTACTTTTCACTGTGCTGAGGATACACAGACTCATACTCACACTCCAAATACATGCACAGTTTAAGTCAGGTTATGTCAACATGAGAATGAAAACCAGTTTATTTTTGTACTTCACAGCCTCCCTCCGTGTACAGTGACAATATAGGATCTTTACATTGAGCTATATGCTGCTATTTCAGTCTGTGAGCCAGAGGAGGCGACTTGGTGGCCCCTGTAAAGCTCCAGTAATCTGCTGCTGGCTCCACAGAGATCATAGTGCAGCCTGCAGCAGAGCGGGAGGACCGGGCCTCGGTGTAATCCTGTCACACACACACACACACACACACACACACACACACACACACACACACACACAGGTATTCATTGATCCAGGGGAGATCTGATTGTCATGTTAGCGCTCTTTCAAGATCACATTGTTGCTCAGTGTAACACTTGAACACAGTCACACAGTTACCTGAGCAGCTAATAAATCCAGACAATATTTTGACCTTTTTTAACAAAGGACGCCAGACATCCGATGGAATCAATTACATTTACTCAAGTACTGTACTTAAAGGACAGTGCTAAACAGCAGTCAGGTGTCCATATGAACAGTGAAAGAGGTTTTCCTCGCTGTAATCATTCCTCCTGTTCATACTGGATATTAAAAGATCCCCTTCAAATGTGCTTTAATGGAAGTGATGGAGGCCAAAATCCACAGTGTGTCCACACAGTCATTTAAAAGTAGATGTGAAGCTTATATGAGGCTTCAGCAGTCTGAGTTAGTCATATCAAGTGGATATCTGCCACATTTACAGTCTTTTTAGCATCAAATTCCCTCTTTGTGTTTCCTCGGACAGTGTTTCCCTGTTGAGCTGTGGTGGAAGTATAGTAACAAAAAGAGGGACTTTGGCACTAAAAAGACTGTAACGTTGAAAGATATCTACTTGATTTGACTCATTTGGACGCTGAAGCTTCATATTAGCTTCAGATAAACTTTAAATCCATGTTTGCACAGAAGGAGGACTGTGGATTTTGTCCCCCATCACTTCCATTGTAAGTGCATTATGAAGGGATCTTCTAATGGTCAGTATGAACAGGAGGAATGATTACAGCAAGAAAAACAGGTTTCACTCTTCATTTGGGCTCCTGACTGTTGGGTTCTGTTTTCAAAATGATGCATGGTTATAGATTAAGCTGCCCCCTAAAATATGTGAAATGGTTCCAGCTTTAAAGTGCTGCTTACATGTTAAAGCATCAGTAATAATAACCAAATAATGTGATATGTAATAACATAACACTCACAGGAGGCCCATCAGCTGCATAATGAGTAGCCTGCTTTCACTTTTGATACTTTAAAGGACAAGTTCACAATTTTTAAAGTCTGTCTTAAAACAAACGTCAGATGGCCAGCATAGAAATGGAACACCGAAAAAATAAAATATACAGAATACTTTCCACTATGCAGTACTGCTGGCTCCAACTGACTCCCATTCAAAAAGCATCAACTTCTCTCTGGAAATACTAAGTCAATCATTTTTTTCAACGAGTCATTCTGTGTGCAATAATTGCTCTATTAATAAGATCTGAAGACTTTGATGTCTCTTGCTTTTCTGTTGTGTAATTGATTGTAATTCATTTTTTAAAATTGTTTCTCTGTATAGTTTTTTCTGAGTCACTGGCAGAGCTGCCAGACAGATTGACATCTAAAACTGAAAGTTAACTCATATTTAATATAGTTCATTATGATGGAATTGAGACAAACATCACTGAAAAACAACACCTGGATGATGAAAAAGAGCGAGCGTGTCCCTCTCTTGTGTGCAACAGAGAAACTACAGTTTTTTAACTACAGGCTGACCAACACTACGGTACATACGTACCTCTACCTAATACTTTAATAGGGGCTGATCCCTGTTGGTATTGAAGCTTTACTGTTTTTGTGTGCATGTGTTAACGTATACATGTTAACGTGCACGCCTGGTGAGCTCGGTGGCTGGTTCACCTTGTATACAGCAGATAAACTTCAGCACATGGGACTCATGCATGATAACTACTGTTGTAAAATGAAGCAGACACTGTTCGTTCCTGCTCTTTTGTCAGTCTTTTTTGGAAACACATCATCAGAGGTATGCTCTCTTAGACTCTTAGACTGGGAACCCAAATAGGAATTTGTAAACACAGCTTTGGTTGTGGTGAGAATGTGCTGCCTCATCTTCTTTGCATTTGCATCTGTATTTTTTGTTAGTTTTATTTGTTGTTTTGTAGCTTTTTGTGTGCCCAGATTTGTCTCTTGTGTGATAGAATAGTTTCTCTCTATTGGAAAGATTAGTAACAAACAGAGATTTGTTATTTCAGCAAAATTTTCCTGGTTAAATAAAGCTTGAAAACATTTAAACAAAAGAAATAAACTCAGCAAAAAACAGACAAAAGCTAAACACAACTTATATCAAGCCAGTGAAAGTCATTAAAAGTCAATAAGCCCAGAGTCACAAACAGCACAAACAAAACCAGAGCATTAAATATCACAGTAGGAAACAATTACAAAACTGTTTCCTCATAAAAGAAGATTTAAAGCCTGGAGTGGAGAGATGGCACAGTTTTCCTGCAGCTCTCGCTTTGACTCAGCCAACAATTTACGAGACATCCATCATGTCATATTTCTTAGACAAAGCAGTGCAGGAAAAAATAGACCCGATTGATTTTGCTTTCCACGAAACAATAGACTGGTGAACTTGTCCACAGCCTAAGCCCTGGAGGCTTGTGGGATCTTGAATGCGGGATTCCCGCCAAACACAAAGCAAAGACCTGGCTTAGCTCACACAATAGCACATGTAACCCGGCTATATTTAAGGCCAGCAGACCTGGTTTTGAACCACACGCCCACTCGCTGTGTTTCTGCAGACAGGGCAGCGAGGCATCTGAAAGCAGGTCACGCCTAAATATAAAAACATTCTGTGCTGTTAGCGAGAGTGTGACCCGTCAGTGTGAGCTGATAACATACCTCATAGGTTGATCTGCAGAGACGTACAGGTATTTAACAAGAACGCTTTTCACTGGAAGTTTGTGTTTGGATTATTGTTACTGGAAGCTGGTCAGTCAAAGTAAATTTGCTATCAAGGAATCAGGCATATATAAGGGTGGACACAATAACATGAACACCTGTAGATCTGAAGTGTAGTGCTTGTTCTGTTGTAATCGGGTTTGTTGTCATTTTTTTCACATTCTTTTGCATTATATTTGCATTATATTTGTTTTCATGATGTGTTTTTGGGGATCGTTAAATAATCAAATTTATAATATTTTTCGCTTACTAGGCAATGCTTTATGTAACAAGTCTGTCATTTCCGAATAATCTCCTGGAAAGAACTTTGTAATTTGGTGCTAGTTATAGGATCAACAGGAATTTCCATGAAAGAAAAGCTCAATTTAAAGTAAAGTAAAGTTCATTCGTTGTTAATTTAATATAATTGTAACCTTTATTCATCTTATTTGTTTAATTGTTTGTTTACTTGTAGACATGTTTCGCATATTTGCATGTTTAGCTGACCTACTTTGCTCTGACTAAAAGACTAAAAGACGAGGTTACATGAGCATTTAATTGGAATTAATTAGTTGGAAGTGTACCAAATGAACACTGCATCTGCATTTTCTCTATTATTAGCACTGAATTACATACTTTTCCCCAGTAAACTTCCTTTGGAAACAAGTAGGACATTATTAAAATTGCAAGATTGCAGATCTGTAAAAGGAAGTGTTGGCTTTTTTTTCTTGACATGGTGCCAAAAGATGTGTTGATGATGGATCGACTCCGGTCATTTTTTAGGGCAATAATTTGTTGGGCTGTTGTCTTGGATTGTTATGTTTCTTTTATTTCATCCATGCTCTTGTAGGAAAATGGAAAATCTGTAGGGAATGGTGGGAAAATGTAAATTGAAAACAATGAAATGGTCAATAATTATGTCACAATAACACATAGTTTTTCAGTTTCAGTTCTGGCAAATAGTTGAATAGATACTTGACATCACTGCTTTCATTTAGTATACAGTAACATTAATGTAGTGTTTTAAATAAATGAAACTAAACAGAATCAGCTTGTTCAAACATTTCCTGACATCTTCAACTTCAGTCAGAAGACGTTAAAGGGAAAAGCATACAGCCTAATTTTGCTGTATCAGAGATTTTGGACAGTACAGTAAAAAGCAACAAACACAGACAAGCATCAAGACTTGACTTAATGATGTCATTAATTTTAAAATGATGGAGTAATTTAAAACATGAGATGTGAAAGCCCCACTAATCCTATTTTCTATAATATTAAATGACTCTAAGTACAGAACTTTTTATCCTGTTTTAGCTCCTAGTTTTGTCACATTTCCTGTCTGGTTCAGTCTCACTGTACCTGCTCAGCACCAAACAGCAGACAGACAAAGTTAGAGACCAGCTGGTGAAGAAAGTGGAACATCTAGCAGCTAAAGAGACATATATCTTTATCAGGAGTTGGTGGAGCCCAAACCAGAGCTAAAAGGCGGGTGAATATTGGACTTTCAGTCATCAGGTGGACAAACATGATGTGAACAATGAGATGAACATGTTGATCTTTGTCTGCTGGATTTGGAAATAGGCAACTGTTTGCTAACATGTTAGCCACAACTAGTTCATAAGGTGATATGTCAGGGGTGGTGTTAAAGGACCAAACTCTTCATGATGAAGGAACATGTGACCCAGTGCAGCGGTGTGACTCACTGACGTGTTTTTAACAATGGAGGAATAAGATATATCAGGCTTTGATACACACACAATACTTGTTAGTAGATCAGTTTATTGTTGGTTTGGCTCTGTACATGTTGACAATAACAAAATTATAGAAAATTGCAGCCTAATCCTTTAAAGACTTGTGTGTGTGTGTGTGTGTGTGTGTGTGTGTGTAGTTCTTCTGACCGTGAATGGAAAAAAAACTTGTCTTGTGTCCTTGACATTTTGGATGAAAGTCTAATATTTTGGAAATCGGAGCTGTTTATCAGCTGGCATCATGTCTCTCCTCCCTGCAGAGTGATGAACACTTATGACGAATATGAAGATGAGCTCAGTGACTACATCAACCAGCTCAGTATTCAAGACTCCTGTCAAGATGCCTTTCTGAAATCTGCTGCCAGGTAATGGACGCCTCATCACTCCCTCATTTCACCAAAAATGTCCCCATTTTCTGAGATAATTTAATCAAACCCAACTGAACTATCCTGTGCTTTCTCTTTTAGTTTAGCAGCAGAGACAGATGAAAATCTGAGAGTCCTGGCTGCCATTGAGCAAGGTAGGCTGAACATCATGCTGGAAAATGCCTTCACCATTACCACAGAGCATTGTTTGTTTGTGTTTGGGTTCGGGTTGTTGGCTCTCCTGTGAGGTCGGGAAGCCAAAGTCACACGCTCAGCAGCTGTAGATGAGTACTGCCAGGCCGACAGAGAGAGGGAGATAAATAAACAGAGAGAGGGAGATAAATAAACAGAGAGGGAAGATTCACATTGTACAAGAGAAGGAAAAGGTGGAAGAAAAACTGATAGATTTGCAGAAAAAGGAAAAAAGTGCAGAATACTTTCTGACATCTCTCAGCTCCAGTGAGTCCTGGTTGTTTCTGTTAGTATTTTAAAAAATCTTCCTTCTTGTCTTTCCTAAAAACCCCTGGCCTTGTTGCCGTGGTGAACAGGTGAGGTCTTGGTACTCAGGGAGATGCTGAGGCACACTTTCGCCTTCAGCGAGCTGGACAGTCGCGGCTGGCTTCCCCTCCATCGAGCCGCATCCCAGCCTGTCCTGGAGGTTCTGGAGACCATCCTGAAACGTAAGTCCATTTGTTCATTATAATATAATAATATAATATATTAAATTCTAAATGTTACAGTAAAAAGTAAAAACTGTAAAGAAAAATGTCACCATGTATGATCTTATGAAGGTAACAAGTGTCAAACAATGTAATATTGTGTAATTACATTTAAAAAAGTGTTATCTGCCTCATTTTATTTTTGACTCTAGGGTTACTCATTATCTGACAAACAGAAGAAGGCAATTTACTGAATTAAAACAATGTTTTATTTAATGTACCGGAACAAGGATATGAGATAATTTCTTCATACATCCAGTTTAGCTGCAGTTCAATTGAACATGTGCTTGTTTAGACAGAACAACCAGGCCCAACTTAGCACATAGTTGTGTATTAAATATCCATGTTCCAGTTTAGCTAAATACGTTTTAAACAAGCCAACAGGAACAGCGCCGGGCTGTGAAGCCAACTTGACATAACCATGTAATTACAACCCCCAGGTCTGTCACGTGATGCACACAAACCCAAAAATCATTTTTCCTGCACACAATAATTTGCTCATTCAGAGCATCACAACCCTCACAAAATGACTCATTATATTATCAGAATTTCATCCATTGAGTCTAGAACAAAGTCTAGAAGAGCTGCATGATTACATTATTTTATCCCCATTCAAGTGAATGAGGAGCCAACAAGAGGTCTGCTGGCTCAGATGAGCTGGAGAAGGACTCTACTGAGCATGCTCTATGGGCCTAAAATCGTGGAACCGTGAGGAAGCCCGCAGAAACATGAGAGACCTTTTTGGCTTCATGCACCACAGAGCAACTTTCATAGGAATGAATGGGCACCATCTTTGAATGCAGTATGTAGTTCTTCTCAATACATTTGTAGTTTTAAACCACAGCTGAACTAGTCAGCTGCAACATGACTCAGCAGCAAACTGTAACAGACAGTGGCGAAAATATAACCTCCTCCCACCTTTAACTGGTGGAAGTGACACCAATAAATAAATAAAGATGACAAGCAAAGCTTAAACATCAGGTCACATCAGGTTAAATGCAGGACCGCTGGCATCATTAAAATAATGTCTGCCTGAAATAATGTTAGCCCACAGAATACTTCACTGCCTTTGAGCTGATTGACAGCTTCTGTCAACGGCCCTCTTGGTTCAAAATAATGAGTGATGTTGCTCCCCACTCATTCAGCTTGGAGATCAGCCAGCAGCGAGGTATCCGCGGCTTGTCAGGTTAGCATAGCTGCTGGTCCAATATGAACTCCAGGAATTTCCACGTTGACCTCTGTGTGTTGTGTTTGTGTCAGTGGCAGCTCAGGGGCTCAGCCTGGAGGAGAGGACGGCCGTGGGAGGCGAGACACCGCTCACCCTGGCAATTAAAGCCGAACTAGTGCAGAATGTGAAGAGCCTGCTGGAGTACGGAGCTTCACCTCACAACACCAACAGCAAGAACGAGTCGCCGCTGCTGCTGGGTAACACTGTAGCCCCTTTCAAGTTGGAAAATAAAGAGTCTAACAAGATTTTCACACCAAAAGCACAAGTTTAACATTGTGTAGAGCAATGCCATTGTTTCCAACATACTGAGCAGTGGTGCTCTCTGAGGCAGCTGCGTGATAAGTACCTCCAGTGGTACTTATGCAGGTAGTTTTGGTGTTATTTATCCATGTGTTGAGGATTTAATCTGTGATTAAATATAATCTTTAATTTAATTTTAAAAAATGGCCATACAACAATTGATATCATTAAGACAGTTTAAAGGTAACTAGGCTGTTAGAATCACCAGGTCTCAGGGGAAGGTATATCTGTGTGTGTCAGCTGCATAAAAATCATAAGAAACATTATGATAATCTAAAAATTTGACCTAAGGGAAGCATGTACACAGAGAATAAAATTGGACCTAGGATGGAGCCTTGGGGCACTCCACAATTTAAACTGGCAGAGGTAGATAAAAAGGTATGATTGGGTATGAATAAAACCAGGTAAGAGCTGTTTCTTTAAAACCAACCCAATGACTGATTTAAAAAAGTACCATAAAAATGTTCTTGTATTAAAATAACACTTAATAAACAAAAGACATTTCTTCATTACTAGATAAATTTGCCATTTGTCTAAAATAAGCTCTCACTGATGTTGGGACATTTGGTATAAATCATTTTCTGTCAAAAGGCTGTGACTCAGGGAGAGGCTAACAGAGAAAGGTGGGACAGACATTACACCCGCTACCCTGACAGATAAGCTACATCCCAGATAACATATGGAACAGTATTGGAACACACCCTTTGTCTCCTTTGCTTGCAGCAGTGAGGGCTGGCTCTTATGAAATGACATACACGCTGATTGCTTACGGTGCCTGGGTGGAGCAGGTTTGCCGGAAGAAATGGACAGCCATGCACGAGGTGGCCCAGGTCGGTAACATGGATATCCTGATGCTGCTGCTGAAGAACGGCGGCCGTGTAAACCAAAAGGACGTGACGGGGGTGACGCCACTCTCAGTAGCTGCAGAGCACGGACACTTCCACATTGCAGAGGTTCTGGTGAACTGTGGTCAGTCTGAAGATAGAACTGAGTTTAACTGCAGGTTTAGTGACTGTAAACACACAACAAAGTGTAAAAAACTATGTAATATACACAGTATGTGTGATGATTTCATTGTTTTTTGCTTGTTCTCTATGGGATTAAATTTGTCCCTTGTCACTTTTTTCTGTTTCAGTTCTTAGTCAAAGCTCTCATATGGCAGGTGTTACAGCGCTGTGTCCCCATTGGCCAATTACTTTGGAGGGACAGGTCAACAAGTTGTACTGAGTCTCCTTAATTTATCTTGTGCTATTATTTGTAATTATAAATAACCATATAGATACATTGGCCAGTGAATATATATTAATTTAAAAAATGTGACCGTTAATGTTTGTTGTTGGTTTTGGCCTTAATCTGCTGCAAGCTAAAGCTAACCTACTATTTAGTCTGCATTCCTGAGAGACAAATTTTGGTCTAGTTAACGTTAATGTGGGCTACATTTGAAAAGAAGGGGGGAGGGGTTTTCACCAGGACAACATGACGACCCAGGGCCGGACACAGGACAATTAAGGCCAAAACAAACAACAAATGTGACATCACATTGTTTAATTTCATATATATTTAGCAGCCAGCAGATCTATATGGTTATTTGTGATTACTAAGAAAAATTAAGAAGAGTCTTACCTTCTATTAGATTTGCCAGTTGTGTGAAACAAAACGTTAGTGTAAAGTGTAGTGTAGTAAACGTTAGTGAGGGGAAAAACATTTCGTCTTACCAATTTTTGCACGTCCCTCCAAAAGTAATTGGCCAACAGGGATGCAGCGCTGTAACACCCACCCACATGAGAGCTTTGTGTCAGAAATGAAAAATTCAGCAGCGAAACTGAAAACATGTGACTGCAAAAGAGAAATCCCAATCATGTTTGTTTTAATGCTAACTTTGTGTAGTCCGTGTTAGCGTTATCACTGATATTAGCTGCTGTTTTCACTGGAATATGTTTTATATGTTAACTAGCCAGAGCTGACAGATGTCTGTCAAAGGTGTTATGGTGAAAAAAAAAAAAAGTTTCCAAAATGCAAGGATGATACAAACTCACCTCTAAAGAAGATAAAGATATTCAGTTTGCTATCACTGATGACAAAAAACCCTGCAAATATTTACATTTGAGAAGCTGGGGCAGGTGAAATTTTGGCATTTTTGCTTTTGAAAAATGACAACAATTATTGAATTAATGAATTACTTTTCTGTTGATTGACAGTGACTAATTGTTTCAGCTTACATGGGTGAAATATCAGAACCATGGTGTACTCATACTGGGTCTCCCAAACTTCCATGGCTTTCCAAAACAAGTTAACCTTCAGCAAAAACACCATCTGGATTTGGGTCCAAACTTTATATTTCTTCCCTCTTCTTCCCGCTCAGGTAGCAGAGTGAACTCTCAGGCTTGTAACGGGGAAAGCGTCCTGCTGGACGCAACCGCATCAGGAAACACCGCCTGCATTCAGATGCTGCTGGACAACGGAGCCGACCCCAACCTGCCTAGCATCACTGGACACCTGCCCATCCACAAGGCAGCTTACGCCGGACATTATGAGTGAGATCCTTCTGTCCAGCACTGTCAGACTGAGGGCTGTAATGAACACCACAGCTTGTAGAAGATGCCCGTGGGGCTTTAAGGCCCAAACGAAATTCATCATGAGTTAATATTAATTGCTGGTGTGACCCGGCCTTTAGACTCAGTCTTTTGTAACTCTTGGTTCTCCTAGTTTGATTGCAGCCTTGTGTTCCTCTCCTGCAGAGCGCTGAAGATGCTGATACCTCTGACCACCAAGAAGGCCATTAAAGAGGCAGGTCAAAGCCCAGTCCACTCTGCGGCGGAGGGAAGCCAAAGCCGCTGTCTAGAACTCCTGCTGGCCTGCGGCTTCGATGTCAACTATCGCATGAACACCAGAAACTCAGAAAACTATCGGGACATGAGGAGGAGTGCCTTATACTTTGCTGTCTCCAACGGTGACGTAGACTGCACCAAAATCCTGCTGGCAGCTGGGGCGAAGACCGACCTGGACCCACTGTGCTGCCTCCTGGTGGCAGTACGGTCGGGGAGCTACGAGATTGTGAAGCTGCTGCTGGCAGCCAAAGCAGACGTGAACTGTTACTTCACGGTGGTGAGTGACACGGTGTTTCCCACAGCGCTGCAGTACTGTCTGAGGGACGAGGTGATGATGAGGCTGCTGCTCAACAACGGCTACAAGGTGGAGAGCTGCTTTCACTGTCACCATGACAACGCCTTTGATGCTGCAGATGACGTGGAGGGGAAAATTCCTGTGAGTTACGGCTATTTTTCCTTAAATCAATAGTTTGACATTCTGGGAAATATGCTTATTCGCCTTCTGTCAGAGTTAGATGAGAAGATCAATATCACTCTGATATCAGCTATTTTAGCTTATCACAAAGACTGGAAACAGGGAGAAACAGCCAGCCTAAAGGTATCCAGCACCGCAAAAGCTCATTCAAACAGTATTTTACAGGAGGTTTGTGCTGCTCTGGGGGAGGGCAGGCTAAATATACTCAAAAAAGGATGCAGACAAGGTTCTATTATGACATTGGATGTCTAGGTGGATGTGTGTACACGTGTGGTTTGAGTTACACTGGGCTGCAGATGGTCTGCCCAGACTGTCGCCGACAACCAGATGAAGAAATTTATCATGTACATTTAATGGTGTGAAGGTTGGGGTGGTGGATGGACCTGTAACGTGTCTGGCTTCAATGCAGGACACTTTGCTTCACTTAAACAAACAAACAAACAAAAAAAACTACCTAATCACAATCTTCACCTAACCTTAAACCTGCAACAACTGATTTTTTGGCCACTTGGGGGCAGCAAAAACAAGTAGTGAACACAACTCTGACACATCATCAGCTTTAAGTTGATATGTTGAACTTGTTAGCAAACAGCTGCTTATTTCCACATCCAGCAGTTACGGAGCAACATTATCATTCATTAGGAGTCGTGTTTCTGTCCACCTGGTGAATGTAAGTCCAATATTCACTCTCTGTTAGCTGTTTTTGCTCTCTACCAACTCCTGAGGGAAATATCTGGCTCTTTAGCTGCTAAATGCTCCACTATGTTCACCAGCTAGTCTACAGCTAACTGTGTCTGTTTGCTGTTTGGTGCTCAGCAGCACTTGCTATCAGCTCTGATGTTGTGTTTGGTAAAAGGTTAATGAGAAGTTTAAATTTTTCTTTCATTCACACTTATAAAGAAAAAAATAATGACTTCTGAATGTCTGTCCTCTCTCCAGTTCTGTGAATTCATGAGTCTCTGCTGTCTGAAGCATCTGTCCGGGAGCGTGATCCGGATTCTGCTGGACTACATCAGCCACGTCCACATCTGCTCCAAACTCAGACTCATCCTGGAGAAACAGAGAGAGTGGCCCGAAATATGTGACATCCTCAGTGAGTTTATTCATAGAAATATGACAGTTATCAGGGTTTTGCCGAGGTGCGCCACCTCAACACCTACAGTTCTGTGTTTTATGACAGCGTGAATTAATAAAGTAAGATGATTTTCTT
This sequence comes from Scomberomorus guttatus, assembly GCA_038419695.1. NCBI lineage: Eukaryota > Metazoa > Chordata > Actinopteri > Scombriformes > Scombridae > Scomberomorus > Scomberomorus guttatus. Next base: position 32,596,066 of record CM076453.1, read on the forward strand.
AACCTTGCTCTCCAGGCAGTCCTCGCTCCCTCAGGCACCTCTGCAGACTGGAGATCAGGAAGCGTCTGACCCTGAAGAGACTCAACAAGCCTGAAATCATGAACTCAGACATTTTCCCTCCCAGACTGAAGAGCTTCATACTGTACCAGGAGCTCAACCTCTACAGTCAGGACCCTGAACGCATCATGTGAAGATCTGAGGCTTCACTGCAAGTCCTGTTTGTTTTGGAAGGATGTAACTATTTTTAATCTTTGTATTCTCCGTTTTAAGCGCTATGTAAAGAAACATTGTTATATGATTATTTAGTACTTTTTATAATATGTTGTAAGTATTCTGTTTTGGAATAAATGTGTGGTTGTAAAGGACAGATTCTGTGTTTTTACAAAAAATGTAAATGTAAACATGTATCTTCTGACCATTTCCCAAATTACATCCCTGTGTTTTTTTTTCATATTGTGGCACTTTTTGGTGTTGATGGTCAGTTCATCTGTCTATAATAATATATCTTAACTACTTGACAGACTTTAATAAAATTTACTGTGAATATTCATGGTCCTCAGAGGATGAATCCTAGTGACTTTGGTGACCTAACGCCACCATCATAACAATATTTCCACTAGTGATTGTTTTGAAATATCAACATGTAATAAAGGGGACATATTCTGCTTTTTGTGGTTTTCTGTGATTTATATCCTGTTCTGATGTCAGATGTTAAACATGGTCAAAATTCCAAAACTTGAGGTGAACATATGTAGAAATTCTGCCTGCAAGTCAAAAGTCAGGGCTTCAACCTGCTCTGAACACTTAGTTTGCAAAGATACCTCTACTTCCTCCTTATGATGACATCAGACTGTTTGCACATGTCCACAAACAGCCATCTGTTCTGTAGCATTTGTTGCTAAGGTTGTTCACGTTGCCCTCAGATCTATATATTATTACTATTAAAACTATTTTGAGTAAAGAATGAGAGAAGGAAGTGACATCCTGCTAACATAGCTTGTTTACGCAGCTTTCAGAGCCAGAGGAAGCTTCCTGAAGCTGACCAATCAGAACAGAGAGGGAGGGGGGCCTTAAAGAGACAGGAGCTAAAACGGCCTGTTTCAGACAGAGGCTGAACTGAGGGGCTGCATAAAGGGCCAGTATAAGATAAATAAGGAGTTTTCAATATTATTAATATTCCAGTAGAGCCCCAGAATATAAATTTACCAAAAAACCATGAAAATATGCATGATACATACTCTTTAACACGTCGAATGAAAAGACAAAACTTAAATACTCACTAGAGCATCAAATGTGAATTCATCCACCGGACCGCCGCTGAAAATAGTCGCCAATAAATGCATTATTTCCTCTTGTTTGTTTTCCAAAAAACTACAGTAACCAGCTGTTTCAGGAAATTACTGAATTACATTTTTAAAAAATGAAATCATATATTTGTTGAGCTGTTTTTAAAAAGTAGGAACCAATGGGCTTGTTGCCTGGTGCCATAGACAGAGTACTGAAGTCAGGAGGTATTGCGAGACAGACTACCACATTTTTGACAATAAACGAAATATACATATATGATATAATACCAGACTAACTGGAAACACATAGTGATAAGATACAGAGTATGAACGGTAGTCTGTACTTAACTGGAGGAGTAGCTGAGTACTTTCTCAGTTTCCTTTCTCAGTTGACTCGCAGGTCTTAACTGAGCTACTGATTCAAGGACAGGTTCACAATGTTTCAAGTCTATCTTAAAACAGCAGTCAGGTGTCCATATGAGCAGTGAAAGGATGGAAGTGATGGAGGCCAAAATCCACAGTGTGTCCACACAGTCATTTAAAAGTAGATGTGAAGCTTATATGAGGCTTCAGCAGTCTGAGTTAGTCATATCAAGTGGATATCTGCCACATTTACAGTCTTTTTAGCATCAAATTCCCTCTTTGTGTTTCCTCGGACAGTGTTTCCCTGTTGAGCTGCGGTGGAAGTATAGTAACAAAAAGAGGGACTTTGGCACTAAAAAGACTGTAACGTTGAAAGATATCTACTTGATTTGACTCATTTGGACGCTGAAGCTTCATATTAGCTTCAGATAAACTTTGAAATCCATGTTTGCACAGAAGGAGGACTGTGGATTTTGTCCCCCATCACTTCCATTGTAAGTGCATTATGAAGGGATCTTCTAATGGTCAGTATGAACAGGAGGAATGATTACAGCAAGAAAAACAGGTTTCACTCTTCATTTGGACTCCTGACTGTTGCTTTAAGATGGTCTTGAAAAATTGTGACCCCGTCCTTTTCAATGATTGCTAACAGTCCAATCCTCAGAATGACACACAGTTGAAACTGGCTTAAATATACTATACGGCAGAATTGGAAAAACAAAGTGAGTGAGTGTGAAGGGTAATAACTCCCTGAAACTCACAAAACAAAGCAGGAAAACAAGTACTAACGGCTCAGAAACAATACAGCAAGAAGTTATGTGCGTAGACCTGGATACACAGCACAACAGTATCAAACAGCAACAAGAGAAACAGTAAAAATCACTTACAAGAGTCCAGAAAACAGAAAATTCAGATTCAGTCTATTTAGTATATACAGTACATGGTACTTTTCCTGCATCACTGTGACTGAAGTTCAATGTAATTGTATGAAAGACACTGACACATTAATGTTTTGTTGTAAACAGACAAAAGCGTGCAAAAACTGCATGTTCAAAGCTGTTCACAATGAAGTGTAAATTTGATGCTAACAGGAAAGACTCAATTTGAGAGTCAGCAGACTAATGAACAACAAGGAGGTCAAAGGTCGGGCTTTAAATCTACAGCAGATGGAGAAAAGGTTAAGAAGCAGTCATTTTACTCTTCAAGCCTCTTCATTATTTCAGCAGGTTCTCATTGATTTGTTGTCCAACAGTGTTTGAGCACATGGCGTACTTATCTCCTCTGTAGTGAAAACATTGTCACTGTCTGATGAATCATAATGACACAATAAATATTCATGTGACAGGCCGGGTCATTATTGTTTGTCATTAGCTGTGGAAAATGTGTGCAGAGTGACATTACACTCCATTAGGTGCTGTGGAACGGCCTGCACGTTAAATACACTGGAACAGGTGACACCTATAAATAGTGTGGTGGAGTGTGTTTATGTGTGTGTGAGGGTGGGGGTGGGGGTGGGGGGCAGTTCAGCCATGACTTAAACACTGTGCTGCGGCTGCTTCGTCTTGTGACTCCAAAACTGACACATTTATCAGGTGAGAACGACAGATTTTTAGGTTCTTATTATGTTTCAGGTTTATTTAGCAGCTTCTCCTGTAAAGAAAGATATACAATTAATAAGAATGATTAATCACTAAGTATGAAATCACTGAGGTGCATGGATCTCCAGTGTTATCTGATCAACGATAAGGAGGTCAGGTGCCAAAGTGTCCAGAAATACAGCTGACTGCATATTATAGCAAAAAAGTTAAGAGCTCAGGGAAGAGAAAGCTGTTAATTTCAGTGCAACTCTGGAAGTTTACTCCAAACAAAACAGATTGTCTTCTCAGACTGCTGTTGAATGTGCGTCTGTGTCAGTGGAGGAAGAAGTATTCAGATCCTTTACTTCAGTAAAAGTACCAAAACAGCAATGTAAAAATACTCCATTACAAGTCCTGCATGAAAAATCCTACTACAGTAAAAAGTATTATCAGCTTGATGTAGTTGAAGTATGAAATGTCCCAAATTTCAACTTTTCCAATGTTTTATTTGAAGTGGTTTTAAGTACCAAAAACCATCTCAGTATAGTCTTACATCTCTTCTCTAAAGCTTCTCTCTGGAGCTCTACCAAGAACAGGCTGTTTTGTGTCTGCTCAGTGCCCCTCTCTTCTGATTGGCTGACTGTTTTCTGAGTGACGCACGCCCAGGCCAATCACAGGTAACGGATTGTAGCCTAGTCTGTAGCTGGGTAAAACTCACCGGTAAATTGTGATGACCACTGCTGAGGATATTGTTATTCAAACTTTGGAAAGCTGTGCAAAGACAAAAATGCTTCCTGACATCCAACAACTGTGCATCGTTTACTCTGCTGTCTGTCTCTCCTCTGCTCCGCTCTGTGTTTGTGTGGTAGGGCTTAGCCCCGCCCTCAGTGACACAGAGCAGAGGAGAGAAACTAGCATGAACATAAATAACAGCAAAACGCAGCAGAGACTCTCACACTGAACTGAAATGAGTGCACATAAATTAGGTAAAAAACATAAATAAACATATTTTGTTTCTTTCAGGAGGGAAGGTCCGCCCCTCCGAACGCTGAGCGTATAGTTGTGACATCACAACCTTATAGAAGTGCAATCAACTCATTTAAAGGCACAGCAAAGGCAAAGGTGTGCATTTCTCTGTGGACTGAGCGTTTTGATACTTTCACAGTATTATATACACCTAGACCTGCTTTATAATAACAAAAGAAATGGAAAACTCCCTTTCTACAATATGGGACCTTTAAAGTAAAAGTCGTGGTTTGGTCCCTCTGACTGGTAAATGTGTCTGAAACTTAAGTCCAACATTTTATGATGAGAAAGTGCAGATTTCAGTGTGGCTTAACAGAAACAGTCATCATACCAACAATCAGCTGATAAACTATCAGCTGATAATTACTAACTCCCAACTGTGCTTTTATTTATCTGATCATATTGGATCAAGTTGTGTGTATACTTGTATGTGTTTTCTTTTGTCTTTTCTTCTGCAGTTATTTTAAAACGTATTAATGCATTTTGTTATTAAAGAAAAGATGTTTTTTGAAGATCAGATATCAGTTGTGATTTTGTGTATCTGTATCATGTCAGAAGGATGGATGCAGCTGATGACATGGATGAAGACGAACTTCTGGACTACGACGTTCAGATGAGCATTCAGGAGTCGTGTCAGAGACAACTACTAATGGCATCAGGGAGGTACAGCAACAACAAACACCGACTGCATCATTCATCATCAGTTTGGCATTTTCTTTCAAATGTATGTTTCTCTTCCCCTCTGTATGTTTAGGACTGAGGCTCTGAAGCTTGTGGATGCCATTGAACGAGGTAAATGTCACATATATTTCTTATATCTTACTTTACAATGGAAAAGATAAAAATATATTATAAAGGATTCTTGTCAACAAATCTCATGTTTGGATCCAAACCAACAATAAACTGATCTACTAAGTATTGTGTGTGTATCCAAAGTCTGATATATCTTATTCCTCTGTTGTGTCCAAAAACTATTAAAAACACGTCAGTGAGTCACACTGCTTTACAATACTTGTTAGTAGATCAGTTAATTGTTGGTTTGGCTCCATTTTGGCCCCCATCACTTACATTTGTTGACAATAGCAAAAATGTAGAAAATCACCAGCCTTATCCTTTAATGGTTTATACTGGGGGTTGAGTGCACTGATGACAACTGACCAAAACTGTCCAATATATCCAACCGTCACGATTAGAGAATTCAGCTGAACTGAATTTTCAGACCCAAGCAGACAGAAACAAGCTCATCCTGAGCAGAAGTAGTTTTTACACACAGTGTGTGTATTGTTGGAAAAAACACCTGTATTAACATCATATGTCAACACAGACCTGTTATTGTGTGTATAGTGTAAAAAATGATTTTGTGTGTAGTTACCCTTTAAAGCTACAATATGCAAATTCTGGTAATCAAGCCAGTGCTGGCCTGAGACTCGACCACTCCCCTCAGCTCTGTTGTGCTTCATCCTCCACCTCATCCTCGTGACTACAAACCTGCTGTATTGATTTCTCCCCAACGGAGCTTGTTGATTGAACTAATGGAGGCATGGGAAGCTTGCTAGCTTGTGAGTAAGCCATAGCACCGTCTTGCAGCAGCTAATGATAGCTGGAGCCTCAGTACGAGAGGAGTAGTGGTGCCAGAAGTGTGTTCACATCCTCTGATTGGTTAGAAGGGCGGCAAGAAGAGGCTTGCTCAAAAATCTGAGAAGGGAATATCTTTGTTCTGCTGCCAGGCTCTTTAGGAGCCTTTGACAACACCTCTTCATATTAAGATATACTGGGAGCATATTTCAGCTAAGAAATATAAGAAAAAATACATACTGCAGCCTTAATATCTTCCTTTTTTCACAAATATAACATTAACTAAACATGATGACAGCCAAAGAGGTATTTATGCTGTTATAACAAAGCAGCAGTGATGACAAGCTCTATGTAACTCCACCTTTCCTCCATAGTTGTTGTGGTTTGTTCAGAGTCTGCGGCTGACCACTACTCATGGGATTAATTGCAATTTGTGGACACACAAAGTTCAGGAAGCAACATGGCTGTTGGGAAATGTGGTCCTGTTTTGGGTGACAGACAGTCAGTCATTTACAACAGGTGCAGATCCCAATAGAATTGTCAGAAAAACTCTTTACTGAAACTGTCTCTGCAGGTGACTTGTTGGTGCTGCAGGAGCTCTGTGATTTCCCAGCAGCCTTCAGTCAGGTGGATGAGCGCGGCTGGTATCCTCTGCACAGAGCGGCGGTTCAACCTCTGGTCCCGGTCCTGGAGATGGTGCTGTATGGTGGGTAAGAGGTCCAAACTTTTACTTCATAGTCAGAAGTGAAAAGAAGAGAACAGCTGCTGTTAATGATGCAGGTTTTGATTTGACCTTGGGGTGAGTGAGTGACTGAAGGAATGAAGGGAGGAGACACTGTGGTGGAAAAATAAAGACTCTTCAGTCAAGATCTCTGTCTGTCATAAACAAAGTCTCAGTTTATTGAAGCTTCAAGGGAAGAAGGAAAAGCATCACTCAACACAACAAGACTTACTTTCAGTTCTCCCAACTTTGGTTTGGGAGTTGTATCAATTAATGCTCTTTGCCTAGAGATGCCCTGACGTCACTCCTTACTGTACATCAGAAATAAGATGTTCCAACCGGGAGGTATTACCTTAAAACTCAGAAGATTGGTTTGTCTTACACAGATCAAAGTTACTTCCTGCTGACATGTCATGTTTGACCTTACTTCTTCTACAGTAGCAAGGTAAAAAACTACACTGTAGACTGTAATAAGTTTTATTTGGGTTATTACTTGAACATGTGAAAATGATTAAACAAAATTAAAGGATACACGCACATGTAATCAATAGCTTTCTATCTTTTTCTCTCACAGGACATTGAACATTTCTCACCAAGTGATGTCAGAGTGAACATTTTCAAACACTAGATGGCACCACAACGAGACTTTTTCTGTTTGTTTTTTGCTGAATGTTACAGAGAGAAAAAAAATTGTGCTCTCAAATTATTAATTAGTGCGCTTGATTTAATAATTTGAGTTTAAAGAGTTTTTATGAACTGGATCTGCAAGAGCATTAAAGTGTTTACTGCAAAAAAGTCCATTATCTCTTTTATAAAGGTATTCTGTGGGTTATTATCAGGGATCTCAGCAACAACACAGTGTGGTGCTTAAAGTTTATCCACATATCTTAGTCCAAGATCAAAATAAAACCTTATTAAATCCAAGTGATCCACAGTGAAATGGATTTATTTATTTATTAAATCCAGAGCATGAATTATTAAATCGAGAGCCTGAATTATTAAATTGAAAGCGTGAATTATTTATTTTTTTCTCCATGGCCCCTCCTGGGCTCCGTAGATTGTTGACATCCTGGCAGGATTAATATGTTTCATTATATATACACACTTGAAAAGGCATAAAAACATATTTATACCTACAAAAGCACAAGATCTAGTACATTAATAATGTATACAAATATTTATGCATATTTATTATAAAGACATAATATAAGCAGAGATAATCTGCTGCACAGGGGTTTGTGTCTACACTGCTTTATCTCTTTAGATTTATTATAATTTTCTTTATAATTTAATTAATATAATTTCTTTATAATTATAATTTTAAACATTGAATTGTTTAATTTCAATTCTTTTAAATGTCTTTAATTCAATAGTATAAATGAGAATTTAATTTAATTGGTTACTTTTTATTTATATTAAAAATACAATTAATCCTAATTTCTGAAACATAAAACAACGTAAAAGTATTAAATCTAGACATATCTGGGTTTTTTCACTATATAATGTGTTTCTGCATCTTTATCAGGATTTGAACAGCTGCTGTTCACCGAGGTGTTCAGTTCAGTGAAATAATGTATAACTTCTATTGTGTGCTTCAGCGTCTTTCAGTCTGACTCTGGAGGAAAAGTCTTTGGAGGGGGAGACCTTTCTGACTTTAGCAGTGAAAGCCGGTTTGGTGGAAAATGTGAAGATGCTGCTGGAACACGGAGCCTCTCCTCACACCACCAACAGCAAGAACGAATCTCCTCTGCTTTTAGGTCAGAACACCGTCTCCCTTTTGGTGTATTCCTTCACAGCAGACTTGTGGCAGTGCCTGAGACAAAACCTTTGGGGAGGTTTTATCTATTCTCAGTCTTCACTCCTCGTCCTCTCATGTCCTCTGTGCAGCAGTCCGAGCCGGATCTCACCGGATGGTTTCCGGTCTGATAGCTGCAGGAGCTCAGGTGGAGCAGGTGTGTCTGAAGAAGTGGACGGCCATGCATGAGGCCTCCAGGGCTGGCTGTGCTCATGTCATGGAGCTCCTGCTGCAGAACGGAGGTCAGGTCACAAAGACAGACCAGCATGGAGTGACTCCTCTGGGCATTGCTGCAGAGTACAGCCACCCTGAAGTCCTGGAGCTCCTCATCAAACATGGTGAACCAATAATACAACACATTTTACATTTCTGTTCTTTTCAGGAGTCAGTCTATTTAAAGGACAGGTTCACAATTTTTGTCTTCTTAAATCTTAAAACAGCAGTCAGGTGTCCATATGAACAGTGAAAGAGGTTTTACTCTCTGTAATCATTCCTCCTGTTCATACTGGATATTAAAAGATCCCCTTCAAATGTGCTTTAATGGAAGTGATGGGGGCCAAAATCCACAGTGTGTCCACACAGTCATTTAAAAGTAGATGTGAAGCTTATATGAGGCTTCAGCAGTCTGAGTTAGTCATATCAAGTGGATATCTGCCACATTTACAGTCTTTTTAGCATCAAATTCCCTCTTTGTGTTTCCTCAGACAGTGTTTACTTGTGTCTGAGCTATTTTTTATGATAATTAGTTTTTGCCATTTTGCTTTTATTTGATAGTGACAGTAGAGATACAGACAGGAAAGAGGAGTACTACATGCATGGTATGAGTAGGAAACACAAGGCTCCCAGGAGGTCTAACTCCAAAATTAGAAATACCACATCAGATCAGTGTGTTGACTCATTTGGACGCTGAAGCTTCATATTAGCTTCAGATAAACTTTGAAATCCATGTTTGCACAGAAGGAGGACTGTGGATTTTGTCCCCCATCACTTCCATTGTAAGTGCATTATAAAGGGATCTTCTAATGGTCAGTATGAACAGGAGGAATGATTACAGCAAGAAAAACAGGTTTCACTCTTCATTTGGACTCCTGACTGTTGTTTCCTTTAATGCGTCTGTAGCACGTCTCGCTCAGCATACAACACCAGCACGACAGATCAATCACAGAGAACTCCTTTTATTCACCATTGCATGCACACACTCTAACATAACTATTTAACATAAAGTCACTATGCACTGTGGTTGCCCGGCTTCTTCTGGCGCATATGGTCGGGTCTCTGGAGTCACTCAGTCCCACAAAATAGTAGTTTCGGGCTTCACCAAACAGTTTCTGACAGCCTGTCTGTCTCTGTGGTGTGCAGCAGCCATCTGAGGTCCAGCACGCTGCTGCATTTGACAGGGAGAGTACAATTAGTCACCAAGCACCAGCTGTGCCAATCAACTCACCTGGCACTGCTATCCTGAGCCATCTCCACACCTCTCTCTCCTCCACAGTGTCCATTATTGTCTATTTGCTGTGTTTAAATACATTTTAACCTCAGAGCAGTGATGTGATAAGTAAGCTATGTTTTTGATCTTAACAGTGGATGAAATTACTTGATCAAAGTTATGAACCCACAGAAATTTCTCACCAGTTCTATGAGGCTTTTTAGCCTCTTTTAGCTCCAAGTTTCGGTTTTCTGGAAGCGAACTTGTGATGCTGGTTCAACTCCCAGTGAAGTGTCCCTGTATAAATTAAGGTTTAAAAAAATAGTCTCAGCATTGTTTTAAGCAAACAAACTCTGATAAACCCACTGTACACTACCTGCCCTGCGTCAAAAGACAAAGAGATTTTGTGTGGAGCAAAACATTTACAGAAAAGAAAAACTGGTTGTGACTCAGGCTTTTGATGTCTTCAGATTGTTATGAAGGACTTAACACGACAGAAACTCTTCCAGTTTGTTTTTATGTGGCACTGAAGTCACAGCAAAAGACAAATTTACCGGAATGGACGATGAGAAATATGAAATATTTTTTAGTTTTATGTTTCTGGGAGACTTTCAGTCCCTTGCATGGGCTCCAAAGACACTGGATCCTACATTTCCCATAATGCAACTGGATAATATCTTTAATTACGCTCTCCCTTTCTGGTAACACCCACATCTTTCAAACTTCAATTTGTAATGCAGGCTTTATGTTATAAATTATTTGTAGCCCCCAAGTCCAAGCTGAGTTAACCCTGATTACATCACTGTGACATCATCAGGGTTATTTTTTACAGACCATCCTGATTATTGTTAAAACTGTTGCTATCTTTGTTCACCTGCTCCAAAGTGAAGTTTTTCTGCTTTTACATGAAGGCGCTGATGTAAACGCCCAGGCGCCCAATGGTGACAGCGTCCTGTACGACGCTGCAGGTTCGGGAAACCCAGACTGTATCGACATCCTGCTGCAGCACGGAGCAAATCCCAACATCCACAACCTGAGCTCCCAGCTGCCCATCCACCGGGCGGCCTACGAGGGACACTACCTGTGAGTAGGTCGATGTTACAGAAGAGTTCACACAGTGATCAGCAAAGCTTGTTTGTTATGAAAAAGAAAAAATGGCTGTTCTTGAATGACATGCATCATTTCTTCAAGTTCAATCAGCAGCATGAGGTCAGGGTTGATCCAGCTGCCTACAAGAGGAAGTGTGTTGAATGTTCAGACTGGCTAGATTTCATGTATGCTAGTTTCTGATGTTTTGCAGTTCTTCTACAATGATCTACACATTTTCTCTATAAGAGCTTTGAGGATTTTCATCCCAATCACCACTCGACGTGCTCTGCGACTGTCGGGCCAAAGCCCCGTCCACTCTGCTGCTGATGGAGGCCATGTCCACTGCCTGGAGCTCCTGCTGCAGAGAGGCTTCGACGTCAATGCGCTGTTAGCTCCTCACATCTCTGAAAACTACGGAGACATGAGGAGAAGCCCGCTGTACTTCACCGTCTCCAATGGGGACACGACGTGTACCGAGATGCTGCTGAAGTCTGGAGCCAAACCCGACCTGGACCCACTGTGCTGCCTCCTGGTGGCGGTCCGGTCGGGGCGCTATGAGATCGTGAAGCTGCTGCTGGCAGCCAAAGCAGACGTGAACTGTTACTTTACAGTGGTGAACGACACGGTGTTTCCCACAGCGCTGCAGTACTGTCTGAGGGACGAGGTGATGATGAGGCTGCTGCTCAACAACGGCTACAACGCAGAGAGGTGTTTCTGTTGTAACCATGACGACGACTGGGACGACCTGAGTGAGTCTGGTTACTCACAACATCAGGAAGAAAAAGTTGCTGTGAGTTTTTTTTTACTTAAGAATTAATAAGAAAGATTATGTTTCAAAGCATGAAACTTGACCTGACAGATTTTTAGTTTTATTTTTGTTTACCATGGATTTATTCAAGCTGCAAACAAAGACTATACAATTATATACACAGTCAGTATACACACACACACACACACACACACACACACACACAGTATACATATATTTGTGCTCTTGATTTAATAATTTGTGCGTATGGATTACTTAATTAGTGCTCTCAATTGATCTATTTTTCTGGGCACCAAATGTATTCAGTCACCCAGAAGTTTGAATGATTAAACTGAGAGCACAAACTAGTTATTTTTTTCTCAGTGGCCTCTCCCAGGCTCCGTATTCCTGCTCAATATCTTTTACAATATATTTGTTTTAACTCTAACAGCTCCTTTCATGTAAAATATACTTTTGCTCTTTAATTGTACAATTGCATTTATATTATATATGATCACCTTACCTTGTATTTTTGATTGTTATGCACCCCAACAAACCTACTTGGCAATAAGCCTGATTCTGACTCTGTATGAACGTCTTCTGTCCAGTTTTGTGATTTCGTCAGCGTCTCCTGGCTGGTGAACCTGGTGGGCAGAGTCGTGCTGATCCTCCTCGACTACGTCGGCCAAGTTTCTCTCTGCAGCAAACTGACAAAGATCCTGGAGAAACACAAGGAGTGGCCTCACATTCAAAGGACCACATGTGAGTGTGAATACCTGCTCTTATTGCTCTATTGGTAGAACATAACATGTCACTTTACAAACTACTGTTCTCTGTGATGCAGGTAACCCTCGCTCTCTGTCTCACCTGAGCAGAGTGGTGATCAGGAAACACCTGAGCTGCAGTGATGTGATGTCTGTTCACCTGCCCAGCAGGCTGAAGGACTACCTGCTGTTCAAAGAGAACGACCTGTACGCCAAAATCATCTGCAGGGAGGACTGAAGAGAGAAGAATTTCTCTGAGATCTACTGAGTCTTAAATGTTAGTAATGACTTTGTTTCTTTCCTTCTGTGAAACAGGTCTATGAAAAAAAAACTATTCTAGATCAGTTCATTGTTGGTTTGGATCCAAACATGAGATTTGTTGATAAGAAGAAACCACCAGACAAATCCTTTAACACAACAGGTAAACATGGAGAAATGGTTGATTTTGCATCAACAGAAAATTACAATTTGAGTAGGTCAGAAAATCTGGAGGCTTCTTACTAAAATATGATCAAGTATACTTTTAAAAAGGGAAATTAGAAATAAACACCTGTCTTTCTCTGCTGAAATACCACAAACAAGTAAACGTTACAGTTACTATTTGAGAATTTACGATATTATCAGTATTTAGAAATATGTTTCTATTATCACATTTCTAACAGTTGTAAATACATTTGTACTGTATTTAATTAAACTTTTGTGCTATTATGATTCATTGCCTGTGAATCATGAATGTTTTATGTTTCTTCACAGGGTAAGTAAAACTTGACTTGCTGGTGGCACCAGAGGAAAAGTCAGAGCATCACCAAAGTCCTTATAATCCATCCTCTGGGCATCATAGATTCCTGTACCAAGTTTCATTACAATCCATTCAATAGTTGTTGAAATATTTTAGTCTGAACCAAACTGGTGGACCAACTGACCAGCTTAGCAGTTCTTGGAGCCTTTTGAGTGTCTAATTGGGGTTTTACTCCCATCTTGTGGCCTGTAGCTGAACATAATCAGCTCTGACTGTAACATTCAGCTGCTGATTGCTCTGAGCACGTCGTAGTGTGTAGGATTTAGTGGCATCTAGTGGTGAGGTTGCAGATTGCAACTGACTGAATACTCCCCTTCCCTCCCCCTCCCCTTCCAAGCGTCTAGGAGAACCTGCAGCGGCCACGAAACTCTTAGAAAAACACAAAAGGCCCTCTCTGAAGCCAGTGTTTGTTTTGTCCATTCTGGGCTACTGTGGAAACATGGCGGCCTCTGTGGAAGATGACTTGCTCCCGCTGTAAATATAAACGGCTCATTCTAAGGTAATGATTATTTTCAGGTGATTATACACTAATTAAAACATACTTATGAATATTATATTTCATTTCTGCCAAGTCTGTTCTGCTAGATGCCACTAAACTCTACACACTGCCTTCTAAGTTTTGTTATGTCGTCAGTGTGTTTTCATGAAATTGTGTAAATTAGTATATTTGGTTTCATGTAAAGATGAGACATATTTCCATACAGGGAAATGTTATGTGTTATAACAGGAAGTACAGTGATCGTCTTATTTTATGAACTGAACTGGGCTTTACTTCCTTTTTTTTTGTTACCGACTGTTCCTGGAAGGTCTGCATGTTCTTTGCTCTCTGTATTTTTGCTGTAAATGTGAAGTTAAGTTACTTAAAGACACGTGAACTCAATGTACTAACATTGTTTAGCTTTTCATGCCTAAATCTGCTAATCAGGGGAGAAGTGTGTCACGGCGTGTGTGTTGTAGGGCTGCTGTGCTGTTGAGACTGTGTTTGCTAGTGTGGGACATCTAGTGACTTTACTCCTGATGTTACACAGGCGCTGAGAACATTTATGTAAGAGGAACCCTGTGAATATTTTGTTTCTTCACATCTACAGCTGCTGTTGCTGCTGGTTGGGAAATAAATTGCTCAAAGAGGGAAGTGTGTCCTTACCTTCTACACAACACACCAGAGTCAGAGTCTGACCCACTACACTGACAGTGAACCAGTGGTGGAAGAAGTATTCAGACCCTTCAGTAAAAGTACCAATACAGCAAAGTAAAAATACTCCAGCTTATTATATTATCCATTGTGTCAAATCTTCATCTGAAAAGTAACTAAAGCTGTCAAATAAATGTAGTGGAGTGGAAGTATAAAGTAGCATCACATGGAAATACTCAAGTAAAGTACAAGTACCTCAAAATTGTACGTAAATACAGTACTTGAGTTAATGTACTTAGTTACTTTCCGCCCCTGCAGTGAATACAGAGGGGAGGCAGACAGACAGTGAAAGCAGATCGACTCTAAATTTAACCTCCTGACCTGCAGAGACGACAACAACAACAACAACAACAACGACGTGGCTTCACATTCTGGCAGGTCAACTGAGAACCTGATAACAGGAGGTCACGTTGTTTTGAACGACCTCCAAACTGTTGACACCAGCTGGAAGTCAGGTCTGATCTAAGGCAGCTGGAACCAGCAGCTGTGTTAATGTGTTAAAAGAAAGCAAATCACTTGCAGATTAAAGTGAGACAATAAAACAAGGACTAAGTGGTGCATCCGAGGATTTTCAGGTGACATAAACACCCTCCAGCACTGAGGAACTCAACTCTGTGAACAGCTGATTGAGTGTCTGTCTGTTCTCATCAATCTAATCAATCTGTATTTGCCTTCAGTTATACAATTATAAATCTGTTGAGCTCCTCATCACTATCTGGTTGTTGACACATCAGGATGTTTACCAGCTGTTGGATATAATTACAAAGCTGCAACGTTAATGTGCCTCTGAGTGAAGGTTCTGTCATTTTTAGGCTGATGTCAATTAAAAATCTTTAAGGTTGATTCTGTCTTGTTTTCAGCTGTGATAAAACATGTTCAGTCAATCACAAGAAGCAAAGTCATGCATGGCAACAGCTACATGACAACGTCCAGTGACGACAATATCAAATCACGTTATTGTTTCAGTCTGGCAGCAGCTGGCACTCTTTGATAAAGTCCATTAAAACCACACTCAGAGATCAGCTCTTCAGACCCAGTTAGCAGTAAAGTGAGAACAAATAGATGCTGACAGCACCCAGCCCTGCATTGGCATCGAGAATCACCCACAACACAGAAAACAGATCAAGAAAAGAGATGAACAGTAGAGGGCAGTGATGAACATTACACTTACCATAAAGAAACACCAGAGATGAAGAGATAACTACACCGCTGTCAGTGGTCTTAAAGGATTTGGCTGGCGATTTTCTATATTTGTCTTCTTGTCAACAAATCTTACGTGTGGATCCAAACCAACAATGAACTGATCTACTAACAAGTATTGCGTGTGTATCCAAAGCCTGATATATCTTATTCCTCCATGCCATAGACCTCCGTTGTGTCCAAAGACGATTAAAAACACGTCAGTGAGCCACACCGCTGCACTGGGTCACATGTTCCTTCATCATGAAGAGTTTGGTCAGGTTAGTTGTTTAGAAACGGCTCCAAAGACTAAAAACAATGTCAAGTTTTCAGTCTCTGGAAGGTATTTCCGTGTCAGGAGGAGGCCACCGAGCATGTAGATTATGGGATGACCTGACATCTGTAACCACATATTGGCACATTCTACAAGGTAAACTTTGCTTGAGAAAGTCCATCGATCATTTAGTTACCTTTAGCTTTTTTGTCGACACCTTTTTAGCATCATGCAATGATGTAGATTAGAGCAAAGTCCTTTTTAAAACCTCTTCTTAATGATGTCATCACAAAATCAAACCTACCAGAATTTGAAAAAAGACAACATAAATTTATCCTTTTCTTAACTGAACGTGTTTCTGTTCAGCATGGCCACATTTATGGGAAATACATCAGGGATTTGTTTTATAACTGAACCTGTTTCCATCCTCTGCACAGCTGGGTGACTGATGCTAATCAGCAATAATTCAGGTCAAAGGTCAAATTGACAGCAGATTTAGGATGAGAGTGGTTATATCTCTCTGAGTCTTTTCACTTCAGACGTGTAACCTGATACGACTCCAACAAGCAGCTTGTTAAACATGCTATCTGATGGATGCATGTTGTTACTGAGTGCTGAGGGTGGTCGTGGCAACCGAACAACAAACCACCACCCTACACGTCCATACACACGTTAAACATGTGATAAGTACAGGGGTGGACACAATAATGACAACACCTATAACATATAAGAGAGTGTATAAACAGCTCTGTGAGGGTTATAATGTTCAGTTTGTGTTCACATATATTTCAACTTTACAGTCATATTCTGAGGTGGTAGTTTTTGCTGTTTTTTTATTAGACTGTATTATATTGTACAGAAGTTGTTTTAATAGTATCTGGCTCCAGTATTCATACTATATATTCATACTGCAGACTTCTCAAAATTATTCAAAATGTAAAATTTTACCCAAGGTTTACCGAATTTCTCAGCCAAACACCTGCCTAAATAGAGTTGACATGGTTGACAGACTCATAATAAAAACACAAAAACACATTTCCATTAGAGCTTCAATGATAAATCGGCGTATATGTCAGCCAGTAAATTACATAAAACCGAAGTACAGAAATGCCAAATATATGTTTTGAAATAGTGTCACCTTCTATAGTTTGTCCACCAGAGACGAGCAAGAGTTTATTTTTCAACTGTAAAACATTTCACTCAGCACAGAGTCTGTCAAGAAAAATGACACAACAGGTCGTAATGTCCGTCGCCCAAAAACGACCTATAGTTACGTTTGAGTGACAGCTGCCATCAGGCGGCCGTAGTAACTGTAAGTCGGAGCAGTGGTGCAGTTCATATGACGTATATATATATATGTGGACAGAGTTCCTCATTCAGAGCAGGAGGCTGGATGGAGGCTTTAACCCAACAGTGGACTTTGCTGCAGGAGACGCTGTTTCCTGTTTCCAACTGCGAGTTTTTAAAAAGCATAACTACGATCGTCCCCTAACTTTAACCCTGTGGTTATTATTGTAGCCATGACGACGAAGGTGGCCTAACTTTAAGGAAGTAGTAACTTTAACCCACCACATGTTTCTCTGACCTTAACAAAGTGATCATTTTAACCCAAACATGATCTTTACCTAAACCTAACCAGACCTTAACCACAGCTGTCACATCACTTTAAAAGGACGTCTCGTTCATGTTGGTCCAAAAGTTTCAAAGTTTATTTCTGATTAACTCTGATCTCCTGATGAAGGTTACGTGATATGACCAAAAGCTCCAGAACAGTTAGTAAATGGACCTTGAGCTGAGATTGCTTTGTCTTGTGCTTCTGTTTTAATCACTATAGTATCTTGAATGATAGTGATACATTTTGAAGTTGATTTGACAGATTGTGGTGATGATAACCAATAACTGCACTGTTTTGTTTCAAAAGAAATCCCCGAGAAAGTCAAATATTATTACTCTGAAACCATTTTAAACATCCATCTGTCCTGACTCGATGTTGTTGTGTGCTGGTGTAAACAGTATCACCCTCAGCTGTACTGTACATAATCCCACCCTCTTCAGGGAGAACAAGTGTTTCCCCAACAACACCACAACCACGCCGCGTCTCTGTGTCCTGACACGTTACGTAATGCTGCAGAGCTTCGTCTCTGATGTCTCCCTGCGGCGTTGTGTTCCCTTCGTTTCTTTCGAGGCACGAGTCGCTGATGAACTCTTAGTACAGGCCACTCAGAGGGCTCACATTCCTCTGGTAAGCCTATCTCATTGACTCCCCCACCCAACACCCTAAAAAAAGACCCATCAGAGGCGGCCCTCCCCTTTCTCCCTGTCAGGCTCCTCTGGCAGCTGGGACCAGGAGATGATAGGAGGACTCTCTCTGATCCACCACCAGTCGTCCACAGCATCCCTGAGCTGAAGGAATCTGATGGAGGACGAGTCAAAGAGCAAAAGGAGATTCGAGCAAGAAAAGTGAGAAGATTTAATCAAGTACACAAAGAGATAAAAGAGTTAAAGATAGAGATTCAAGTGTTCAGAGAGTCCTGAAACCAGTGCCGAACCATGAGTACCTTTGGGTACCAGAGGGAGCTGAAGAAGTACGAAGACGTGGATGAAGACAAGCTGCTGGCCACGCTGTCCTCCGAGGAACTCCAGGAGCTGGAGAGGGAGCTGGCCGACCTCGACCCCGACGACAACGTCCCTATCGGCCTGAGGCAGAAAGACCAGACCGCCAAAACCCCAACAGGGACCTTCGACAGGGACGCTCTGCTGAAACACTGGGAGGACGAGAACAAGAAGCTGCTGGAGGATGAGAAAGTGGAGTCCCACCCTGAACAGGTGAGATAAGAACACTGTCAGCAGGTTAAAGTGTTCTGTATCAGTTCTTTTGAGAATCGGCATGCCAAGACATGAAAGTTGCTTTGTTTTATTGTCATGGGAAAATAAAGTTGAAGAGCAGGGTTTTCAAAGCTCTACTTTTTGGTTCCTTTAAGGGAGCTGAACAGCAACATAAATTCATTCACATGACACCTTCACAACATATGTGTTTGTTTGTTGTGCTCTGGGTTTGACTTTCAGGTCGTGGATGTTACAACGACAAGAACATGACAGTACATAACTTTGACCAAAAAATAGTTGACTACATTGTGAATGTGATGGATTATCTCTTTGCAGCAAGTTTGCGCTCACTGCAGGTAGATTTTCATAGAAATTAAAACTACCTGCTTCCTAGAAGAGAGGAAATAAATCTAAAGTTTAGAAAGTTTACGTCAGTCATGCATGAAATAAAACATGTAAAACCAGCAGAAGTCTCAGACTCACCATCATACTTCATAATTTTGATTAACAGCAACACAGGAGTAAATTGGAATAACAGTTGCCATTATATCATCACATTAAGTGTGATAAAATATTAGATATTTCTAGAGCTGCAACAATTAGTTGATTAATTAATCAACACAAAATTAATTGTCAACTATTTTGATAATCCATCAATCATTTCTTTAGTCATTTTTTAAGAAAAAGTGGAATAAAGGAACTGCTGTCCTGAGGGTTACAATCTTACTGCTGTTATTAGAAGATTACAGTCTTTATTGTTATTAGTCTTTGGAGCCGTTTCTAAACAAACTAACGTGACCAAACTCTTCATGATGAAGGAACATGTGACCCAGTGCAGCGGTGTGGCTCACTGACATGTTTCTAATAGTTTTTGGACACAACGGAGGAATAAGATATATCAGACACACAATACTTGTTAGTAGATCAGTTCATTGCTGGTTTGGATCCAAACATGAGATTTGTTGACAATAAGAAAAATACAGAAAATCGACAGACTCATCCTTTCAGGAATGAACCAGTTTGAGTGACAAGACTAAACAGTCTCACTCTGTCAAAATCAGATTCATGTAGATCAACACCCTGAGAGCACTTTTAGTAACAGATTCTGTTTCACTTTTGGATTTAAGGGGCACTCCACCAATTTCACACTTGAGGATCAGTTCACTGGTCAACAGTTGTTTAATATCTTCTGCATCTCTGGAGGAGCTTTGTCAAGTCTGAGAAACTAACCCTGATGATGTCACAGTGATGTCATCAGGGTTATCTCAGCTTGAGCCTGGAGACTATGAATTCATGACAGAAAGTCTGTAACAAAGTTGAGGCGTGGAATTTGAAAGATGTGGGTGTTTAGCAGGCAAAATGATATGTAGGATCCAGGGTTTTTGGAGCGTAACCCAAACTCAGTATATCTCAGCCTCTGGTGCCTCGATTCTTTTTGAAAATCTGTCTTTCACAAGTCCTCCAACTTTATAGAAGTGCAACACGAAATCACTGTAGTACATGTTTAATGCTAGAAATATCTTTCTGATTCACTTCACTCTAATTACATTCAAATTACAATATGAAGTTAATTTGAATATTTTGCCAAACATCAAAGACGATCCAAACAATTAATAAATTTAAGATATATCGTAATTTTGATATTTAGCATTTTGCTTTCAGACCAAAGTGAGAATAAGTCCATTTATATTTTCAACTTATCATTTATTTCATATAATTGCTGACAGTTTGTGAAAATGAACATACATAAGTGATTGCAGGAATAAGACAAAAACACAAAAGCAAAAAGAAAAAAAAACATAGGATTTTTTAAAGAGAAATGAATAAAAGCTAAGTATTAGTCTGAAGGTAATTTTCCCCACTTCATACACTTCCTTTAATCTGTTTGTCCATTCAAAGTGCATCCTCACTGTATTCTGCAGTGATTTACAGATTGTTCTCCAGCATGATCCTGTTATTTTTACCATTATATTTGGGTTTTAAAAATATCTTTTAATAACTTTTCATTGGTATTCTTTAGAAGTATTTGCATAAATAATGGAATGGAATAATAAAGTTGGTCCTGTCATTTTTAGATGCATGTTTATTGTGTGTTCAAATATAATCCCCTGTGTATAATGATGTAGAAAGTGTTACATGTATCCAGTTTACTTTCACTGGAAAACAGTCTAAAAATATACGACTGTCTGAGAAATGTCAGCTATATTGACTGTCTGCCAGAGTAATTAAAAGTCAGAGGCTGGAGAACGTCAGGGTTTGACCTAATTTTCCGTACTGTTATCATCTGCAGGACGAATGCCCAGATAAGAGCAGGGGGGAGCGAGTGAAGGCGAGTGCCAGCGGCACCGACAAGACTCCGGACAATGTCAGGAATCCTGACAATGACAGAAAGAAGATTTCACAAAAGGGGAAGAAATCACAGAGTGTCTTTAGCAAAAACCATGCAAAAGAAGATGAGATGGAAAAGAAAGATGAGTGCAAAAAGGAGGCACAGATACGGAGTAAATGTCTGGAGAAGAACAGTCTGTCTAAAGGTTCGAGGAGTGAATCCAGCAGGACTGAAACCACAAACCAAAACCTGAATGTGACCTCTGACAGAGCAAGTGGAAACCCGACCATCATTGAAGAAGCTCTGGAGCAGATTCTGCGTGATGATCCCACCATGAGTGAAGTCAACCTCAACAACATTGAAGACATTTCTCAGGAAACCTTGCTTCGTTTTGCCGAGGCCCTGAGCACAAACACTCACGTCCATGTTTTCAGTCTCGCCAACACTCACGCTGACGACCGGGTCGCCTTCGCCATCTCCAAGATGCTTTGTGAGAACAGCTCCATCAGAAACCTGAACGTCGAATCCAACTTCGTGTCCGGTCAGGGCATCCTGGCTCTGCTGGCGGCGCTGCAGCACAACAGGACCCTGGTGGAGCTTCGCTTCCACAACCAGAGGCACATCTGTGGGGGGAAGGTGGAGATGGAGATGGTCCAGCTGCTGAGGGAAAACACCACTCTG
Source organism: Scomberomorus guttatus (assembly GCA_038419695.1). Classification (NCBI taxonomy): domain Eukaryota; kingdom Metazoa; phylum Chordata; class Actinopteri; order Scombriformes; family Scombridae; genus Scomberomorus; species Scomberomorus guttatus. Next base: position 32,617,716 of record CM076453.1, read on the forward strand.
CTCAAGCTCGGCTACCAGTTTGACCTCCCGGGCCCGAGGATGACGGCGACCAGCATCCTGACACGCAACCAGGACCAACAGCGACAGAGGAGGCTCCAACAGAAAAAGGAGCAGAGTCCGTCAGAGGTGTCAGGACAAGTTTCTGGTTCATCTGCAGAGAACAAACAGCCAAAGAAGTCGTCACAATCATCTAAAACAGTTGAAAATCAGAACAGAAATCCTCCTCCACCTCCGTGCCCATCTCTAGACCCGCCAACGAGGAAGATCGCCGAAATGGTCAAACAGCACGAAGGCTCAAACAGCACGAAGGCTCAGTCAAACCAGAGGAAACCCAAGTCGAAGAAGCTCAAGAATGGCGCCAACGAGAAGGAGAGCGTCGATATTCTCAAAGAGCTGAAGAATGCCTTGAAGCCGTCACTGCAGAAGAGACGAGACGAACCGTCCCGCCTGCCGCCACCGCAGAGGTCGAGCCGTGACGACCTGATGGCGGCGATTCGTGGGAGCAGCATCAGGTCCCTAAAAAGGGTAAGACTTCCTGTGAGACTGTCACTGACTGATGTTTGTTCAGGGTTTGAAGGAATTTAGTTTCACTTGACTGAAAGCATCACAGACATAATTTAGCCTCCAAAAGCCATTAGACCCCTCAGTGTGAGCGCCCGCTGTCATCAGACAACAGCTTCTGTCACTCTGTGAATTCCTCAACTCTCTGTCAGGTTATAAATAGTTTGACTTCTTCTCTGCTGTTTGATAAGACTGATGGCTCACAGTGCTGCTGGGAGGAGAGCAGATGAGCTGAGAAAACAAAAGCTTGTTCAGATTTCCACCACAAGTAAAAGTCTGACATTCGTCTTTTATCAAAGTAGTCAACTTAATTCATGTAATCCCACTAAACGCTGATGAATGATCATGTTGAATTATCGCACAGCCCTGCAACAAACATCCAAAAATCAGAAAGGAAAACTGCATGAACCCAAAACAAACCAACCAACCAAAAACCAACTACACCAAGTGTTTTTTAACACCTTAAAGGATCATTCTGGTGATTTTCTATATTTTTCTTCCTGTCAACAAATCTCATGTTTGGATCCTAACCAACAATGAACTGATCTAATAACAAGTATTGTGTGTGTGTCCAAAGTCTGATATATCTTATTCCTCCGTTGTTGTCTAAAAACTATTAAAAACACATCAGTGAGTCACACCGCTGCACTGGGTCACATGTTCCTTTGACTAATAACAGTGATTGTAACTCTCAGAAGACGCCACTGAGCATGTGCAGGAACGCCGTTCTGTTCTGTTTCTAAACAAACTAACATGACCAAACTCTTCATGATGAAGGAACATGTCACTCAGTGCAGCGGTGTGACTCACTGATGTGTTTTTAACACATAAATTATCTCGTCATCTGGAGACGTCAACACTTATTATGTCAAGATAACAGCGTAATTATCTTGTTGATAAAAGAAAGAGATAATGTTAAGATGAAAAGTCTCATTAACATACAGTATTTCAAATAATAATAATGATAATAATAATAATAATAATAATAACAAAATTTCAAATTTTAAAATGAAAAATAATAATGATAAGAAATTTTCATGAGGTCACAACAGGCAACCTTCAACTTAATATGACCTCAATAAGCACATGAAAACATACCACATGCATGACTTGCTACATTGTTGGCGAGTAGGACTCGACCACATGGGGATTCAAACCCCGACCTTTGTATCACCAGAGAAGGTGACTTACTGACTGCACCACATGGTTTCCACACACTTTCTCACAAGTTGAGGCAACAACATCATATGTGCAAAACTGGGGTATTTTTGTCTATTTAAACCTAAAAGACTTACAACAGTCAAAATGTTGGTGATAAAATTCTGAAAGAAATAACACATCATTCTGCTGGTGGAGTCCTCGGAGGAAGAGAAAGAGAAAGAGGTTAACAAAGAAGCCACCCAAACAGGCTGAGGCCTAAACTAACCAGGTGCAAGTAGTTTCCTGACACCCCCTCCAACCCCGCCCACTGAGCCCTGAGCCAGGAAGCCAAACCAACCTCACAAACAGAAGGCAGAGAGAGGGACGTCACAAAACCTTAAAGAATCACAACAATTTAACTGTTAGGAATACAATTCTGTATTATCAAATATTTAGGTTTGTTCCAACAATGAGCAAAAAAAGAAAATGTGCATACAGTACAAATTTACAGCAAGATATTAAATATCACTGCAGACTCACTGTTTGACTGATCTGAACACCATTTGAAACATGTGATATCTACTATACAAAGAATGTCTGTGTCAATGTTGGTGAATGAATACTTGTAGAGATGTTAACTGATTTTGCATAAAAATATAGAGTGACGTCCTTCTGAACTGACCGTAGGCTGCAGTGAGGAAAACCTTTGTCACAATTCAGTGGAAGTGCTGACACAGTTTCAGCTCTGTAGGATGTACGGATGATTTATTTAGATTTTTTGAAGTGCAGACAATTACAACGCCCCCTAGTGGCAGAATATCCCAGGACTGTGTAGCGAAGCTAAAAATGTATAATTTCAAAACAGATCGACCTATTGAAATTTCCTTGATAACTTTAGATCAACAAAGTTTGTAGATGATCAAGTTTCAGGACGATCGGCCCAACACTTTCTGAAGAGGTGTCGAAACATTTTTAGAGCAGAAGATCATTGGAGCAAACTTGATTGTTACAGCGCCACCTTGAGGTCAATGAGTGTCATTTTATGTGCCTGAGTAGTGGGTGGAATTTGCAACCCACCTGCCAATTTTGGTGACTTCTGGTTTTACGGGTTTTGCTGCATGAACACATTTAATAAGAAGAGTAAGATAAGAAGAAATAATAATAATAATAATAATAATAATAAGTTTATTTATATAGCAGCTTTCATGTCACAAAGTGCTTCACAATAACAACAAACAAAAGAAACAAGCAGATAAAAGACAAAGCAACAGACATTAAACAGAAAGAAACAAAACAAATGGCAGAGTTTAGGAGCTCCAACCTCAAAAGCACAATAAAGACAGACCTCACATAACTTTTCTCAAATAATTTAATGTTTTGTTTTTAATTGACAGGTATTTATTTCTATTAGCTGTTTTGACTGTTTTGAAACATGAAGTCTTAAATCTGCTGTAACTTACTGTGTGTGTGATGTTTGTGGTTTCAGGTGGATCTGTCACAGACCTGAACTCACCGACGGATCACACCTCAGCTGTTCACACGTTGTACTGAAATGTTTCATTTTTATTTCACATTTTTGTTTTTAAAAAAATGTCACTTTTTAACAGTATCTTATTTAAGTTGTCACACAGTGTAGCAGCAGACTGTGTTTCTGTATAGTTCAGATATTATTGTCATATTTTGTTACTGTGTGTGAGACCTACTGTGAATATTGACATGTAGAGAAATAAAATGTATGTTCTGAATCAGTCTACATGGATTCTACCAAATCTTTTTTGGCACAGAGACAGACGACAGTTTCCAGAGTGTCTTCAGTTCTTCAGCTTTTATATTTCTTCTGACTCAAGATAACAATAATAACAATAATAACAATAATAACAATAATAAGTCTTTAAAATGTTTTGCAGACATACAGGTGACACTTTAAACAGTATATAACCATTTAAAGGTTTATAAAACACTATAATGTAGTCATAAGCAGAGGTGTTTATTAATGTACAGTATTTATTATAACTTCTCATATGAAGACACATTTTATATTATCATAACTGTGTTTTACTATATTATTATTCATTATCTGTTTATACAGCAGCCTCCAATTCTGGGTGAGTCATAGTTGCTGACTTATACATTAAAGGATAGATACACAATTTTTCAAGTGTGTCTTAAAACAACAGTCAGGAGCCCAAATGAAGAGTGAGAGAGGTTTTCCTCAGTTCAAGAGAGAAGAGCACAACATGCATATGAGTAGGAACCACAAGGCTACCAGGACGCCTAAATCCAGAATTTAACTTACAAAACTGTAAATACCACATCAGATCAGTGTGTTGTTCAAATATTCTTCATGTTACACACAACAGCTCTTAAAGACATCATTAAAGGTCATAGAACAGCTTCATGTTGAGGACCTGAGAGGAGGATCGACTCACTGTGCTCTCTAATAAAGACTCACAGAGGGATTAAAGTCAAACTACAAACTCACACAGAGATCTGTTATGTGAGCGGCAGCTGCTGCTTACTGTCTGTCAACACACACACACACACACACACACACACACACACACACACACACACACATTTGGTTTATAGAGTATTTGCCAGATGATGTGTGTTATTAAAGCTGAATACATGGTTGATTGCTGCTGTTTCATTTTATGAAGAACTAACAGAATAGTTTTCAGAAAATCAGATTATACTGTTTCAGCCATTTAATTCATGACACATCACCTCTAAAACGTTCTTCTTATCAACAAATCTCATGTTTGGATCCAAACAAACAATGAACTGATCCAATAAGTATTGTGTGTGTATCAAAGTCTGATATATCTTATTCCTCTGTTGTGTCCAAAAACTATTAAAAACAGGTCAGTGAGTCACACCGCTGCACTGGGTCACATGTTCCTTCATCATGAAGAGTTTGGTCACGTTAGTTTGTTTAGAAACGGCTCCAAAGAGTAAAAACAATAAAGACTGTAATTCTCAGGAGAGAGGTTCCTTGTACGGTGGTGGTGTACTGGAGTGCATTATATTGAAAAGTGTTCCTAATATTTTGTCCACCCCATTAATAATAATACCTATATTTCAATATATTGCACTCCAGTACACCACCACCTACTACAACCTCAATAATAAAGTAGAATAATCACCTTTCCGACAATGTCAACAATAACTGAAAATGTTTAAGTCTTGTAAAAGTAGAGTTTATGGCAGAGCTGCTGTATTAGGTTACATTAGATCACACAGGTGTTCCTAATAAAGTGCTTGCTGAGCATATATACACAGTTTTGTGCAAAAGTTTTAGACACTAAAAGTAAAGTGAGGATGTTTTAAAAAATAATGCCATGAATAGTTTTTATTGATCAGTTAACTTGATCCAAAGTTGAGTAAACAGCAGAAACATAAAGTAAATCAGTATCTGCAGTGAGCAGCTTTGCCTTTAAAACAGCAGCAGGTCTCCTCGGTACACCTGCACACAGGTTTTCAGGTACTTGGCAGGTCGGTTGTTCCTGCATCTTGGAGAAGTTGCCACAGTTCTTCTGTGGATTTCAGCGTCTCAGCTGCTTCTGTCTCTTCATGTAATCCCAGACTGACTCCATGATGTTGAGATCAGGGCTCTGTGGGGGCCAAACCATCTGCTGCAGGACTCCTTGTTCTTCTTGTTGCTGAACATAGTTCTTTATGACTCTGGCTGGATGTTTGGAGTTGTTGTCATGCTGCAGAATAAATGTGGGAGTGATAAGACGCCTCCCTGATGGTGCTGCATTATAGATAAGAATCTAAACATTGAAAATGCCTGAGCTCAGAAAAGAACAGTATTGAAGCTCCGGTTTAGTTTTATTTTTTGTTTATACTCCGCTGTACACCTCTCCACCTCCCTACAGTGCTCATTAAAGTTTCATTTGATCTCGTATCAGCTGGAAGACAAACAGCAGACCTTCACATCCATCTGTGTATAAATCAGTTTCTAATCCAGGACGCAGAGTAAATGAAGTTTATTTAACAGCTGCTCAAAGTAAATATAGATCCCCTTGGGGAGGAGGGGGGTTAGTCTGACTGAGTGACCCCTCATTACAACAACTTCACATCTTTAATGAAAGGCTACTTAAATGTTATACGGCTTTAATTGGAGGAAAATGAAATCCTCCACTCACAGAGTGCTGAGAGACGCTGCAGCATGTCTGCTATTCACTGTGTTACTCATGAGTCATGTTTTAATATATTTATCCTGCTGTGCAAAACCAGACAAATCTGTCTTCTTTAAATCAAATCTGCGTTGAAGTCAGTTTCTTTCTGCATCCTTGACTTTTTTTGTTTGAACTACAATTTAAAAATATTTCCAGTGTCATTCTAGATATGACCACCAGATGGTGCCGAATCAGGACCAATTCTACACAGCAGCTTTAAATGTATTATACTGACACTGTACAATTTTAGCATGTATGCAAAACAAAGTGAATCCTTCATGCCCCTTTAACCACAGAACCAGAACCAGAACCAGAACCAGAAGCACTTTAGTTGTGCACAAAGAACAAGAGACAAACTTCTCTGTAAATATTAACATTTATTTAAGTATACAATTTAGTATTCTCACTGCCCACCCACCCCTCCCGACCCTTTTCACAGGTTCGATGTCAGTATCCGGGCTTCTCGATGCAGCATTAAGCCTCGCTGGAGGACGGTAAAAACTCTTAAGACGAACAGTTAAAACGAGCGTTGATTATTTCTTTACACCGTTTACAGACGGAGGATCACAGGCATCGCCAAACCCACAAGCTGCTTGCAAATGCCACATTTGGTTCATTATTATTTGCTTTTTTAAAATGATTCTCCATAAGGAGGCATTTATAGTCGCGACTCGCATTGCATAAAATTATAGTCTGTTAACTGAAGGAGAAGATGGATGATTTTTTGATTTTAGTTTTTTTGCGTGACGTGATATTTGTTTGAAACACTGAATGGAGCGCTTCCTCCTGCAGGAAATAACGGAATGATATCACAACAAAAGCAACCAACCAGACATAAGAACAAAATTCCCATTATTTCACAAATGCCACAGTGTGTGTGTGTGTGTGTGAGTTAATGTGTGTAGACATATTTTTCTATTAAGCCAAAGAAATTTGCTAACTGAAACATCATCAGTCACGTTTGTATCCTCCATTTAAAAGGTCACAATATTGCAAAACCTTTAGCTTTTAAAAATGTCCATCACCACCATAACTTACCCGAAATAAAACAAAAGTTATTTTTGACAAACACACCCAAAAAACATGAACTATCGTAGAAACTGTGTGCAAATAAACCGCCTCAGTTACATAAAAAATAAAAGTTGAAGAATCACGTGAGGCGCCCGACCCTCCTCGTTTTGGTCAATGGATGTCTTTATGAAAAAATAACGTGGCTAAACTACGATTTATTAGGAAACTCGAAGGTACGAAAAGAAGCACAGTAAGAAAATAGTGTTATCTCGCATTTAAACCGACCGCAATCAAACACAAAGAGGATCCTGCCTGTTTGGTCGCACATACGTCTCCCTTTTCAGTTTCTCAGACGAGGAATGAAAACACGAAGGAATGAACACACAAAAATATTTCCCAAGAAGCACTGTACACGAGGACTCAGGTCCCTCTCTGTGGAGCAGCTAGTGTTTTATATGATTGATTATTGATATTGAAATGTAGCCGGCTGCGTCTCTACATTGTGCTGATGATGCTGTTAAGTGCTTTCTAATGACACGACGTCCCGGGGGAGGTGGAAGGTCTTTAACGACGAGGGTGTGTGACGATCATTACAGATTTAACGGATGAGGTATTGCACAGATTAATTGTATAATAATAATAATAAAAACAAAAAAAAGCAAAAATAAATATACAGCAAATTCATACATTTACATTACAATTTTAGTCAGATTCTGGAAGATTTTTAGAAGATATTTTAGTGTCAGCGGTGGGGGGAGGGGGGGGGATGAGGCGAGAAATCTTCACTAGTCATCCCACTCGTCGTCGTCCTCGAAGTCCTCGTCTTCGTCATCATCCTCGTCTTCGTCTGAATAAGTAAAAACACAAAAGAAATATTTCAAGAGTGTGGAAATCCACAGAATCAAGCAGGTCAGAGGCCGCAGGGTGAACTGAACTGAGGTTTTAGTAGCCTGGGAGTGTTTTTTTGAGCTGCCTCCTGAATGTCGCTGAGTTTATGCATCAGTCCAAAAGCCCGTTTTTTTTGTGTTTTTTTTTTAAACTGTGTCATTATACTCAGTAACGCAGGGTGACGGCATTACAGGCTGTTTTACAGATTCTTGTGTCTAAGTGACCTAAATGCATAACTGTGGAAACGGAGGACAGAGCGACTGTTTCCTGCTCCGAGCTCTCACCTCTCTGTTAAATGCACTGAAGTTGGCTAAACTCCTGTTTAAACAGACGCGTACCAGCGTCTCTACCGTCTCATCCTCTACTGTCCAGTGTGATCGACTCATCAGCTGTCAGCAGCCAATCAGGAGAGATTTTATAACTGAACTAAAACCAGGTCATACACTTTTTATTTCTCTGACTGTGGAAATCTGACATTTTCTCATCACAGATGGAGAACAACAGCATTAAAACAGGAGTCTTACAGGTAAACATCAGTCTAGTGTGGGGCAGCTAGCCAGCTCTGTCAGCAGTTACCTGAGGAATGGATGGCTTTGCTCCTCTTCTGCATCACTTCCATGAGAGCGCCGACGATGCCCGCAGTGGGAGCCGGCGTCGGAGGGCCGGACTCTGGATGATCCGACACCTGCAGACACACAAACACGTCCAGTCCGGCTCATTAAAAAAGGTCAAATCAGATGTTTCCTTAACCACATTTATCACAGGTATATTTACAGATGTACAGTAAATTACAGATGTTAGTCTGTTAGTCTAAGTCAATCAATCAAGGTACAAAGAAATCCCCTCTACTGACTGGTTAGCTTTTCTGTTCATTTGGTGTACTTCTTGTCATTTATTTTTCTTTGTAATTTCCTAAATTATGTTTAATTTTTTTTCCTTTTTTGTTTGTTTTTCTGCTTATGTTGAGGGGAGGTCTGCTGTATAAACCTGTGGCTTATTGACCTCTCCTGTCACATCTTTGTTTATTTCTATTATCTGGACTTTATGCAGTCTGATGTGTGTGCAAATAAAAGAAAAAAAGAGAAAAAAAAGATGAAATGAATTTTGTACATGAATATGTATATAAATGCTTAATAATAGCAAAGATAATGAATAAACATTTACAATTTGTACTTTTCCTGATGTTTGGGTATGGGTAACCAGGGTAACCAGGGTAACCAGGGTCACTTGGCTAAGCCGGCTAGCATACATCCATGAGCATGCTACAGCTAAGTGGTGCACTGCCAAAACGTTCCGGGTGGAATTATTGTTCCGCATGTCGGAGTAATTGGAGTATTCAACTATTTTGACAGTAAATGTTTGGGTCACAGTGTATCGAACTGAACATCCTGTACTGACGAATACACAAACTGTTACACCTCTAATTATTCATTAGGAGTCGTGTTTCTGTCCACCTGGTGAATGTAAGTCCAATATTCACTCTCTGTTAGCTGTTTCTGCTCTCTACCAACTCCTGAGGGAAATATCTGGCTCTTTAGCTGCTAAATGCTCCACTATGTTCACCAGCTAGTCTACAGCTAACTGTGTCTGTTTGCTGTTTGGTGCTGAGCAGGTACTGTACAGTGGCTTTTTACAGCTTTTTCTCTGAAAACGACACTATGAGAGCGCTGAGAGAACAATCTTACGGTCTTGAGCTGGATTCCCTGTCGGATCTGGTCCAGCAGGGCGTCTCGTCCGGTGCTGGAGGCTGGCGCTCGGTTGTTCTGCTCCACCTTCTTCAGCTGGGCTCCTCCTCTGATCTGCTCCAGCAGCGCCGACTTCCCGCCTGGGCTCGGCGAATGAGGAGAGTCTCCGCCTCCTCCGACGCCGTCCAGCTCCGGAGGGGGAGGGGGGCCGGGCGGGGGGAGGGGGAGGAGGAGGGGGAGGAGGTGGAGCAGGGCTGGAGCCTGGTGGAGACTGCTGGGCCAGCGGAGGAGGTGGAGGAGGCGGGGCTTGGGGGGCGAGGGAGGAGTGTGAGGAGGACGAAGGAGGAGGAGGGGGAGGCTGGTGGTGGTGATGGTGGGGAGGGGGAGGCGGCTGGTGGCCTCCTCTGGTGGGAGGAGGTGGGGGAGGCGGAGCACCCAGAGTTCCTGGCCTGGAGGGAGGCGGGGGAGGAGGAGCTGAGGCGGGGGCTCGGGACGGAGGAGGGGGAGGAGGGGCTCCCCGACCCCCTCTGGACGGGGGAGGAGGAGGAGGGGGTGGAGCTGAGCTGTGTGGGGGCGGAGGAGGAGGTGGGGGGCCGCCACGAGAGGGAGGTGGAGGGGGTGCTACAGGGGGAGACGAGACATGAGATCAGGTTAGATAAGAAGATGTTTAAGTGACTCTGGTTTGTTTTCATTCACCTGCTGAAGGAGAAAAGTTTCTCTGAGCTCAACTTAAATCTGTTAACACGAGCTTCATCTGTGACCAGTTCATGGTCCTGTATGCTTAAACAAGTGTGATGTGTAAACTTTAAACAGTTCCACAGTTTTTAGAAGCGGTTTTGTCTGTTTGACTGGATAAACTGAAACTGTGTTTGAATTAAAGGGGATACTTGTTTCATTTTAATGAAGTGGATTATATTATTTATTTGTGCTATTCATCTGGTAATTATATCATTTCAGCACCGTCCATTGTTCCAATATCCAGTCTGCTCCGTCTCTGACCACACCCAGTAAGGTGTGTTTTACCTGAAACCTCATGTGTAAAAATGAATTACTAAAATAAAACCAAACTTATTTATTTTTCTGGACTGTTGCTCAAAAAAAAGGAAGCAGTTTGAACATGTTAACCCAGACTTTAGGAAATTGTGATGGTCAATTTTCACTTTTTTCCAACATTTTATCAACAAAACAATCAATCGATTTATCTAGAAAACTATAAGCAGATTAGACTGCAGGTACACAAATAAAGTCAACATTTTGATTAAATTTCCATTTTAGTCATCGAAATGACGTCAGATTATCATCCAGAAAAATTAACCCTAACCCTCGTATATTGTTGTCATAGCCCATAAATGACAGCTGTCAATCACTCACACTATTATTTTTATTATCGATTCATCTGTGAATTATTTTCACCATTATTATCACAACATTCAGGTGATGTCCTCAAATGTCTTATTGTGTCCAACCAACAGCCCGAAACCCCCAAAATATTACATTTACAGTAATGAAAGACCAAGAAAAGCAACAAATTCTCACATTTCAACCAACCAATGTTTTGTAGCTTTGCTTGAAAAATGACTTAACAACAGTTGTCAACAGCTCTAGTGTGATGCAGTGTAAACATTACAGTAAGATGGACCAATAAGATGGATTTATTCAGACTGTAGTGACTGAAACATTAGTACATCCTACATTCAGTCTGATTTACTTTTCTTTCAAAACTGACTTTAAAATATTTCTTTTCCCAAAAATACATTTACATTTATTATTGTTAGTGTCCAATCAGAATGGAGAGTCTGTGTCAGAGGCTTTTTTCCAGTCTGGTAAAGGAAACTAAGGTGTTTGACTGAAAAGAAACGGTAAACTAGAATTTATGACATCATCAGCTGCCTGCAAAATCAATCTGCAGCAATCTGCCGTACACAGAACTACTCTCTGGAGACTGAAAAGGTGATGCTATTATTAGTCTTTGGAGCCGTTTCTAAACAAACTAACATTTTTCTGTCAAATCAATTAATTGACATTTCAGCCCAAAACAAATACACCAAAATATCTGTGTGTTTACATCACACATGATGTTAAAAAGACGAGTTAATAATTCAATCTTTATAACAGCAGAAAAAATGTTTTTGCACATTTTGCAATAAAATCCTGGTGAAACTGATTAAAGCTGCATTCTTCAGGCGCTGCACTGTTTCATTATTATTTTAGATTGGTTTGACACATCAAAGGTATCCTGTGTGTGTGTGTGTGTGTGTGTGTGTGTGTGTGTGTGTGTGTGTGTTCTCACCCTGCCTCCTCAGCTCGTTCTTGACAGCCTCCACGCCTCCTTTCTTCTCGATGAAGTCGTAGATAACCTTGGACGTCTCTCGGTCCTTCAGCTGAGCCTCAGAGATGCCGCACATGTCGAACAGGTTCTTCAGTTCAGGGTCCAGGTTGTTCAACTGCAACGTCAACGACACAGAAAACATTTTAAAAACACACACAGCACACTGCTGAGGACTGACGGCGTCTACAGTCACATGACTTAATGTTTATATCAAGTCAGGTGAGAGAAATGTTTCACTCTCAGGTTGTTGTCATGTGGCAGATGAGTACTCCACTGTCCTGTTTCCTTGGGTTGTAGTCAGTGGCGTCCAAGACCGACACCTGTTGCTTGTGGTCATTTTGAGATATGTGTATATAATGTGATGCTTGTGAAAATGTTTTGTGCCTGATGAAGATCTACCACTGATCAAAATTTAACACAGCCTAACAGTCAATAAAAAAGAAAATAGTGTGCAGATTCTACTAGTTTTTGCCTCGATATTTTCTTATATATTCAACACCTGTTGGCAAAGTTTCTGCTTAAACTAATAAAAAATACACTCACAGACTCCTCACAGAAATATTAGATATTTGCATTTATGCATTTAAAAATAAATTCAAGAGTTCCTGCTCCTGTTTGGTTGGCTGTTTAATGTGTACTGATGTGATGTGTATTTCCACCCACAGTCTGTCTCCCCAGCAGTCAGTCACAGTGTCAGTTTGACACCTGGTGGCCAACAAGTAGAAACACAAGCTGCCTGAAACCTGCAACAAACCACTGAGCTTCTTCCCATCAAATCAAACATTAACCTGCAGCCAGTGCTGGAAATTAACTTAAGTACTGTACTCAAGTACAATTTTCAGGTACAGGAGTATTTCCATGTGATGCTACTTTATACTTCCACTCCACTACATTTCAGAGGGAAATATTGTACTTTCTACTCCACTACATTTATTTGACAGCTTTAGTTACTTTTCAGATGAAGATTTGACACAATGGATAATATAACAAGCTTTTAAAATACAACACATTGTTAAAGATGAAACCAGTGGTTTCCAACCTTTTTGGCTTTTGACGTCTTACAAAAAGCAGTGTGTAGTCGGGGTCACATTTCAGATGTCTATGAGTTGTTAACAGCTCCACCAAATAGTGATTTTTCCCTCTAAACTTCTCACATGGTTTCATTTCAATAAATGTTCAAATGATCCAATATTTCAGCAAAAATCAAAGATTAGAGAAAAAGTCCAAAAAGTGAAAACAGATTTGTGTATCAGAACTTTGTTTTTTCTTCTTTCCTCTCCCATTAATCATCTCACGACCCCTCAGATTTATCTGCTGACCCTTTGGAGGGGCCCCACCCCTAGGTTGGGAACCACCGGACTAAACCAGCTAACTGTATATAAAGTAGTTGAAACTAGCTCCACCTCCAGCAGCTACAACAGTAACATGCTGCTTACACACTGATGCTTCAGTATTAATAATCTAATGATGTCATATATAATAATATATCAGTCAGAGGGACCAAACCACTACTTTTACTGCAATACTTTAACTACATCAAGCTCATAATACTTATGTACTTTTACTGCAATACTTTAACTACATCAAGCTCATAATACTTATGTACTTTTACTGCAATACTTTAACTAAATCAAGCTCATAATACTTATGTACTTTTACTGCAATACTTTAACTACATCAAGCTCATAATACTTATGTACTTTTACTGCAATACTTTAACTACATCAAGCTCATAATACTTATGTACTTTTACTGCAATACTTTAACTACATCAAGCTCATAATACTTATGTACTTTTACTGTAGTAGGATTTTTCATGCAGGACTTTTACTTGTAATGGAGTATTTTTACACTGATGTATTGTACTTTTACTGCAGTAAAGGATCCGAGTACTTCTTCTAAGAAATATTCACTCCTTTTGGTTGTATCATACTGCAGTGCATTCTGGGACTGTCGGCTGTGTGACTGACGTTTGGGATCATGTGTGTTCGGGATGGTTCAGCATGCTCGGTCAGTCGGGTAAACACAGACAATTAAGAGGCAGAGAATGGAAAGCAATCAGCCTCCTGCTCGTTAGGCAGGAGGCTGAACAGGGCGTTCATTAGAGGACAAACTCAATGATGACACGCACCAGCAACTCTGGTTGCTATGAGAAACCAGCCAGAGGTTCCCAAACATCCCATATTTCATAATTAGATTTTTTCAAACCTTAAATGAGAACACTGATGTTACAGCCTGTTTACACTCACAGTCTTTACATATTAAACACCTTTAATTTAGAAATGTGTTTGTTTTCTTCACTTGGATGTTTTTCTGTCACTGCACAGACATGATGTATGTGTAGTTGGTGACTAGAAGCCGTTGTCATATTTTAGGGCTGCAATTAATGATTATTTTCATTATCGATTAATTGATTAGTTGTTTGGTCCATAAAATGTCAGAAAATGGTGAAAAATGTTGATCAGTGTTTCCCAAACATGACGTCCTCAAATGTCTTGTTTTGTCCACAACCCAAAGATATTCAGTTTACTGTCATAGAGACTAAAGAAACCATTAAAACCTTTTTCAGCAGGTTAATGAATTCATTACTTATGTTAGAGCTGCAATGATTAATCGATTAGTTGCCAACTATTAAATTAATTGGCAACTATTTTGATAACTGATTAATTGTTTTGAGTAATTTTTACAAAAAAGTCAAAATTCTCTGATTCCAGTTTTTCAAATGTGAATATTTTCTGGTTTCTCTCTCTGACAGTAAACTGAATATCTTTGGGTTTGGTCGGGATCAAAGAAAACATTTGAGGACGTCAGCTTGGGCTTTGGGAAAAAGTGATTTTTTTGAATAACAACAAATTTTGGGATATTTTATGGACCAAAAAACGAATCAATGTTTTTACTCTTTGGAGCCGTTTCTAAACAAACTAATGTGACCAAACTCTTCATGATGAAGGAACATGTGACCCAGTGCAGCGGTGTGACTCACTGTTAGTAGATCAGTTCATTGTTGGTTTGGATCCAAACATGAGAATTGTTGAAAATAAAAAATATAGAAAATCGCCACACTTATCTTTTAATCTGTAGAGCCACACTTGAAATCAAGTCTGTGAACTTGTTCCCAGGTAGGGTGGCCATGATTTGTTTGCATTTCTTTTTGTTATTAGTTATTATTATTATTTGTTTCTGCAGCTCTGTAATGAGGCTGCAGCCTGGTTCTCTCTGGAACATTGTGTGTCTGTGCAGCTTCTGAGAGGCAGCGAGATGTTTGTGAATATGAGCAGGAAGCAACAAGAGCCTATTGTGTGATTTCATCATGCAGCCGCCACACAGGTCACTATTGTGTTCCTGTGTGTGTGTGTGTGTGTGTGTGTGTGTGAAGGGGCTACTCACATCAAAACCTGTGTTTGGATCCCAGCCCACGTGACCGATGTGCCTGAAGAAGACAGGACAAACATGTGGTGAGATCACACACATGTCCATACAGACACACACACTGTTTCTATGCACACAGAAGTACATCAACTATTTAGCATGTGCACATGGTCGCCCACATGCACACGCTAAATAGTGAGCCCACACGCATACATCACTCACAGAGACAGTGTGCTCATTGAATGCGTTCAGACTCTACGCAACATGTTTACTGCTGCCATGCAGCTCAATAAGCTGCCAGTTCGCTGCATCAGAGCTGCTTGTCAGATGGTGGAAACATTTTTCTGATGTTTGAATCTTCTTGTGTCCAACAATGTCTGTAACTGTCTGAAACCGAAAATCCAACATTCACACCAACTTTAGCTGTGTGAAGGTGAGAAAGGAGTCAGAACTTTTCTCTCAAGCTCTCTTTTTTTTATTCATTACATGATTATTTGTCACTTTTTATGTGAACAACAGAGTGAAACATCAAATAAACTTGAAGAGACACAGAACTTGTTGCAGATTTTAAAAAAATCACAAACATATTTGTTATGTTTTGTTTTTACCTTCCAAATATGTTTTATTTCTAGTTATAGCTGCTGCATTTCCTACCATAATGTTTCTCTACAGGATCCATGATGACTCCAGGGTCACAGGGATATTTAGTTCAATTTTGACCTCTGACCTTACTGTTCCTGCTTCCTTTATTATTAACACAACTGAATCACTAAGAACTGTACATGATGAAAATCGGACTCACTGGAAGTTGCTGGGCGTGCCGATGTCGGCCTTGGTCAACTTCTTCTTCTTGCCTTTGGTCTTCTTGTCCTTTCGGGCCAGGCCGCCATGGCTCAGCATGTTGTTGATGTGGTACGGCTGCTGGTGGCTGTGGGAGTTGTGGAAGCGGACATTGTTGATCTCCGGGTTCTTGATATCCACTGTGGCCATGTGTGGTAGAGCTGGACCTGCACACGGGGAGGGAGAGGGGGCGGTCAGAGAAATGTCCATAAACCGTGAAGATTTTTTTTCTGATTTGATTTCTACTTGTTCAAAATAAATGTCAAAATCTGTCGTGCAGATTGTCAAGAAATGTCCTGATCCCACTCCTGCTCCCCAGAGGAAGAACCTTTAGATTTTAATGACTTCATGACCTTTCCTCTGGCGCCACCGTCTAGACAAACTTTGAGAAGACATAAATCATTGAGACTGAGTTTGTTTTGTCCAACATTTTACTGTTCTCACCAAGTGGCTCACCAAGTTAAATTTAAGATTTTTTGACCTTTTAATATCACATGGGATGTAATTTAAAGCCTTTTTCATGGTCATATCAGCCACGATATGAGAAGAATGAAGGACAAACCAGCAGGAATGAGGAAGCCTAGAATTAAAGTACATAAATTTATTGGTATTTATAATCACATTTCTGTCAGTACACTAGCAGCGTGAAACATTCATTTCTAATAATACCACAAATTACAACTTCAATCAATTGATTAAAAAAAATAACTTATATGATAATTCTGCAATTTTCTATATTTTTCTTCTTGTCAACAAATTTCATGTTTGGATCCAAACCAACAATGAACTGATCTACTAACAGTATTGTGTGTGTATCAAAGCCTGATATATCTTATTCCTCTCTGCTGTAGACCTCCATTGTTGTCCAAAAACTATTAAAAACACATCAATGAGCCACACCGCTGCACTGGAATAACCCTTATTGCTCGTATTCTTGTCATCCCCCCTGAGTGTAATTTGACTTCCAGTCTTGCCCCTGCAAGCTCCTTCAATTCTGTCTGTATCCATGGCCAGACTTCTGGACACCACCCTCATCATCACAAGCTTAACTTCCTCTAGCCTCAGATTTGTTAGCTGGCATAAACTTTAATCAGGGATTGCAGGGATTTTGACACTTATATATTATGAGATGAAGAGCTTTGTAACTAACTAGCAGTAGAAGCAGATCTACAGATCTGATGGCACTGAAACTCCTTCAACAGCCTCGCAGCACATCATGTCTATCTCACCTGTAGTTTAATATGTGTATACAATATGTCACAATCTCCTGCAATCACATACAAAAACATGGAACAGGAAAAAGTAATACCTTCCAAGGTGTTTTTGAGGAAACTGAATTCAATGCTATCAAGACTAAAACCTGCAGATAACCTGATATGATGGTTGTAATGTCAACTGCAGCCTGTAGTGGATACCGGCAGGACTTTATACTGTTTTTTTTTACTGAAGTAAATAATCTAACAACCCCTCCTGCCTTTCATCTATATGCCTTTAACAATCCCTGGTACTTTTTCATGAAGTTTGCTTGTTGCCAGGCTGGATTCAAACCGGTCACCTTACAATTATAAGGCTTGTATTTAAACCACTAGACCATTAGGAGAGCACCTGGTAATCCCTGATACCTGACGGATCAATATGGCAAATGGCTGCTGTAAACTCTGCCGTGTTTCATGTTCACCAATAGTGATTTCATCCGTCTGCACTGAGCTTTTATGATCCATCTTTTCCATTATAAATGTCAACAGGCCCTTCGTGTCCGCCTGTTGGTCCGGGCCATTCAGTCCTCGAATTCCTCGTAATCTCCACAAACTCTGCTGCAGCATCTGACATAACCACTAATCCACTGCTAATCCCAGTCCAAATCCCTGGACTCCCCATGAATGCTGGATGTCTATGACCAGACCAACAGGCTTGCCTCAAATCTGCTGTCTCCTAAGGACCAGGATGGGCATTGTGGTCGTATCCCCCTTTCAAGCTGCGCTGCATGGGATGGTTCTGTGTAGATATCGCTATCAAAGATGAGTACTTTTAACGGTATTGACCAGAGCTCACAGCTTAAGTTAAGACTGGAGAACGGGAGAATGCAGTACATTCAAACTCCAAATTACTCAGATTCGTAGTTTCTTTACTCTTTATTAATGAAGGTCTTTAGCTCAGTACTGAAAGCTGCTAGCCTTGCTGCTAAAACTCTGGGTTCTCCAGATGGCATTTTACAGTCTTCTGCCTGTATGAGAATAGTAATTTACTGACCAACATCACTGGTTAAATGTCTTCTGTAAAAACAGAAGTCGGTGTATTCGCGAGTGGGGGGCGTAGAGTGATGGCGTATATACTATATACTACATGTTCATCTCACAAAGGTAATTATTTTGTCATTAAATAATTGCCTTTTTTGAAGATGACCTACAAAATAACTTTAGTGTGTGTGTGCTGTAGACTGTCGGGGTGCTGCACTGCCCTCACAGTTGAGTTCCGCCTTTTTCATCCCGTCAACATCACGTTGTTAACTAACATTTTAAAAATGTATTTGACATTTGTGAATCAACTCAGAACTGTAGAAGGGTCACGATTCTTATGTGAATACACTTTTACTATTGATCAGCAACAACCTATAACTTCAATCCTCCTTGGATGGATAAATCAGAGAGCACACATTCAAGCATTCAGTTTGAACAGCATCTGTGAAGAGCTTCAGCTGGAGTTAAGAGTTCATATGAGAGTCAGAAACGAGTCCTCAACATTCCCAAACAATGTGAGTAATCCCTGATGTATCAACATGAGCACCTTCCCAAACAAGGGTGTTGTTTTATTGATGTTCCCACAATGAGGACAAAGACAATACATGGAAGAGAAGGGAGGAGGCAAACAAACATCTCCCAAACAGAGAGGCAAAGCCAGGGCAACAACATTGCACAACTGATTCATCGTGACATTTCAGTTGTGAAACGTGAGAGTGTCACTGGGGAGGAACTTCAGTGAAAGATCTCAGGCTCATGGAGTTGACTGAAGAGTCAACTGATCTGTTCAGTGTATGTTAATCCTGCTCTTTACAGTGTCAGTGTTTGCCAACAGTCAGAGGGCTTAATGAAAGTAAACAGTCTTTTGGGACGACGTGCAGACATTGCTGCTACACCAAATTAAAGCTCTGATGCACAGTGACCTTTACTAACAACTTGTTGGTGTTCAGGTGCAGGAAAACACATGCAGTAAAGTAGAATTTACTTTTGGAAAGCAACCATTAGATTGCTTTCTTCACCTTCGATCAGTGTGAAGTATCAAAAGCTGCTTCTATTACTCCCCACCATTATGCATTCATAAGCTACAACCCAAAGTTCTGACATGAAACAAACTGTCATCTTACTTTCCTCCACCGCCTCCAGATTAAGCCAGCTAAATCTGAAAACATCTTTTTGCTCTCAGTTTTCCATCCACACTAAAATCATGTATCTTAAACCAGAACTTTTGTAAGTGGCCTCCAGAGTGGATCTAAAACCTCAAAACATCAGCCAGGTTTTAATGTGGACAGGAAAGTTGAGCTTTTCCAAAATTCTGATGTAAACCTGGACGATGACAACTTTTCTGTCAGCTTTCTCTAATTTTAAAGAAAATGTCCACATTCAGTCGGCTAAATCTTAAAACATATCTTTTCCTCTCCACACTAAACCAACATTTTTCTTACCGGAAAACTGAACTTCTCAAAAAAGGTATGCAGAGTAAATAAATCTGAAAACTCGCCTTTTTGTTTTAGTGCAGACGAGGAAAACTGAGCTTTTGCTAAAACAATAATACAAGTCTGGCTGAGAACTGTATTACAGACAATGATTTTACCTGGTGCAGTAAAGTTACAGCTGGAGTGCAGGACTTTTGTCTCCCCCTTCTGGCAGTGAGAGTAAAGGCTGTGATTGCCTGACAGGCGTGCAGCAGCTATATTTTGATGGTCCACTGACCCACCGGGATTGATAGTCTGATAGCAAGTACACCAATGGCTATAACCTGCTGTTGTGGCTGTAAAATGGTAGATAAATTGTTTTGATCGCTAACAAACCCTGTGAAATGACTCGTTTCACTATCAAAATTTGATCCATTTGGTCCGATAACATTTGGAAAGTCTAGAAGACCCGTACGATTAACGGCCAAACGGCCAGCGCGGGAACGTCGCCCTGACATGAGATTTAATGACAACATATACGGTGAAATACAGAGAGATTTATCTGGCGGTTATAGGCTTAATCAGCATTGTGTGAACTCGTTTGGCTTGAATGTAACAGACGTTCGTTGATATGTAAAAGTTCTACACTGTTAATAACACAGTACAGCTGTAGTCATTAAGCTGTAAACAGCTTTACGCATGTTTCTTTTATAATGGGGTTAATTTGGAACGTGTATTTTGGTCTGAAGGGGATTTTTTTTGTTGCAGTATCGATGTTGGCCACAGCAAATTCACTGCACCATATCCACCTCTATTAATACTCGGCCGTGTCTAGATGGTAGATGTGAGTGTGTACATGTCGTTCCTTCATTGTGCACGTTGTTTGTCATTGTACAAAATAATGATATTTTATGATCTGACAACGCTGTGGTTAGGGTCTGGTTAGGTTAAGGGAAAGATCATGGTTTGGGTTAAAATGATCAATCTCGTGAGATTTTTCGAATCTAGGGTTACCATCTAGATAAGACCTTGCTTGTCAATCAAAAGAAGATGACGGAGAAGAGATGGAGATCTTTACAAATAATACCTGAAAATGCTAATGTGGGCGCACGTCATTTTTTATACTTCAACTGCGTTTGTGTAAATTACGCGTGTAACAAACAAAATACCAATATAGTCAAACACACAATACATCTTAATTCATTAACTTTATCTACATTTATTTTGTCAGAGGACTTCGCAAACGTAAAATAGTTATTTGACCAACGTCTCCGAGCTCATCCTGGCACATTCACACTGATATTTTAAAGACGCTGATTCATGCGCTCCGTCTTCTATTTAAAGAAACATTCAGTGAGAAATGATGAACTGAAGTCTAACAAGATGTTCAGCAGCAGTGACTGTGAGGATTACAGATTAGGCCTAATGTGCATCACAACAGGGTTTAAAGGGAACAACAACAGAGACCATGTGGTCTACATATGGAACAGATGGGGTTCCTGCTGACCAGATTAACCTGCATCAGACTCCACTCTGTCTCACTGTGTGAGTCAATCTGTGTGTGAAACAATGCTGTCAACGTGTCAGGAAACACCACAACTCCACACTCCAGTCTTCTGGCATTTGTGATGCAGTCACGCAAGTAACATCTATTTTTATAGAGGACGCTGTCTTTAATCAGCTTCTTGCCCCTTCAGTCATATAGTGAGCTGAACAGCTCCAGTCTGCTTTTGTTGGATACATATCCAAATACATCTGGTTACAGAGTCCAAACTGACCCAGGATCAGTCATTTTATCCCACAAGACTTGTGTCAACCCATGTCAGAATGACCAAGAGCTCTGAAGGGCCACAGTAGCACTGAATTACATGCTTTTGTTGTGTAAATACACAAAGTTCTGAATGAAGGTGTAGCTGTGAAACAGGCAAGGTGTGGCTTGTATGTTTTATCAGCGTAGCAGTAAGTCTGGTGCAGGATCTTTGTAACCGTTTGTCTACAGGTGTGGTGATTGTGAAAAAGATAGGAAACCATAATTCAATAACACTGCAAATAAGGGAAATATGAGCTTGGCTGTCATTGGCTACTGAAACTAGATTTATACTTGACCTCTGAGCACACTTGACTTGAAGAGGTTAGGGCAGTGCTGCCTGAGGCACAGTTTTCATTTATAGATACCGACTCACCACTAGATGGACTTGTCATTTGTTATAACGCTGTACTGTGCTTTAAATTATATTCCTCACAGTAACGGAAGCTACACCCGTTAACACCGTAACGCACAACTATAAAACCCTTTTAGGGCTACACAGGGTGGTCTCAGGTCTGCGGTTCAGACCATGTCCACACACACCGGCTAAATAAACGCATCCTTTTCTCTCCGTTTTGGCGCTCCATCCAGACTAAAACAGCGTTTTTCTTTAATGAGCGAGTAAGTGTGAAAACTGGCTTGGTGTTGTAGTGTGTACGAGGAAAACGGAGCTTTGTAGCAATGCTGTCATATCGCTGACAGCACAGATGGTGGCAGCAACGCAGCATTTCATTGGAAGAGGAAGAAGAAGAAACACGATGACAACAACAACAACGGCTTCATGTGCGTGTTGTTCTCTTTATTGTCTACTTTGACAGCTTGTTTAGGGTTAAACGTAGTTATCTACCACCTTTCTCTGCTCACACTGTTGGAATCTGCTGCAATAAACTAAATGTCAGGAAGCTGCTGTTGATTCTATTAAATATCCACATCTACAAAGCTCTGAGAGGCCCCAGTTTCATGGCTAAAACGTCAAAAGAAAACAAAAGACAGTTGCAGTTGGGATAAATGATCAATAATTATTAAGAAACAATGATAACAAATGTAATCACTGTAGGACTGATAATCTGATGTGTCCCATTGTTGTGAAACCTTTTTCATCTTTCCGTTTTTGTTTTTTTATTTCTTAGTTCCTTATTTATTGATTGGTTTGTTAATTTCTCACCCTCCTCTTCATCGTAGTGTTTTATTGTACGTTTGGGCGTTGGATGATTGTATTTATTCCTGTATTCATGTTATTGGGTTTTTATCGTTTGATTTGAAAGAACAAACAAAGAAAGTTGAAGATAACAGTGTTAAAAAACTAAATGAGAACAATTTGGTTTATATTTATAGAACTTGTGATGATGGACAAAAAAAACAACAACTGTAGGCCACTCTGAGCTGAAGAAGTAAGCAAAACTGAATCTGCATGATCAATATTAAGGGTTCAACATACCATTTTTAGGGTCACCTCTTTTCTCTGCAAAAGAAAAAATTAACACGGTTATACTTTCAGAACCATCCTAATTAATAAAAATAAAAAAAACATGAAAAATGAAAAATTGTGCTTTATTAAAATGGAAGATGTTTAGAAGTTTAAAGAGGCCAAAGAAGAAGCTGTTCAAGACTCAGTTAGTGTGATTCTGTGGCTCTCAGAGAAAAACATGCTGCGTCACGTCTTCAATGCTGCTGGCAAAAAGTCAGAAACACAGTTCTGTGGAAGTCTTCGCCTTCAGCAGAGGAGAATAAAAAGGTTTGAAAGCTCAGCTGTGTCTGATATAAACCCTTAAAAACCCCTGTGAGCCTTTGAACCCTCAGTCATCATCGCAGCTTGAGAGGTGCACTTCAAAGGCCGGCATGCTGAGAGGAGCTGGAGGGAAGCCAGAGAGGAGCTCACTGCAGACGTTTACTGCACAGAGTCAGTTTTACTACAGCAGAGAGGAACACACTGAGGCCACAGCAGCAGAGAAAGAAAGAAAACTGTCCCAAACCAAACCAAACCTCAGCCTAACCTATATATAATACAACTGAGGGTCTGCATACATCATCCTCAAGAAAGAAGAAGAAGACCTGCTTTGTTTGTTGTGTGTGACTGAACAACAAGAAAAAGATGAAAAAGGAACAGGACAAAGGATGGGGAACACAGAACACACACAGTACACAAAACAATAGGTCTGCAATAAGGTGTCAAGATCTTCAAAAACTGGATCTCTAAAAACAACCTGGTCTGATCACAGAGGGATGACGTGGGGCATTTTATTTTTGTGCAGACATAAATATTTATATAATGGAGTTACTGTATACTTGAGATGGCTGCCTTTTACTTCGTGCTTCTAAACATCCACTGATGACTATGTTTAATATTATCTGGACTTTCTGGTTATAGTGATAATGAACCACATCACCCATCCTTATTACTTTAAAGACAATCTGAAAAATGTCTAATATCCTTTCCCAGCAGGTAACAGTTAGTTGAGTTTGAGTTGCAGGTTCTTGCACAACATTAAGTCTTTCTAGAAGAGCAAGTCAGCCACAGAAAACCAGCGAAGAAGAAACCGTATACTGTTTATCGGTTGTATTGTGGCAGATTTTAGGGAGGAAAAACGGCATTTTAGTCTGGACGGAGGAACAAAACAGAGAAGAAGATGTGGTTAAGAATTTAGCCGGCTTAGTGTGGACATGGTCTGAGGAGGAACCAAAGAATCCTGCACATTGTCAATCTTAGCCCTGCATGTCTCTGATACAGCTGGACACGAGCGAGGCGGAGAGGTTTGGGACCCAGATTCAGGTTTTGTTAGGAGAAGAGGAGGTGAGACCTGCAGTTTAAGGTGTGAAAGGTGAAAGGTCACACAGATCGAAGAAGCAGAGAAAGAAAACAAACTGAAACAGCGAAACTTACCGGTTTTGCGTTGCCGTCGGTTGAGCAGGTCGTTGATGGCGACTCTGAATCTTTTGGCTTCTTCCTCGCTGGCGAAGTTCAGACCGACCTGACAGGTCTGAGATGAAGAGGAGGAAGACCACAGATGATTAAAATGTCTTTCTTTAAATAAAAAGTATTCAACAGAGAGATTACAGCAAAGCATTAAGTCTGCACACCTTGTATAAGGACGGACGGACCAGAATCAAACTACTTTTAAACCTGATATCTCATTTAGAAAATCTATATCATCATCATCATCATCAGGCACCGTCTGGGGTTATTTATACTGTCACTTATCGCTTTATGGCTGCTAATAACAATAATTTTCATATCTTGAAGTAGAAGTTGATTAATCGACTAATTGCAGCTCTACACTTGAGAGACGAGAGGTGAATTCAGAACCAAAACCTTTTCTGCTGAAAAGCTCTTTCTAGTGTTGCAGGTCTTTTATTCTTCTTGCTCAAATGTTTTGCCCGTCGGCCTAAAAACTACAGACGTGTCATGTTTTAGTCTTTTTATATTTGCTCAAGAAATGTTCAATGTAATGTTCAAGGAAACAACAGTGTTGCTCACTTGTTGAAAGTAATTTAAGTCCCCAGGATGAATTGAGAAGCGCTTTCTGCAATATTAGTATTTATCTGACCTAACTGAATCAAGAATGAAAATTAATCAATACTGGACACTGTGAATCAGAATCGAATTGGGAGATCAGTGACGATATGCAGCCATATTTACAAAATATTTCTCTGAGATTCAGAGGAATGAAAACATGTTTTTAAATTGTCTTACGCACACAGACACACCTCACATTTATTCTGTGGGAATAAAATGCTGCTCAGAGGGATTTTTGTAATAAGTGGATTTGTGTTTCTGCTTAGTTCAGCTACCACATTGCTGTGTTTTATTTCTGCACTATTTTTATATAAAAAATGATTCTTTCTACATTTCTGCACTGCCATAAATAGCACAGACACATCCTGAAAGCCTGCAGCTGCTTCACATTACTGTGAGTGTAAACCAGGCGGAGTGAAATCACACTAATGTGAATGTTTGACTGTGTGTAAACACATGCAGTGATTATCACACCTTATCAAAACAGAGGAGGGCCCGATCAGTGAGACCAGCCACTGTGGACGTTTCGGTCGTGACGTAATCACAAAGAGCTGCATACTTACATCTCCTGCAAATGAGATGAAGTAGGATCTGGAGCTGCTGATGGAGAAGTTGTGGTACAGTTCCTGTTCAAACATGGTTTTCCCTTCCTGCAAAAACATAAGACAGAGAGAGAAATATCACAGTGAATTCTCCTTGAAATTTAGAAGGAACACACCTGTGACTGCATATCTTTGTGCACTGAATACTAATCACCTGCACTTAAAATTCCTGCTGTTCATTTAAAAAGCAGACCTGCTGGTTTTGGATCCATTTCCTTCCCTCTATGCAGTCCTTGCTCTCTGTTTATTTCAATGAAAATCAATATTCTCTCTCAATCTGAATTTTGAAATTCGGCTGTTTGTTTATGCAAGAAATGACCAAATTCACAGAATTGTCCTTTTCGCAACATCCATCCAAGTAGCTGCACTTTTGATTTGATTTCCTGATTAGAGAGCTCATTATATTAGGGGGCCTTGTGCAAAACACAAATATTGGATGGATTTCAGAGTCTGAATGAGTGTCAGACAGTAAACAGTTTTACAGCTGCTGGTAATTCACTTTGATCCATTGGGGTTGCACAACTGATTGCACGTCATCTCAATGCCACCATATTAATTTCCACAGAGACTACCTACAGTGTATGTATGCAGTCAGGCAACAATCCACATACTGTATGTTATTTTCACCCGATCAGACCTCATTTAAATGTTGATTATTCTACATACGATGATATTGTATCATAACCTCACTGACGGTTTAAGTTTAAGACATTTGAGGAACTTTCTGCGGCTTTTCACTGAGTAGATCAGTTAAAAAATAAAGAATACAGAAAAGTAACAAAATAAATTGTAGAGCTGATAGTGGATTTGAGGCTGAAATATTGATTCATTCAAATATCCTCTGGTGTTTAATTAAAGGACACATATCTTTGCATGATTTATACTTTTATTTAATATGACATAATTGTATTTTTCTGACACAAGAACAGTTTCTTTATTGTCAACTTTAATATTTTGATGGCTACATTTTATATCCACAAATGCAAATGTTCTTAATCTCCACCCGCTCTGCTGTTTTTGCAGCAAAGTCTCCTGCATTCTTTAAGCCAAATGAAAAGTGTCTTACTGCTGTCTTGATGCTCAGAACTCACCTATGTAAACCTGTAAACTTTATTTATTTACTTATGTTTTCTCTTGTTTCTATTGTTTTTTTATTTTTAAATATATTATTCTACTTTTCTTTGGTCCTGTGTCTATTATGTGCTCTATGTCCTTTTTGGGATTGTTTGACTGTTTTTTGTGATTTTCCTGTATTTGTATATTATTTGTGTGTATTGTGTATTTCAATATTTGGCTAATCAAGTTGGAAAGAACAAAAAGATAACAGACAATCACAAAAAGCATTATATGTCTTCTTTAAAACTTTACAGATGTTTGGTCTCACCTTGATATCAAACACTCTGATGAAGTAGGACCTCTGTGGGTTGTCTTTGACCAGACAGGCCACTCCACAGCATCTCTTCACCCAGCTGCAGCTCCGCTCGGCCATGTACACCTGGACCACCGCCGAACACAGAGTCTGAGGACGAGACACAGGACATGACGGAGATCATCATCAGCTTTACGGCTCATTAACATCCCGTCTACTGAGTGCTGCATGAGTGAAGCTGCTCAATCAGGAGGATTTTAACTACCAGGCCATGATCTCCCTCTGTGACATGTCCAGATTTTATAATCTTTATCATCTGACACAGCAGGCAACAAGGAAGAGGAAGAGGAAATCTACATGATGCAAAACATTTAAGCAGCGATAAGGACTACAGATAGCACACACCTGCTGAGCCAGGTGAGTAACAAGAGCAGGTCATTAGGGCAACACTGAGACCTTTTGAAATTAGATTATGAGTCACACATGTAAATATCTTCACAGCGGATTCTCAAAGGTGAAGAATGCAATGAATTAATTATGTTTCACATTACACCAGAGTGCTCAAAGCCTGTCCTGTACTTTTGTGATTCATTTGTTGTCTTGGCTTTGTACTCCAACACATCAGAATAAAATAAAACAAGAAGCGCGTACACGAGACACGTACAAGTGATTTAAGAACATTTGTAGCATTTATCAGTTTTCTTGGACTTGTGAAATTTACGAGACGTCCAGAGCTGTCGTACGAGTCCTGAACAGTCTGACTGTCTTCAGAAGTGAGAGGAGAGAAACAATTGTTTGACTTAAAATCATAATGTCTTATCTGAATTAATTAGAAGTTTAAATATGATGCTGAAATCAACTAAAATATAATCTGTAATAAGGATGTCAATGGTTAACAGTTAATTGGTTAACTGCAGAGAATATTTTTGACTGGTTACACATGTCGGTCTATAGGTTAATTTACATAAACACTCTGCTAACAGCTGGACAATTACATGTTCAGATATTCTTTTTGAATGGATAAAGTACCTGTGTAAAAACGACTCCTTTTCCAAAAACTGCTGTTGTAAAAGCTACGGTCGTCTTATAATCAGGGTTGTCTTATAATCAGGGTCGTCTTATAATCAGGGTCGTCTTATATTTGTATTATTATTAATATTCGTACCTGGAGCCTGAGTACGTTATGCCATCGAGCTACTGTGACTAAACACATTGAAAACACTTTGAGGAGAAGACGGATGAGCTAAAAGTCAAGCTAACGTTAGCTCTGACTGCTGGACAGCTCTCACAAACGAACATCACAACTTTTCTTCAAAATTTACCGGTTAGTTAAGCAAAATGAACCGAAACTGACATCCCTCATCCCTCATCAGGCTGAAACGAGCGAGTTCGGGAAGTTAAGAAAGTTTGTTGAATCCGACTTATGTACACGTAAACCTCACAGTAAAAGTTTTAGCTGAACGAAAATGTTCTTGCATGAGGCCCAATGAGTAAGTGGTCAAATTGCGGACTGCTTTAATTAAATTTGAAGGTGTCACGTTTACATTAGGTGAACAGTGAGGTAACTTTAGTCATTTTAATAAATAAACAGACCAAAAGTACATCCATCTACCGACTGCAACCAGTTTCTGCAATTAACTTCCTTCTTGTTTTTGGGGCTTTTTGCCTTCAGTCTGGTCCTCAGCAGTGAAACACCCTATCAGGTGGACTGAGGTCATATGACTGACTTAGGCTGTCAAAGCACACCACTATTGGGCCCTAAAACCTCTTTGGTCTCCGTGTCTCAATGTTTAGGATATAATGTCTTAAAATTGAGTGACTGTCTTAAAAAATCCTAAACTGTCCATCTAATACAGACGTTCAGCCTTAAACTACAGATGAAAATCAGCTTTTCAACCTCACAGTGACAAATCCAGTGTATCTGACATTTATCTACAGTGTTTAAGCTTCATTTCTGCAGGACAGGAAGCGAAGTACAGCTGCTGTTTGTGTACAGCTGCTGTTTGTGGTTTTGAGGTTTCTGCAGAGGTCGTGCAGTGTTAAATCCTCTGCGGCAGAAAGTAACTCCAGCCGCTGTGGGGAGGAAAGAGGAAATGCCACTGGACCAGTTTCCTCCTCTGTGATTTATGGGTGCAGGTCAGAAGAGCAGCAGGAAACACTTTTCACCATGAAATTACTGCTCAGCATCACACAGGAAAGGTCAAAGGTCAGCTGTTAAAAGCCTCATTTAGGCTGCGTAAATTCTCACCCAGGGAAAGTATTCAGCTATAAACATGAGCCAGAGTTGCTGCAGACTCTCTGCGGGTTACATCAGCAAGCACGTTAGCATCTAAGCGATCATGTTAGCATCCGAGCGATCATGTTAGCATCCGAGCGATCATGTTAGCACCCGAGCGATCATGTTAGCATCCGAGCGATCACGTTAGCATCCGAGCGATCGCGTTAGCATCCGAGCGATCGCGTTAGCATCCGAGCGAGCGCGTTAGCATCCGAGCGATCATGTTAGCATCCGAGCGATCACGTTAGCATCCGAGCGATCATGTTAGCATCCGAGCGATCACGTTAGCATCTGATAACCACAAACCAAAAAGGACAACAGCCCGTTAACGACATCACTGGTGATCACTTTCACATCATCAGTTTTAAGATTGATTCCTGTATTGATTTGAGTAGTATTTAAATTATTAATCAAATCATCCATTTGTTGGTCGACAGAAAATGTATTTTTGTAGTAAGATTAATCGTTTTATATCTATCAAACCAAAACACCAATTAATTCTCTAGTTTTAGCTTCTGCAATGTGAAGATTTGTTGCTTTTCATTATAAACCGAATATTCTGGGTTTTTGATGGTTGGTGGGACAAAATGAGACATTTTAAGATGTCAACCCAAGACTAAACTATTAATCTACAGCTGTAAAGATCAGTTGATCGCCAGAAAATTAATCGCCAACTTTTTTGATAATCAATTAATCGATTAATGGAATCATTTTTTCAGAAAAGATTTCCAAAATCACTGATTCCAAATGTGAATATTTTCTGGTTTCTATCTTATTCAGTAAACTGAATATATTTGGGTTGTGGACAAAACAAGACATGTGAGGATGTCATCTTGAACTTTGGAAAACGCTGATTTTTATGGACATTTTATGGATTATTCGAAAAAATAATCAACAGATTAAATAATGATCACAATAATCATTAGTTTGAATTAATTTCAGGAAAAAAATCTGTTTACAGAGACTGAAAACTTGCTATAAATTGATGTGTCAACATTTAGTCACTTTTAGCCTTTTTGTTTTTCTGTTATTGCTTAATTCAATAAGCAACTTTTTACAGACACCATCTGAGTGGTGGTGTATCAAAAACAGCAAATGTGAGATTTGTGAGTTGGTTGCTGAACAGCCGACGCTCAGCAGCAAAATGAACAAATCCACATCCTGTTCACAACAGATGCTCATTTGTTCTCCAGAGCTGATTTTCTGACCTCGTGGCTCAGCAGTGGACTACAGAGTCTCTCATGTCAAAGTGTCCTTCAAAGCACCACCAAGAAGATGACGAAGCAATCTGAGCACAAGGCCTACTCAGTGGCTGTTCTGCATCTTTCAATCATATCACATGATCCTTATCAGCAGATTAAGTTTTCCCAGTGGTCATGGGATTATAGATAATAAAATTTCCATTTTACTTTCCATCCTATCTTTAAAGGTTCACTCTCACAGGCGTTTTCACCCATTTTGCCTGATTAGACATCTTCTCAGGTCTGTGTGGGTGTGTGTACTCAGTGCTTGATAGACAAATAAAAAAACGTGGCATTATTTTATTTATTAAGCCATTCTTGGGTCATTACCAGCATATCTATGTGTGTACATGAGAAGGAAGGTTGCAAACAATTATGCTCACAGAGCATCTTTTTGTTGCTTGTACCTAACGTTTGAACAGAGTCTGATAAAAGAGCTTTTATGCATGTTGGTCCCTGTACTTCTTCTGCAAAATGAGTTAAAATTACAGTCAGTTTCTCTGGGTAAGTTTAACACTTTGCTGCATCATCGACTATCAGCCAGTGTTGGTGAGGTTGTTAGGAGGTTGTTAGGAGGTTTTTACTGCCTCAAACTGCTGCTGTTTCTCAGTCCGATTCCAGTTTTAAGGTTGTATTTTTATTTTCTTTTATTGTAATTTTATGCATGATTGTATTATTCTGTATCAACTAACGAGAGGTTGTTATAGATCTGTCTGTATTACGCTACACCGCCTACCTTTAACTGTGCATGACGGCTTCCTTGCAGAACTGCTGCGGCTCGCATGTGTGTGGTGTCCACACAGACAGCGTTGCTGCTGCAGCACTGCTACTGCAGCCCCATCTGTCTACACTGTTTTCCTTTGATAATGCCATCAATAATAAAATATTTCATTTCATTGTAAAATTCATTTATATTTAGTTTATATATATATATATATATATATATATATATATATATATATATATATATTACATATTCTTCAGATATAGACATTGAAAATATAGTGAATAGTGTCAGTTATGTAATGTTGCTGGTATTATGTCAATATGACTGTCAACAGATCATTTTCACTGTTTTTTCTGAGAACTGTGCGCCTCACGCAGACAAAATAGGCTCAACACCAAAACTGTAGATGACGCACCTGAGCCGCGCTGCTCACATGTAATAGGCGACCTGCCGAATCACTAGATGACGCACTGCTGCAGCGGCTCGAGCCGCACCTGAGCCGTGCTGCTCACGCGGGCTTTGTGGCTGCTCTAACCTGTTAACATGGGCGCCGAAATGAAAATTAAGAGGTTCTGCGGTGCACACGCACGCAGATTTTCTTGGTTTTACTGGTAAAATTAGGGTTAAGTAATAATAATAATAATGATAATAATAATAATAAAACATCTCCCTCATGCTCACATATATAATTATTATTGGTACATTAAGTCTCAGACCTCACATATCTCTGCCCTGTGAGGGTGTGCCGAGCCTTTAAAGTTGAGACTGAAAGCTATTCTTGACCTTGGAAACAGCAGCTGTTGACAAAAACAATCTCACCACAACGTCCCCTCATCTCATGGTTTCCAAGGTCAAGACTTAACTTTCAGTCTCTCCACCAAGACAAGTTTTCAAAACATCCCGTAGAGCTGCAACAATCAGTCGATCGACAGAAAGAAATAAACAAGACAAATGAAGACATTCCCTTTGACTGGATTCTTCACAATTTTCTGACAGTTTACAGGCAAAATGAATTGAGAAGATAATCGGCTGATTAATTGATGATGAAAATAATACTAAAATAATCTTTACAAGTTGATTTTTGTACAATTGAACTGAAAGCAATGGCTTGGTAGACAGAGGGAAATCAATCTAAACGCTGATGGCAGTTTGTAGAGTTATAATATACTGTCAATGTTGAAAGTTGTTTAATATATTCAGTCTTAAATTGTGGCTTATGGGACTGAATAGGAATCTTAACTAACTAAATAAAATGTCTCTTAAACACCTGTAAGAAAAGCAGTATTTTTGATCTGCAGTGAAAATAATTTTGTCAAGCATAGCTGGTGACGGCAGGAACATTTTAAATCCTGATAATCTGTTAATGGTTCAGAAAAGGCTGAGAAACCAACTAACATCTGACAGTCATAAATCAAAACTGTCTAATTCAGTGCTTCCCCAAACTTTTCATGTAATCTGCCTCCAGATAAATCCACCACAGAGGGGCTCTCCACAAAGCTGGATTAGCAAATTAGACAGAGAACTTTAGGAAGATCTAATCTGATCTAATATCTTCTGAGATTGTGGTTTTTAAGCCATCATAACCTCACACATTGACTAAATGATGATAGAAAATATAAGATTTAAGTTTTAATTTGCAGATTCAAACCTGTATCATCAGATTCAGCTTTAATATTGTCACAGATATGTGTGTAACTTTCTAATCCTCCATCTGTGTGTTTGTATGGAGGATGAGATGAAGTCTGCTCTTTGGCTTTATTAACTCTAGTGACCGAAACAACACTGGAGTTCAATTACACTGTGTACACCTGTGTGCAATATAGAACTTCTAAAATGCACCTGTAGACAGAAAACATGTGATTTAATGCTCATTTTTATTAGTTCATTGTTTACTTTAAGGTTAAATTTCACAGAAGATTGGAGGGCTAAAGAGCGAAAAGAGATATGCAGCAACAACAATCATTAATGAGAACAAGAGGACTTAAAAACTATTTAGTACTTAGAAGAAACTAGAGCCGCAAAGATTAGTTGATTAACCGATTAGTTGCAAACTATTAAATTAACTGCCAACTTTAAATAAATCGATTAATCATTTTGAGTCAATTTTTAATGAAAAACGAGCTTGTTAAATGTGAATATTATCTGGTTTCTTTAGTCTCTGTGACAGTAAACTGAATATCTTTGAGTTGGGAAACACTGATCAACATTTTTCACCATTTCTGACATTTTATGGACCAAACAGCTAATTGATTAATCGAGGAAATAATCAACAGATTAATCAATCATGAAAATAATCGTTAGTTGCAGCCCTTGATGACACCCACACTTACTGATATACAAATGGTTTGATTTTAAGAGATAAGATTCAGAACAAACCGCTGCAGCAGCATGTAGCAGTATGTAGTGATAAATGCAATACCAACATTGTATAATCAGTATCTCACATTGACAAATATGAACATATTTTTCTGTTTTCTGCTCTCTAAGCACATTGTCTAAATAAAATACAGTCAAAAACTGGCAAAATTATTATTTAAAGCAGGAACAGGACTCAGACTCAGATATTCGATGTCAGCTTTTAGTAACGGACGTTTTTAGATTCTCTGTGCTATGGACACATTTCATCTGAACCAAAAAGTGCTCATGTGGTTCCACATTCAGCCTTTGTGGTCAGTGCAAATCTACATAACCAGTCTGGTTGAGTTTTATTGATTGTTCTGACCGCTGAGCTCAGGTGTTTTACCCAGCATGCAGCTGTTTCTTGCAGTTGACTCTGCAGGCTCAGCTGCTGACATTAAAACCTGCTGAGCCATCCGTGTCGACCACATTACATCAAAGTCCCATGAAATAGATCTCAAATAGATAAGATTTAACTGCAGTCTGGCATTTTGTAATATTAGGTCCCTATCTAAGAGGGGTTTTGTAGGTGGTTATGATTTAGTGTTTATTTGCATAAAGATAAAGTCTTGATCATCCTAGTGCTTTTCAGTCTCCAGGAACTAATTAACAGTTAACAGATTGAAGAGTCCTATTTTCCAATTAGAGTGTTTTGTAGCTGAAGTGTTCCTGAAGTGACCTCCATGATAGCTGCTGAAAGCTGGTTGAATTTGATAAATGTTAAAAGGACAGTAGCCTCACAGTTTCCTGTCCCATCTCCATATGCCAAGAAAATACACGACTTTCCTTGATGAAGTAGAAGGAAATGCTGCACTAGGAACATTTTTACAGATAATACAACATTTCTAACTGGTAACATCATGATGCTTTACGTCAAGATCAAGAAAAGGTGGTCACAAAAAGGGACAGGTTTTGGACCATCGGGAACCATTTTAAAATAAAATAAAATAATAATAATAATAAAAGGCTCAAACAGCTTCAGTGGCTTTACATACATACATACATACATACATACATATATCTTAGTTGCCAACTATTAAATTACTAGCCAACTATTTTGATAATCGATTAATTGTTTTGAGTCATTTTTTAAAGAAGAAAAGTCAAAATTCTCTGATTCCAGCTCATCAAATGTGAATATTTTCTGGTTTCTTTAGTTTCTAGCACGAGTTGTGGACAAAACAAGACATGTGAGGACGTCATCTTAGACTTTGGAAAACAGTGATCAACATTATTCACCAATCTCTGGACCAAACAACTAATCGATTAATCGAGAAAATGATCAACAGATTAATCAATCATGAAAATAATAGTTAGTTGCAGCCATAAACATATTCACACTGCTTATTTTGTGTGACCGACAGCCCAAACCGTTTAACATGCTCTTGATAGACGGCTAAAGAAAACCTGCAAATATTCACATTTTAGCTTCTAGAACCAGTTACTGCATCAAAAATGTTGACGATTAATGTTCTGCTGCTCAAACAATCAATTAGCTCTAATTGACAGGTTTGATCCATTAATAAGAAATCAGCCTTTTGAATGACAAAATACATGTCCTTGATGTAAAACATTTAGCATAAAACAACAATAACTTAGGTTTATTAATTTCTGAATAGTATATGAACATTATTAAGGCGCTGATGTTGTTAATGTTTGGATTTAGGTGTTATTAAGTGTTTAAAATCCTGTCAATCAAATTCAGCTTTCAAGTTTTGACTTTTTGTGAGAAACTTTAAAATAATGTTATGCAAAATAAGCAGAGAGATAGGCCAAACAAAGATGCAAATACTAATGAAAATACATAAAAAGGTCACCAAAAAGCAGACCATCGGGAACAGCTATAAGGTTTTGAATTAGCCAGGTGTCATGTCTGCTTTAAACATGACTGCATGTTATGCCTCCAACAATTTCAGTGGATTTACATACTTGGTGACATCTTACGTATCCTGTCTGTGTGATTGCAGCTTTCAAGCTTTTACTTTTTGTGAGGACGTCTGGTTGAGCCTTTAAACTAATGTTATGCAAAAGAAGCTAAAAGACCAAAAAAAAAAAAAAAAAAAAAAAAGAGATGCAAATACTAATGAAAATACAGTAAAAAGAACCGTTTTAAGGTTTTGAATTAGTCAGGTGGTATGTTGTCCAACTAAGTTTAAATTTGGTCATAAAAGCCTCAAACAGCTTCAGTGGATTTACATACAACAACTATCATCCCACATCTTATCCGTCCTGTCACCAAACCAACTCCTAGTCACTTAAATAACGAACATATAAACAATACAAGACATACAAATTCAGTGTTTGCAGCTTCCAAGTTTTAACTGTTTGTGAGGACGTCTGGTTGAGCCTTTAAACTAAAAGAAGCTGACAGATAGACCAAACAAAGATGCAGATATTAATGAAAATACAGTAAAAAGGTCACTGAACAGAAGGGTCACAGATTTTGCTGTAACACCGGGCCCCAGTTTTAAATGCCACCGCGGTGTCAGGACAGGTTTCTGCTGCTTCTTATCAATGGAGAGAGGTACACTGGGAAGTACGCACTGAGGGTTTTTTTATGGTGTCTGACTTAGTGTACCTGCACATACTTTGAGCCTGCAGGTGGTAAACAAACGGGGAAACTTACGGCGCATTTCCTGCCCAGGTAACCGAACAGGCATTCGTTCTCCTGCGGGGTCAAGAGGATGGAGCCGATGTTAGCAGCCCTGCGGGGCGGCGGGTGGCTGTTCATGGCTCCAAATTCTTCTAATTAACCCCGAAACGATGTGGTACTACCCGGACGGGCTGAGCGAACACTGTTAATTACAGAAAATCCATGCGGGCTCCGGTCGCTGTGGCCTGCAGCCGGATCATCTCCGCTGGCTGAGTCCGACTCCGGGCTGGAGGGCGGCGGCGGAGCAGGACGGGGAGTGTTTCCCGGGCTTGCTCCCGCTTAAGAAAGGACCTTAACTCTTCTTTATGGTGTTAAATTAAAAATAAAGACCCGTTCTGTGTCTTTAGACGGACAAACGCTCAACTTTCAATCGGAAACTCCGGCAGCTGCAGCGGCGATGCGTACATCCAACATGGCAGCAAGACGGCGCAGACCACTTTAAAGAGGCAGGAGAGGGGGATGTTGGTTTGGGAAAACTCTATAACTATCCGCTGTGATATGGCTGACAGGGTGGCGGTTGTGAACACACATATAGAAGAATAGTGTTCGATATTTACTATAAGTCAAAAACTGTGTGGTATGTATGTTTTTCACTAAAAATAGGCAAAAATGTCGTTGCTAACACAGAATGGTTCGGTCCGACGTGGCAGCAGGAATGCAGCTCTGCGGAGGGAAGGGGAGGGGCGGGTGCAGTGTGACGTAACGCGGGGAGGAGCCAGATGGGCGACTTAAAAATGTAAATAAGACGCTTCTCATCATTAATTATTTATAAAATGTTCAATATTTTGTACATATGATGCCTTGTGTGTCATAATAAATCGTGAAATACTCAAAATTTGAGCCACTTAACTAATAATAACAGAATAGGAAGTGGGTATTAAAGGTTGGGCCCCTCCAAAGGGTCACCAGATAAATCTGAGGGGTCGTGAGATGATTAATGGGAGAGGAAAGAAGAAAAAATGGCATGGTCTAGACCTGCACTATGTGAAAAGTGCCCTGAGATAACTTATGTTGTGATTTGGTGCTATATAAATAAAATTGAATTGAATAGAAAGACTTGTCACATTTGTGACAAGAGAGCGGTTACTTTAGTTTGTTTAAAAACGGCCCCAAAGACTAATAACAGCGATCACATTTTTACTCTTTGGAAAGTATTTCTGTGTCAGGAAGAGGAGGCTGTGCATGCACAAGGACACTGCAGTGTCTGTTGACACCGCTCTGCTAGCTTGTTGTGCTACATATCACAAAGTCTTGACTTTGTACTTAACTTCTTTAAGAAATTTACAATGTCTGGGCCAGAGTCTGATCAATACGATGAGTGTGAAAATATGGTGATTGTTTACTGTAAAGAGAACCGCGTCCTCGTGTATGCACGGTGGCCTCTTCCTGACACAGAAATACTTTCCAGAGAGTGAAAACTTGACGCTGTTATTAGTCTTTGGAGCCGTTTCTAAACAAACTAACGTGACCAAACTCTTCATGATGAAGGAACATGTGACCCAGTGCAGCGGTGTGGCTCACTGACGTGTTTTTAATAGTTTTTGGACACAACAGAGGAATAAGATATATCAGGCTTTGATACACACACAATACTTGTTAGTAGATCAGTTCATTGTTGGTTTGGATCCAAACATGAGATTTGTTGACAAGATGAAAAATAAAGAAAATCACCAGACAGAATTATCCTTTCAGGAAGCAACAAGCTGCTCTATTCTGACTTTAAGTCATAACAAATAACACTTTCATTGTGTGTTCAGCAGTTCATTTGTCAATGTTTCTTTGTGCTGAGCAGGTAAAAGTCTCGGCACTCACACTTTATCAGAAAAAAAAATCAGGAGGAGGGTTGTGAATGTGGCGGTGACAGATGGACAGACGGCGGTGAAGGCTGGTGTCCCACAGGTCCTGCCTGCCTTCAGCAGCATTAACACCAACACTAATCTGTAAACCAGCTGCCTCTACACTCTGCTGTATAAAACACTGAGCAAAGGCCAAACAGGAGGAGTTAAAGGACCATTCACAAATATCTAGTAGTGGAAGAAGTACTCAGATCCTTTACTGAAGGAAAAGTATCAATACCACAATGTAAAAATACTTAATTACAGGTAAAATCCTGCATTTATAATCCTACTTAAGTAAAAATATAGAAGTATTACCAGCTCAATTTACTTAAAGAACCAGTGTGTAGGATTTAGTGGCATCTAGTGGTGAGGTTGCAGATTGCAACAAACTGAATTTTGCACTTTCAATAAAAATAAATAATAAATTGATCATTGGTAGTTAGATTATAGCCTATAGATACACTCTCTTTGTCATAGTGCACCTGCCAGTTCACTGCTGATGTAAACTTCATTAGATATTCAGGTGAAAATCAGATTATAAAAGTACCATTTGATGTATAAACACTTTATACTGAGACAATCTGGATCTTACTCTTTTAAAAGAAACTTTTGGGTATTTTTGGACACAACTGAACACTGTAATAAAATAACAACAACTCTGTTATGATCTTGCTTCTTTTAGTAAAGTAAAGGATTTTGAATATGAATACCCAGGAAGCTGTTCTGTCAGATTTGACTGTTTCTCTCTTTTCTTTCCTTCAGTTAGTCTCATCTGCATTTGCTTCAGCGAGTAGATTCCTGTATTTCCCAGAAAATCTTTCCACAACCCCCAGAAGAAAGTCTTGTTTTAGATACAGACAGACAGACTCAGCAAGAGAGTCACCTCTTTCACAATACCTGATATTATATACTGTATATCGATGTATTTGACCAGTGGCCCCACTAGATGGCGTTAGACACTGCTGTCCGGCCTCACCTCTCTGGTTTCACCCAGACTAAATGCAGA
The DNA here is from genome assembly GCA_038419695.1 of Scomberomorus guttatus. Taxonomy (NCBI): domain Eukaryota; kingdom Metazoa; phylum Chordata; class Actinopteri; order Scombriformes; family Scombridae; genus Scomberomorus; species Scomberomorus guttatus. The sequence goes on from CM076453.1 coordinate 32,656,804, forward strand.
GCTGGAACATCAAATCACAGCTGAGACAAAAGTTTTGTGACTTTACAGGTGAACATACTGGAAGAAGTACTGAGACCTTTTACTCAAAAAGTATACCAAAATATAAAAATACTCCTTAACAAGTAAAAGTCTTGCATTCAAAATCTTAAAAGTACTCACAATGTAAATTAGCCCCAATCAGTGTTATATTTATTATATATAGAGAGAGATACAATTCCTGTAAAAAGTAATTTTGACAAACTGGGACATGTAAGTTTAAAATGAGTACATTATACCAAGCTTTAGTTTGGGTAAATGAGCCAACAGTAAAAAAAAATAACACTAAAACTGAGTCAGAAACAGCTTCTTGTCTTGAGTGGCTTTCAGTATTTGAACGTTTATTTTGTACAGTTCAGTTTCATTTTTGAAACTGCTGCAATTCACAGATGAATTTAATTTCTGCCAGTTACTTTTCAAGAGATTTGTAGTTACTTTGTCAACTTTTGATGACAACCTGTTTCTTTTTTTGATAAATGACAATCACCATGTTTAAAGGATGCATTTGACCAATCAGATGGCCTGTTTATACCCCATACAAACCCACATTACACACAAGCATTAATGTAATATTTAAAAAGATTTGTATATATAATATATATTTTTTTTAAGATTTAAACTTAAAACATAAAAAGCAGTTGAATAATTTGCTTTAGAACCTAATACAGTACTGTTTTATTTAAGGCACTCTTCCATCAAAATGTTGATATTTTTACTTCAGTAAAGGATCTGTTGACTATTTCTACCAAAATGGGCTGAAATTCACTCATCAGTAAAACAAAAAGCTTCAGACAAAAGAAATGAGCATCTGTAATGACACCCTCTTCCCAGAATCCTCCTCTGTGGTCCAGACTTAACCTGGGCTCTTTTCCTCTGTCTGTAAGCGTAATTGAATCAAAACTGCTGCAGAACGGCATGATGGGAGTCATCATATCTGTCTGTCTGTGCTGTTTCCTGTGCAGACATTCATTCACAGACCTGAGAGCGTCCACACAGTGTGTCCGACCTGCAGGATCACCTGTGAACACAATATAAATCTGCGTGGTTGTTGGCGCTAATACTTCATGACTCTGTCACATTGACATGTGATTACTGGTCATTTTAGAATTTATTGTATGATAAATTCACTATATAAAATAAGGCTGTGATTTTCTATATTTTTCATCTTGTCAACAAATCTCATGTTTGGATCCAAACCAACAATGAACTGATCTACTAACAAGTATTGTGTGTGTATCAAAGCCTGATATATCTTATTCCTCTGTACTGTAGACCTCTGTTGTTGTCCAACAACTATAACTAAGAAAGTATTTCCGTGTCATTAAGAGGCCACTGTGCATGCACGAGGACGCAGGTCCGTTGACACCTCTGCTAGCTTGTTGTGCTACGTATCATGAAGTCTTGACTTTGTACTAAACTTCTTTGAGAAATTTACAATGTCTGGGTCACAGTCTGATCAATACAAGGAGCGTTTACTGTAAAGAGAACCGCGTCCTCGTGCATACTCGGTGGCCTCTTCCTTACACGGAAATACTTTTCAGAGAGTGAAATCTTGATGCTGTTATTAGTCTTTGGAGCCGTTTCTAAACAAACTAACGAGACCAAACTCTTCATGATGAAGGAACATGTGACCCAGTGCAGCAGTGTGACTCACTGACAACAATGGAGGTCTACGGCACAGAGGAATAAGATATATCAGGCTTTGGATACACACACAATACTGTTAGTAGATCAGTTCATTGTTGGTTTGGATCCAAACATGAGATTTGTTGATAAGAAGAAACATATAGACAATCACCAGCCTTATCTGGTCCCTGTATGGAAGTACAAACTGGAGAATTTGTTGCGGAAAAAACAGCCCAAAGGTTAAAATACTATAGTTACACTAGTGTGCCTGTGGGACACTAATGTTTATTACACACCAGAAAACTATATACAGAGATCAATAAATACAAAATTTTACATTAATGTATTTCAGGCACATTTGTACTGTTTTAATGTGTCCAAATGTGTCTGAACACCTCTAGAGTGAATTTGGATGGATTAATTCAATAACAATTTTTTTATACTTGGAGTTTTATGAGGTTACGTGCTGTCTGATCACGTAAAATACAGCTTAATGCAGGTGTGAAAGCTTGCATGCGAGCTTTCTAGATAAATACTTTGAGTGATAACAAAGCTTTATGGAAGCCAGCCTTTCCCCTTCTTCCTCCAGCTCTGTCATCCAGAACCAACATCTACCCGCTCAGCTCAGCATTTCCATTATTTCTACAGCTGACAGGAAGGGCTTCACCTCCACAGCTTTACATTACAAAGCCAGGCGGCTGCTGCAGTTGGTCTGCACTGTAATAATGTGCAATAAAGTTTCATTTTACATGCATTATTTTTGAAGAATATAGTTGAGTGTCAATAAATTTACTTAATTTACAGTCCGGGTTTTTAGATTTTCTGCCATCAATTTACAGTCAAATTAATTTCCCCAAACAGAAAGTTCTGGTAGTAAAAACAGACAAATTTTACATTCAAATTTCATAATGAAAAAAACAAAAAGACGAAAGAAAAAACAGTCATGAATGTTGTTTATATGGTTGTGTTTATAAAAATACTTTAAAAATGGAATATTATGAATCCTGTAATGCCACCAAAGTGACAAAAGTCTTTCTTTTAAAAAATGATGTCAAATGATGGTGATTATACCAAATGGCTGCATTTATATGAGATTGTGTTAACAGGAAATACACTGAAATGTAATTTTACTGTTGAATTTGAAGTTATGGAGATGAACCAGTGGCTGAAAAACAAGTTAGAAAACCAACCACATCCGACAGTCCCGTGCTGGATTTGCTACCAGGCAATATGTTTCAACAAAAATTATAATAATTATAGAATTATAATAATTATATAACTTTGCAGGCAATTTGTGCAGTAATTATCTTGAAGTTGGCGTGATCTCTGTGCTGCATCTTTCTTTGGCACACCCTCAACAGCATACTGCTTTTTAAATGAAGGTCTATTATTACATTTGCTCACTACATGTACTGTTCATACTGTTCATACTGTTCATACTGTTCATACTGTTCATACTGTGAACATTCACACATTCCCAGTCAATATCTTGCACAATATTATTTAAACTCTAACAGCTCTTTTCACTCACTTAAAGGCACACTATGCAGGATTTGTCGGATGCCGTTTGTAAACACAACAAGTTGTGTTTACACAACAAAGAGAGAGAGAGAGATAGGGCAACGGTGGTCGAGTGAGCTAAAGAGTGAAAAAGAGAGCGAGCAGCGCTGAGATTGTGCCGCATTGCCGGATTTTGTGTGAATGCAGAGTTTCCTCCTGTCCGCTGTGGCCTCTCTGCTCTGCATGTGTGTAGCTCAGCCCCGCCCTCAGCCAAGCAGACACACAGACCTGCAGTTCTTTATACATCCATGACACAGAGACAGAGAGCAGAGCGGAGCAGAGGAGAGAGACGGAGACAGAGATGTAACCTGGTTGCTACGCTATGAGTCCTGACCTCACACTCTGCACGCTGTTATTGGCTGGGAGCTACACACCCACTGCCCAAAGGTTGATGCCCAGAAACGTCCCGAACACGGCAAAGTAATAAGAAAATAATGACTGTAGTGATGATTGAGAGAGATTATTTTTGTATGAGTCTATACATTGTTTTTTAGGAAAATCCTGCACAATCCTGTATTTACATATTTATGATCACCTGTACTTGTGTTTTCTCTTTCTAAATTTCCTTGCATGTGCAAACCTACTTGGCAATAAACCTGTTTCTGATTCTGAAGAACAGGACAGTGGCGTATGCTGACACGTCATCACAGATCAAAACGCTGCTCTTCATGTTTATGCTGCCATAAAAAACAAAGGTCACAATCTTTTGTAGCTGGTGACTTTGTATACAATCACACACATTTAAAAAGACTGATGACAGGACATCAGGACACTCAAAATTGTGCTGTTTACGGAGGAGCGCAGGTCTTTTTGGGGGAACTAAGACCCCCCTAGGTCAAATAACATCTTTCTCTGACCTTAACTAAGTGCTGCCAGAGTCTGAACACAACCAGAAACACTTTCATACCAGCAGATATTTTACTGCAAGATCTGATATTTTGGTAGGAAAAAAACAACTAGGTACGTTGTCTCTAAACATTTCATTCATACGTTCAGTATCAACATTTTTGTAACTTTCCAAATACATTAATTAACAACTTTTTCTCATTATGTTGCAAGAAAACATAATTCAACCAGCAATTAAATAAGTTTTCATAGAAACAGATTTGCTGTTGCAATTTAGTTATCTATCAATGTAATTTCTAGGAGTTGATCTGGGATGTGTCGACCAAGGCAGCAAATGTGATAAAATTACTGCTTTTCTGATTTTGACGTATGTCAATGCTGAGTAAAAGGACAGTGGTGGTGTCCTGATGAATTATGAATTATTATTTGTATGAAATAAAAAAAACGCTCCCTTTCCCTCTATCACAAGCTGAACTTTGCTTTGCGTGGCACAGCATTAAGGGATTTTCACCCTTCAAACAGATTCCTTTACCATCAGCAGTTCCTGTTCAGTTGTTTCTTCAGTTGAAGGAATGTGCTTTGATTTTATCTGCAGCTCATGTAAGCTGCTCGCTGTTATGTTCAGGTGATATTGCTTGATGGCTGATACAAAGTCAACTTTGGTGTCGAGTCTGTCTGTTTGTGTGGCCATAAACTGATGATTCTGGACATTTCTGCGGTGCTGATGTAGAGGTGCAGCTGTGCTGAGTGTCGGTTTAAAATCCTGCAGATGTTTCCTCAGCTGGAAGGATTCAGATGGATGAGAGCACACCTTTCCCAAGGTCACTACAGTGTCGGAAATCAAGGCCGTAGCTGCCAGTAAAGACGCTGAGGTCATGTCCTGTGAAGTGGTGATTTAGGGAGTTTAGCAACCTGAGGGGAGAAAAACTTGAAACACTTGATTGTTTATTTAAATTTGACTTTTTTTAGGCCTTTGTATGCAAGGCAGATTTATTTGTATAGCACATTTCAACAATAAGGCAATTCAAAGTGCTTTATATAAAACATGAAATGCATCGAGACAAAATGTAAAAGAAACATTATAAAAACACACATTTAGTTTTCTGGAGAGGGGTAGTGTGCGACTTGGGGGTCACAGACCTGTTAATTAATACTTAAGATCCCCCAGAAAAAACTACAAAATCTAAACTGCTGAGATACTGAAATGTTAAAAGGACAACACAGTGACGGGGGCAACTGATGTACAGTAATATAATGACTAATGGATCTAGATTAATTTCTGTGTCTAAGTCCAATGAACACAAAAAACCCCAAACACTCATATTATACCAGTCTGTATTTTTAAATGGAGACAAAGTCCTTAAACCATCCTTATATCCCTAATGAAATAACATCGCTATCGTCTTTTAAACTTAAAACTTGCCTTTTTAGCTGTGCTTTTAAGTAGTCTCACTTTATTTGAATTATTTTACCTTTTTTAATGGTTTTTTACCTCATTTGTCTGATTATTTATTCATCTGTTTTAACTGTTTACTTACGTCTGATGTTTTATTTGTACATTATTTACATTGTTTTTGAGCTGCAGCTTCCCCGTTAGCTCTCGCTCTGTGAAGCACATTGTGTTCCACCAGGTCAGGTCCAAAATGGATTTTGAGGTAATTGTGGGTCATGAGTCAGCTCTGGCATGGGGCAGTTTCAGGTTTGAAAACTGGACCTGTGCAGAATTCTGGTTGAGCGATAAAAAGTGCCAAACCAGAATAATTTTTTATGTGTTTGCAGCATAATTGTGTGGCTGATGTAAGCTTTTTCTGTTTTGAATATGCAGCGATTATCAGAGGGTAGTTTGCACACCGTGTGGAGGGCTTGGACCTGTGGCCATGTGGCATTTCTTTAATCCTGGCAACATGCAATCTGATTTTATTATAGAAACTTCTCAGAAAACATGTTGTTATTTCTAGATTTTTGTCTGTTTGTCAATCTTATTTTGGTTAATGAAGGCACATTTGTGATTACTTTCATTTACTTTCTTTGTAGTTTATCAAACTTGTACCCCAGCCCTACATAATAAATACCAATAAAAAATGATCACAAAACACTCACACACTCATTCCAGATACTCATACAACATTAAAAACAAATTACCTCCATGTTGCTGTGAAGGTCCACTGGAAGTATTTAGTGATTTGTTACAATTATTGGATTAAATGTTTTATACTTTCTGATAAGTCGCCAGGCCTTAAAAGTGATTAATAAAGGATTAGTGACTCACATTTTCTAAGTCATCAGTTCTGCAGTTATATTTAATAAGTCATTCATTAAAATAATGAAAGTCTGTTATGAATGTTATTAAATTGTTAAAAAAGGTGTCGAAGGCGTCTTCCTAAAGAATGAGATAAAGTAAATGTTATGATGTTATGTTGGTATAGAAAGGAGGGATTTCTCATAAGCCGGCAGCCCCAAATTACTGTACTTTTACTTTTAATACTTTAACTACATTTTGCTGCTAATACTTATGTACTTTTACTTAAGTAGGACTTTTACTAATTAAGTATTGCTACATTGCTGTATTGGTACTTTTACTTAAGTAAAGGATCCAAATACTTCTTCCACCACTGACAATAGGTCTTTAGACCCTAAAATGTGCTGCAGCCTGTTTACTGTTTGGGGGCTTTATCTGCTGTTTGGTGAGAGACCTGTTGGCTAAAGATGAGGAGGGGCCAAACCAACAATAGTGGGGCATCTCTGCCCCGAGAGCCCCCGAGGGGACCTGAGAGGGGGGGGGACAGTCGGAGTGACAATTCAGCAGCTCATCAGACGGACAGCTTCTGTATCTGAGGTTTGAGACACTAAGAGACGAGGAGCTCATCCAACAGGAGGCCTTGATCCTCAGCACAGTCAACTGTGACAGGAAGGTATGTCCTCTTTATTATAAAACTCTTACTGAAATGTTCTACATCATCAAACCATAAATGGCAGGTTTGGTCACAGTGAGTACCACCGGACCTGCAGGTCTTTCCATATCTCATTTCATTCTATTATTATTATTATTTTTAAAAATGACCTGTATCAGTATTATAGTTCTTTTTAAAGTTTTGTTCATTTGGTTAGATAATCTTTTATTGGACGGTTGTCATGGCGATCCTTGTGTGAAATTTATCTTTAGCTCGGGTCAAAGATTTTCAGTCCAGCTTTTTACCCAAACGGTATTTTCTATGTCGCTCTGTTAATTACATCTTCTACTTTTTGTGCTTTATTGCACTCGACAGGAGAATCAGCCACCAACTGTTTACTTTGATGCGCTCAACTATAAATATATACAAAAAGTAGTAGATAGAAATGCACATTAATTCACATTTTATTTGATCGATTTTCTGAAATTTTGGTTCAAATCTGTGCTACGTTTGGATGGAAACCTGACTACTGTCATGTGAACAGGAGAGTCAGTGAGAATCACAAGAGTAATTTATTGCACAGAAGAAGGTCTGAAGAAGAAAAAAGAAGAAGAAGAAGAAGATGCTGCAATGCGATGATGTAATTAGCAGAGTCACAGTCAAAGCTGAAGCGATGGAAACGTGACATCACATCCTGGTGATGGAGAGCATGATGGACAAACAGCTGACAGCTTCCTGCTGTTGGAAGCGTTTTGATAGCAGCCCTGTGTCAGTTATACAGACACGTACTGAACGCTGCCCAGAGACAAAGAAGAGAGCAGACATGTTTCGTCTCTCCAGCTGGGGGGGAAGCTCCAGGGACGTTTAAGTGACATGCTTCCTGTATGACATAATTTATTCACTAAATTTGTTTCCATTTTGCTTTTACCGATACATCAACTTTTCCACCTCAAGTGTAAAAACTTTAAATTTTTTTTTACAATATTTCGACTTGAATTTCCAGCGTTTCCGCTTCTGTTTTTTTTATGGGTGGATGGAAACACACCTACAGATGAGGATAAATGATTATCACTCAGAACGTAAACGTGTGTATGCAGTAACAAGTTTGAACCAGGTTTCCTGTCAAACTGTAACTATGATAGCATCACGTGTTTGCTCTATCCAGTTTGCACGACTGTATAAAAGCAGACCCTCCCAACATCCATGTTGTGACTTTCCACAAATGATCCTTCTTCTCTGCTGTTGATCTGTATGTTCAGTATGTTTGGTGAGGCGATCAACAGCAGACAAGAGGACATACAGTAGTTGACAAAACAATCTCAACTCAAGGTCCACCTACTTGTTTTGTTCTGGAGCTTTCGACCGTTACACACTCATCAGCAGTGAAATTGCTCAGTCGACATTCTTGATGTTCAAAGTTATTAAGCACATGCTGATGAGGACAGTGTGATAAGTAAGCGGACCTCGAGTTGATAAACTAAATTAGGTAAAACAGGAATAATCCTTCAGTTAACACAAGCTGTAACAATGGTACATTAGTTATTTGTGTGTGAAATGCAGATAATTAAATTAACATTATAGCGCCACCATCAGGCCAACATGTCAGTTTTTGTCACACAGCTGAACAGACATACGAGATACTAAAAAAAATAGAAGGACAGACCGGCTTAATGACTAAACTGTGAAAGTAAAATGTAAAATGCAGCTTGTCGTTGTTGCAGCAGTGAAGCGTCTGAGCGCTGGTGTCAATAAAATCATAAAATCACATCTGGAAACTGCAGCAGGGAGACCGCAGCCTGAAAACCACACGTGAACATAATAAGACTCCACTGAGGCCTGGAAATGAACCAGATATAATTAGTGTGTGTGTGAAAGTGATGGAGCCTTGAAGTAGTTTGTACGACCTGTTGATGATCCAACAGGCGCTTTGTTTGTAGCAAACTGAGCTGAAAATGTACATTTTATCTGTTTGTGGATGCATACGAGTCACACGCTCTCATACTTAATGTTTTACAGCCACAATATGAAGGTGTTGTGCAGAACAAACAACATCCTGATGATTAGTACATTTACTCAAGTACTGTACTTAAGTACAATTTTGATGTACTCACACTTGAGTATTTCCATTTGACGCTACTTTATACTTCCACTGCACCGCTAACTGGCCAAAAATTCTCAGAGTGACACATTTTTGGTCCAACTTTTAGGAAGAAGAGTAAAAACATTTGATCAATTTCTTTATCTCAGGAAATCACTCCTATCTCTGCTGATATGTAGGAGCTCCAGAGGAGTCCTAACCTGTTAGGAGTTTCCAGGAGACGGCGTTCAGGCAGAGATATTTCATAGAGAGATAGAGAGAGGAGAAATGTTTTATGAAAACTTGATGAGAATAAATGTATAGAAAGATTGTTTTTACCACAAACAAAACCCCAAACAAACAAACAAATAAATGCATAAATAAAGTTGTTCCAGTCCTGAGAGGCTCTGACAGAAAAAGCAGATTGGCCAAAACTACTTTAGCCATATTATGTAATACCTTGAAAATGAGACACAGTTTACTGTATTTAACCATGTTTTCCCAGCTAAATAAATTGTGCTTTTTCAAAATATTGCAATGATGGTATCCTTGTGGCTTCTTGCCTGGGGTTTTTATTGTCTGTTTGTACAGGATTTCTATTGGCTTTAGCTTGGTTTAATTGATGTGTCACCACCTTGTCAGACAGCATGTGATATGTGGGAGGATCATTGTATTCATGAACTTTTTAGCTGCATTAGTGGTCATGCAGTTCCTTGTGAATTTAAAATTGGCCAGAAGAATGTCAACTTCATTACCACCACTTAAATCTTATTATTTAGGACAGAGAGGCTGTGCAGTACCAGCAGGGGGCGATGGTTTTATGGTGTGACAATGCTAAAGTCTGGTTAGGTTTAGGCACAAAAACCACTTGCTTAGGTTTAGGGAAAGATCATGGTTTGAGTTAAAATGATCATTTGAAACGTGGTGTGGGTTAAATTACTACTTCCTTAAAGTTAGGATGCAACTTTCCATCGCGCCATCGTCATGGCAACAGTAAACACCACGACAATCGTAGTTACGGTTTTTAAAATTTGTCCAGACACTTGTGGTTGGAAGCACGAAGCGAAGTCCATTAAGTCCACTTTTTGGAAGTTAGGATCTATCCATCCACCCAATCTGCCACCTCTGAATTTGGAAATTTGTCACCTTATATAGACGTTAACCTGAACCGCGCCACTTCACAGGCTTTTTGAAAGTTCACGTGTGTACTTTTCATGCCTAGGCGAGGCAAAACGTCTTACTGACACAGTCTCCTCTAGTGGACTGGCGGGTGTATTACATACTGGGCTGATATATATGAAAGATGTTGCAATATTATGGGATGTGTAAAACAATGTGGTTGAACGGGGCTATGAAGGCTGAATGGCGTGTATATACAGTATCTATGTAAGAGAACCACAACACGTAATCATAGTTTCTACTTTGTGGCTCTGAGTGTCGTAAAACAGCGACGCCTCACTCTCTCCAAGGAGTCCTGCTCCTTACTGACAGCCAGAGCAGGACGCTTCATAAATGAGTCTTAAGTCCGACTCCGAGGTCGGAGTATTTCCTGAAAGTGATTCTGAAAAGTTTGATAAAGTTTTTTTTTTTTTTTTTTTTCACGTGCCTGCTATGGATCAGGTCCATGAAAACCTGGAGAAGTCTGACGTCTGGAGAATAATATGTTAGATCAGCTCACTTATTTAGCAAATCTTAATGTACAGCCATCTCTCTCTTTCTCACATAAACACAGACTCACACTTGTCCTGCAGGCACATTTGTAACCCCACACACACATAATCTATGTACATGTTGGGAGTCAAATAAGCAGTCTGACTCAGAGTTTCTGTGGTTTTAAAGACTCTAACACACACACACACACACACACACACACACACACACACACATATATACACACTCCATGATGTGTGATGTTGCTGAATAGTGACAGTCACTCTGTCTCTGCTTGTTGGACATTAACATTGGATCATTAACTTAATTCAAGGCTTGCTTCATATTTTCCAGATTACACTGTAAGTTCAACATGTGGACTCAGTGTTGAACTGTGCAGGGAACCAATCAGAAACAACTGTAACATCTCTTTTATGCTCTTTATTGGCTTTGGAGAAGCCCCAGCTATACCTGAGAAAGAGTTACATTTCCCAAACACATCAGCTAGTTTTCAACCTGAAAGCTTTGTCTCCTGTAATGTTAAAAGTGAAAACACACTGTTTTAACAAAATTATACGGTTTGAATAAACTTGTGACAGGTGCATCAGAGGAAGGTGCAACTTGAAAACAATAAGAACTCCTGCACACTGTCTCACTTACTGCTGGAATATTTATTAAATCACAGCGTTTTGGTCTGTCTGACCTTCATCAGGCATGTGGGCAGCATCACAACCCTTCCATATATATATATATATACATCGGAGCTGCTTCAATCATCCAATCACATGACTACAGAAATGAGTTTGACTGATGAGCACCTTGAACTAACCCCAAGCATATGCATCACCATCCAGGTCAGTCAGATAAAAACATTGGAAAGACTAGAAAAATACAAAATGACACCAGGTGAACAATGTCAATAAATCTTCCAATACATTATAACAACCCCAAAAAACTCTCCAAAGGTCAAGAATAGAAAATAACAGGTGAATTAAGAGGACAAGTACTGATATTTCATACATCTTACAGTGTTATCAAACATATTGCAGCGAAAACCATAATAAACCCCTTCTAACAGTCAAAAAGGAAAGGTTAATTAAGGACACAAGTATCAGTTTGTCAAAAATCTTGCAATATATATCATATAATAAACATTATCTACCTCCAAATGGCACCAAACTGTCACAAGTCAAGGATGTACAATGGCAAAGCATAAATAAGGACACGAATGCTGATTCATCGTTAATCTATACAGTAACATCCATATAATTTAAATAGTTTAAGAAATATAACGGCTGGAGATAAAATAGTGCAGAGGACCATTACACTTAATCAATGCATGTATGTGGTGGACTGATTGACTGATGATGCCGCTCACACGAACAGTTCACCCCCACTTTCCTCATCTGGATGCAATTAGCAGAGTTCAGCTGCTTTTTACCGTTTCGTTGTGTCTGTCTGAGACAAAACATCAAACCCAGTCTCCTCCGTCAGTTTGGGGGGTCTTTCTTGTGGTCTGGAGTTGCGCCGTTTCCAGAGGCTCCGGGCCTTTTGGTGGTTTGGAGGACAGCCTGAGTGGCTTCACCACACTCTGTTTGTCTTGGATCAGCATCACCAGAAAAACCCTCCAGCTGGGAGGATTATGAAACTGGTGCGAGACACACAGCCTGAAGAACTGCTTTCCTAAAATGAGCTGGACATGAGAAAACGAATTTTCTGATAAATTACAACCTTCTTAAAATGTTTTGAAGGAAACATTTCAACAATTTATTTGTGACTATAACTGCGAGTTCTCCTCTGCTTCTCTATTCACTGATCCACTTCCAAGATTACTGCGATCATAAAGTTCTTGTGCCATTAAAGTCGTCAGGAAATATCCACTCCAGGCCAGCGCCTCCTCAGATGAATGAAGAGTTGAAATGGTCGCAGAAGCCTCAGCCCACCAGTGGTTTCCTGCTCCAGTGCTCTGGTTACAATCCTGCAAAGAGAATGATGGGAGATTTTCCATGGTGTCCTTGGAGGCAACCTCAGTGGCCATGTTTCCCAAGAGCCGGGTCACGATGTCTTTCCCCCGACTTTGGAAAAACTGAAATATGAATTAGTTGCATATGAGGGGGCGCCAAGAGCAATTATATGGGGAGGGAGTGGGGGGCTCTTACATAAAGAGCTGGAGGGAGCATTTACAGAAGAATGACAGAGAAGAAAATAAAAGGCAGAGCAACAAAGAGACTGAACATGTTTGTGTGTGTACTGTAGCTTAAGCAGTCATGGAAGAAGTATTCAGACCCTTTACATAAGTAAAAATACCTATACAGCAATGTAAAAATACTCCATTACAAGTAAAAGCTCTGCATGAAAAATCTTACTAGCACATAAATATTAGCAGCAAAATGTACTGAAAGTATTGCAGTACAAGTTTTGCCCCTCTGACTGATATATTATTATATATGACATCATTAGATTATTAATACTGAAGCATCAGTGTGTAAGCAGCATGTTACTGTTGTAGCTGCTGGAGGTGGAGCTAGTTTCAACTACTTTATATACAGTTACTTCAGTTTGTTCCTTCCCTTTAGTTGATTCCACTACGATTGGATGTAGCTAAGTAGCAAGCTATGAAGGAAGATGATATCCACATTTTGAATCTCTTCACTGCCACCATAAGAGCTGAGAATAGCACAAAATCTAATTAGTTGTGAGATAAAATCACGGCAGAAAAAACTGCAGTAGATGGGTTCTACAAAGCAACCTTTGAGATGTTTTTGATGGATGAAATCAGAAAGAATCTATGAAGTCAGTCATGCTGACACCTATACCACAGTCAGAAGCTCCTAGTAGGACTTTCTGACTGTTGATTAAAGGACAGGTTCACAATCTTTCAAATGTGTCTTAAAACAGCAGTCAGGTGTCCATATGAACAGTGAAAGAGGTTTTCCTCGCTGTAATCATTCCTCCTGTTCATACTGGATATTAAAAGATCCCCTTCAAATGTGCTTTAATGGAAGTGATGGAGGCCAAAATCCACAGTGTGTCCACACAGTCATTTAAAAGTAGATGTGAAGCTTATATGAGGCTTCAGCAGTCTGAGTTAGTCATATCAAGTGGATATCTGCCACATTTACAGTCTTTTTAGCATCAAATTCCTTCTTTGTGTTTCCTCGGACAGTGTTTCCCTGTTGAGCTGCGGTGGAAGTATAGTAACAAAAAGAGGGACTTTGGCACTAAAAAGACTGTAACGTTGAAAGATATCTACTTGATTTGACTCATTTGGACGCTGAAGCTTCATATTAGCTTCAGATAAACTTTGAAATCCATGTTTGCACAGAAGGAGGACTGTGGATTTTGTCCCCCATCACTTCCATTGTAAGTGCATTATGAAGGGATCTTCTAATGGTCAGTATGAACAGGAGGAATGATTACAGCAAGAAAAACAGGTTTCACTCTTCATTTGGGCTCCTGACTGTTGGTTTAAGACGGACTTAAAAATTTGTGAACCGTCCTTTAAGTGTCTCTGAGTTCCTGGCTGGAGCTGAGTTTTAATGGGTGTTGACTCATTATTAGGGAGAGTTTATCATCATTACTGCTTCTGCTGCTTTGGGATTTCAACCAGCATCCTTTTCGTCACAGTTCTGCTCCCTCTGAGAACAGAGGGGGTTTGTGTTTGGTCATGTTGTGGTATTTGGAGCGTTCACTTCAGTGATCATCACTCATGTGTTCTCCCACAGGCCTGTCTGATTATCTCTGCTCACTGAAGCTCATAATGTGTTTATTTTCTCTCCAAACATGTCATTTCTATCTTTTGCTTCTGTAGGAGCCATTAATTGCTCCATGTGGAATCGGGGGCTATGGCGCTGATGGGGCTCTGTCTCCTGACGCTGGCCTTGTGGGTTGGCGTTGGAATGAAGCTTGAAGTTTGGGGCGACCAGGTGAAGCCAGCCCGAGCACCTCTGATCCCTCACCGGCCTTTTGTCGTGGTCTGGAACGCTCCTACTGAATCCTGCCGCCTTCGATTCAAGGTGGACCTGGACTTAAGCGTTTTCGACATCGTAGCAAACCTCAACGAAACCCTCAGCGGACCAAACGTCACCATATTCTACCACAGCCACCTGGGATATTACCCATTCTACTCCAACTCCGGACTCCCTATCAATGGTGGACTGCCGCAAAATCAGAGCATCTCCAAACACCTGAGTAAGGCCCGAGCTGACATCGACAAGCTGATCCCCCACAAGGATTTTCGAGGCCTGGGTGTCATTGACTGGGAGAACTGGAGGCCTCAGTGGGTCCGAAACTGGGGCTCCAAGGACATCTACCGCAACAAGTCCAAGGAACAGATCCGGAAACTTCACCCAAACTGGCCAGAGAGCAAGGTGGAAAAGGAAGCAAAGGAAAGTTTCGAGAGGGCTGGGCAGACCTTCATGAACCTGACCTTGGCCCTGGCTGAAGGTCGCAGGCCAGATGGGTTATGGGGGTTTTACCTGTTTCCAGACTGTTACAACTATGGGTATAAGCAGCACCCACAACGATACACGGGCGAATGCCCGAATGTCGAGCATGTTCGTAATGATCATCTGATGTGGCTCTGGAGGGAGAGCACGGCACTATACCCGTCCATCTACCTGGACTACGAGCTCAAGTCCTCCCCCAACACTGTCAAGTTTGTCCACTATCGAGTCAAAGAAGCCATGAGGATTGCATCTATTGCCCGTACGGACTTCACATTGCCCGTGTTTGTCTACTCCAGACCCTTCTACGCCTACACCTTTGTGGTTCTTTCAGAGGTAAGTTTACAGTTAAAAGTTTTCTGATGGATCACACTACCTTAGAGCATGTGCTCACCAGACGTACTCATAATTTAAACCTCAAACCTGATCTGTCTGTCTTGATGGCTGTTTGCTTTGTTTGTGCGAATATTGTAATTAAAGTATAATTCTGGCCATTTTCTATGTTTTTCTTACTGTCAACATTCTCATGTTTGGATCCAAACCAACAATTAACTGATTTAAGTATTGTGTGTGTATCCAAAGCCTGATATATCTTATTCCTCTGTGCCGTAGACTTCTGTTGTCCAAAAACTATTAAAAACATGCCAGTGAGCCACACCGCTGCACTGGGTGACATGTTCCTTCATTATAAAGAGTTTGACTAATAACAGCGTCAAGTTTTCACTCTCTGGAAAGTATTTCTGGTGTTTAGAGGCTAAAAAAATTCCCCCGTGTTTCTGTTTCAGAGTGACCTGGTTCACACCATCGGGGAGAGCGCTGCCTTGGGAGCATCAGGTGTCATTCTCTGGGGATCATCAGAGTACGCTCGATCACAGGTAACGGCAAAATGACAACAACCACAAAATATTGTATAAACTAGTGAGTTAGAACTGATTAAAGAGGTGGAAATGTGGTGTTTATTTACCAACATGCACAAATATCAAAACTAAATTCAAAAAAGTTGCCCCCATTAAGCTTTAAATTCATTTAAAATCAGATTAAACAAACATTACAGTGATTGCTTTTTAGCCTTAAACTGAATGCTCATTGTGTTTTAGCATTACCCCTACATTATAGCATACAATATGTATCAACCACAGTTGACTAGAAGCGCTGGCCCTCGGCCAACGGGTTAACCCTTTGGCTGACTGGTTAGCGCAGCCATCTGTGGTCTGAAGTACCGGGGTTTGAGATCTGGTGTGGGAACCCTCCTTCGCTGTTACAAATATATAAAACAACCCACAAAGCATTACGGAACAAATGTTAATGTCATAAATGTCATGCAGTCACTGTTCTTAAAACAAGGCTTCATGATTTCTGACTCTGAAACATGAGCAGACATAATTAGTCTTTCCTCCAGAACCTAATGTTCCCAAGCATAGTGATTTTTTTTCTCAGACCAAACTCTGACAGTTAAAAACCAGGAGACAAAGCATCAGATTTATGTGTGAAAGTGGTCAGGATTTCTGTTTGGTGAGTGTGGATTTTTTTATACTCTGTTTATAGAAGACTTGGCTTTAAATCCAGAAGAAAAAAGTGGAGTCTGTCACATAATCATCACTGGAGAGTGACAAAATATCTCTGTGAAATCAGCAATACTAGCCTTTTCCCTCTGTTGAGCAGAAAAATGATTGAGGGCTCCAGCAAGACAGAGTTCTTTATTATTTTGCCTCAATCCAAAAACACAACAGCAAAAGAGTAAAGAATGGACTAAACAGTGTGTTTGTTTGCTCTCAGGTAAACTGCTAATGTTAGCATACCTAGCTCATTACTACCTGTAACCTAGCATTACTTACAAGGCCAAAAGTTAGCATATCATTAGCTAACTGCGTTATTTTGTGGGGTTAGAAAAGGTGCAGGTTCAGGACTGGATGTATAGGAGCTACAATATCAGTTAGGCTAACGTTAACATTAACTCCTGCTCTATATTGGGTTTGAAAGTTTACCTCAGATATTTGTCAAACTAATCAGTTAGTACTTATCCTGAAATCTTTTTCTCTTGTAAAAATTAAAAAATATTAAACATGTTGTTTGAAAATGCAACTGACAAAACTGAAATCTGGACAGTTTAATGTCGGAATAAAAAAACAGTTTGTTGTTACATTTTCCTTTACCATACTCAGCAATGGAAAGTAAGTAAGAACATTTACTCAAGCACTGTACTTAAGTACAATTTTGAGGTACTTATACTTTACTTTGGTATTTCCATTTGATGATACTTTATACTTCCACTCCACTACATTTCAGAGGGAAATATTGTACTTTCTACTCCACTACATTTATTTGCTTTAGTTACCAAAAAGATTAGAGAAAAAGTCCAAAAACTGAAAACAGATTTGTGTATCAGAACTTTGTTTTTTCTTCTTTCCTCTCCCATTAATCATCTCACGACCCCTCAGATATATCTGGTGACCCTTTGGAGGGGCCCGACCCCTAGGTTGGGAACCACTGGACTAAACTAGCTAATTGGCTAGTTACAGTTGATTTATAATCTGCCAGCATCAGTTGTCATTTTAGCAACAAAATCGAAAATCAGGTAAAAAATGAGAAGCTGCTTTTGTCTTCTTCTTTCTTACTTCTTTATTACTCCAAACATCAGCAAGTGATCAATTGCTCATAACACAAAGACACAAATACGTAAAACCTGTATGTATCTTTAATGACAAGTGTTTTAGAATATTTTAACTTGTTATCTCTAAATTGTGCATGAACCAAAAACTCAATGCCTGGAAGGCAGGAAACCAATTTAAAAAACAAATGCTATCCTGCGAAAGATGCTGAGCAGAAATGTAAAGTCGAGATGATTTGTGTGTTTAAAATGAGCAGTATGATCCTTTAATGTTGGTCTTTTGTCTCTTTTCTCCTCCAGAGGAACTGCCTGACAGTGAAGAAGTACATCGATGGTCCGCTGGGACATTATGTCATCAACGTCACCTCTGCTGCCAAGCTGTGCAGCAAAGCACTGTGCAAGAAGAACGGCAGGTGTGTGCGCAAGAGCCTGGACTCGGGCGCTTACCTGCACCTGAACCCACGCTTCTTCAACATCCACCGCAACCCGACGCCCAGGGGCCCCCGCTTCCACGTTAGCGGCCACCTCAACAACCACGACATCTTGGACATGAAGCACAAGTTCACCTGCCAGTGCTACCAGGGCTGGACAGGTGTTTACTGCGAGGTTCCCCAGGCACCGCCCCCTCCTCCACCCGCCCCTCCTCAACCTGCCATCCCTCTGCCTCACCCTCGGGAGAACAGCCTGCTGGGAGATGTCCTGCTCCTCCTATCCCTCCATTTCTCCTGTCTGTGCATCATCATGTTCCTGGGACTCTGTCTGATTATCAGGTGTCTGATACTGTAGACACCAAAACTTACTTTTAGGACTCCGTCCTCCTCGTCTTGACAGACAGGTATAATAAGCAGGTACAGCTGAGTGTTAGCCAGACCTTACTGTAAGTGTGATCAGCTGCACTTCCCTGAGATGCTGCTCTAAGAAATGAATGGAAAAACTTCCAACTTCTGTCAACAAATACAAAATCAACTTGTGTGTCTTTGTGGTTATTTGGTATATTTGAAAATGATTTTTTAATTATAGTAAACCAGAAACCAGTGTTTTGAGTATCAAACACCCCTGTTGGCTTAAAAGGTCAACTGAAAAGTTTGGCAAATGTAATGCTACGGTGGCCCTGAGGTGCACAACACAACAATGTTCCAGAAAACACAACACAACATTGTGGAAAGTTCTATTTTGCACCTCAGGGCCTCTGTATAATGCTACAGAGGGGACCCCTTCAGAGAAGGCCAAACATTTCAGCATTTTAAATGTAATATTTAATCTCTTTCATTTAATAATTATTCTATTCTAATTTTAGTCTAATTTTATCATGTTTGCTTCAGGAATGAAAGGTTTACTGTCCTGAAACCATGAAAGTAGAGTTATCCAATCAGATTTTTGTTGTTGTTGTCTCTAGGTGGAGAAAAGGTTAGCTGGCTCACTCATTGGTTAGGACTTCATAACCGGGACAGAAGACCATTCTCCACTTGCACAATGTAGTGTGATGTATATCCATTTTTACTGACTTCCAGTCAACCTGCTGTCAACTCTACAGTAACGTTACCTTCACTTCCACCTTACAGTTACTTCACTTTTCACAGTTAATTTTGTACATATTGTTAATAGTATTGACTGTTTGATTTTGTATAGTGTTTTTAGCATTTGTGATCATTTTGATAATCACCTCAGGTGTGATTAATAAATGTATTTTTTGATTTTGAAACAGAAGCCTTATGTTGTTGTTATTTAGCCTTTCTGAAGCTATTGTATGATTAAATAAATAAATTTTATTTTATGAAAAAAATTGCCCCCCTGCAATTGTTAACAGCCCCCTCACTTCATCCTGGCGCCGGGCCTGAGAGAGACAAAGGCTTTTCTGATATCTATTGACAAGAATAATATATATTCTGGGTGGCCAGTTTTATATTTCCAGCTGTCGTCTTTGTATGGTGTTCATTTTGTAGCCAAGATCTCTGTGTTTTTTATGACTTGTTTGTTTGAATATAGAGAAGACGCCCAAGGTTAAAATGATTATTATGCCTGTTCTTGTTTACCATACATCATGGTTATTTAAAGTGTTATAGTCACTTATCCCTCGCAAAATCTTTTGCCCTGTTGCTGCTTTTTTGGTGTGTGTTTTTGTGTGTGTGTGTGTGTGTGTGTGTGTGTGTGTGTGTGTGTGGGGGGGGGGGGGGGGCAGCTCTAATAGTCATGGTTTGCCACTGATGCTATATCAATGCTATAAACTTCGTCCAGCAGGAGGACAGAATAAACGTTACTCTTCTATAAAAACCTCATAAAACAATTAATAAATCAACAAAGTTCTTCAGAAGACAGTTTACAGCCACAGTCATTTGTTTAATCTGGGATAATGACTGTAAAACTCTGTAATGAGGGTGACATCACAGCCAACACTACATCATGCTGAGTGAATCTGCAATTTGGTGCAGTCAGTCAAATAAGTCACAGCCAGCAGTGGCGAGAGGGGTCACATGGCCAAACAACTTAACAGTAGTCCCTGTTTGTCTCATGGGAAAGGGAGGAACGGTGGGGCGTCAAACACTGTTTTGGCTGATTAGAGGAGGGAGGAGACGTTTCTGTTGCAACTGGAAGTTTGTGCTTCATGCCTGTTAAAAGTAGGATTATACAAGTGTTGAAGTCCGCTGATTATAAGTCAGGGTCTTTACTGGCTCGATTTAACAGAAGCTTTAGAGTTTCATCACTAATCTGCTGCTGCTGCTGGAGGATCAGAGAGCTGCATGTTATTAATATTTTTACCAGCAGGAAGCTGGTGGCTATGTGCCTTAAATTTTCATGTTTTTATGTTAGTGCTACAGCTTCCCTGACTTCATGTTATGTAACATGAAAAGGATTTCAATTAATTTTTCAATTTTGGGAAAAGAAAGCAGTGGTATCAGATCTGCACTCGGTAGATACTACAGGTACTTGTTCTTTACTTGAGTATTTCCATGTGATGCTACTTTATACTTCCACTCCACTACATTTCAGAGGGAAATATTGTACTTTCTACTCCACTACATTTATTTGACAGCTTTAGTTACTTTTTAGATGAAGATTTGACACAATGGATAATGCCCTAGGACATATTGCTTTGACAGTGTATCATGGCTTCTTGCCACAGTCAGAAAAAACACAATACTTATTGTCTGTTCATATTCGCTCTTTAAATGTAAACAGTCACTTTGTCACCTTTGGAATAAATGTTACTTTACTGTTTGGAAGCAAAGGGTTGTCCTTACTTTGCTTCTCAGTCACCTTCTGGTGAACCTGTTCATGAAACATTTGGATATAAATATGAGTTGCTGGGCACAGAAACACAGTGACTCAGAATATTTTATACGCCCTGAAAAATGTGTCCTCTAAAAACACAATTAAACAGCTTTTAGTGGATTTCAGAGGACTGAAATGGACTGATGAAGCATCAGACCCTCCACCCAGAGTGGAAACTGTCAGGTCCACTCAGGAACAACTTTCATTCACTCCCTACTTTTTAAATATTGACACACAACATTGAAATAATCACACCCAGACTTTCACGCCTCCATCAAACACCTTTCACCATCACCAGTTACCTCAAGTTTTTAGATTTTCTTCCTTCAAGGCAGCCATTGATTTCAATTTACTGTATTACTTTTAAAATCAACTAGCTGCAGATATGTAAAAGACAGTGCAAGATTTCTACCAGGGCTGCAACTAATGATAATGTTCATAATCGATTAGTTGTTTGAAAATGGTGAAAAATGTCGATCACTGTCCTCCAAAGCTCAAAATGACGTCTTCAAATGTCTTGTTTTGTCCACAACCCAAATATATTCAGTTTACTGTCATAGAGACTAAAGAACTAAAATATTCACATTTAAAAAGCTGGAATCAGAAAATGTGTAAACTCAAAATTAATAATTGATTATCAAAATAGTTGGCAATTAATTTAATAGTTGGCAACTAATCAATTAATCATTGCATTTCTACACACTCACAACTAGTCTTGCAGAAATTTGACAAAAGTTTGGGCACCCTTCTGAGAGAGTGTGTCCAAACTTTTGACTGGTACTGTAAATAAAATTGACTTGATTTTCATTCTGTCCTTTTGCAGTAAATGAAAAGTGAGAGGATCATGAGTGTCTGAACCAGATTTCATGGCCATCGCAGCCCTTCATGAGTAAATGTGACTCAGGCAGAGCTGAAGCTGACTCGGCGTGACGATGCGTCTCTGTTGGTGTTATTATCGGATTATGATGATTGACAGCTGAGGAAGTAAACAGCCTCAGCATCTGCAATTCACAGTCCGCAAGTCTCAGTTTCATGTCCGGGTCTTTTTCTTCTTCATCCTGTAAACACAAACCTGAGAATCTGAGAACATAATGAGAAAATTATGCTGTCAGTGAAAGTTAGATCAAAAAATAGTATGACTAGTTTCGTACAGTTTGTTTTCTTCAACTGTTTTTACATTTTCTAAAACACTGTATCCTGTATCCATTTTATAAAACAAACTCCTGAGGTTCATCATTCAAAATGTCTTAAATATACAGAAACCGAACACCTGTAATTTTGCAACTCCCAGACTTCAGTTACCTCCTGCACTTTAACTAATAACCATAATCAGCTTTAGCTCGGAGTCAGCAGTCACTCTGGATGTTCAGCTTGTCTGCAGTGCAGCTGGCAGAGACTCAACATGATCCTCAAGTTTTCTCTCAAACTGACAGTGACAGTCTGTCAGAGAACATTTTCACCCTGCATGTTACAGGACAGAACCTTTAAAGGATCCTAACTGAGTTTTTGCATATTCTGGCCAATAAAAGGATGAACTTAGTGTTATTGTATATCTTTCTTCTTATCATTAAATCACATGCAAAGACCAAAACCAGCACTGTGTTAGTTGATCTTTCAATGCTTTCTGACTTCCCTACCATGTCTGTGGCACTCAGCATAAACATACAGGCTTTTTACAGGCTCAGTAATTTCCTTAAACATCTGGTCACTGTAGTTTTTAGCAAATGTTACTCAAACAGAAATGGTGCATTTGTTAGAGATTATTTTCAGTGTATAGTTAAAACACATTTGGTGCTTTAGTGAGTATTTATCATAGCCTGTATGTAAAGATGGACGTAGTGAGGTGTGATGTCACCTGTTGGTTGCATTGAACCTGGTTTGAAGCCCAGAGTCGCAGCTTCTGCTCGGCGCCATCTTTTCCGTTTGGAACACTGAGGGCAGGTATCGTAATCAAGTAACATTAAACTTAGTGAAATATTGCGACAACAGTTCGACAGTGTGAGTCCCGGAGCCAACTGTCAATCACAGCTGTCAATCAACACCCACACAGCAGACATCAAAGCTACTAAGTCTTCAAATCTTATTAACACAGCAATAATTACTAAATTGACCACCAGCACACTTATTAGAGGGTCTGAATTTAGAGATTGAGACCAGAATGACTTGTTGAAAAAAAAGATTGACTTAATATTTCTAGAGAGAAGTTGAGGCTTTTTGAATGAGAGTCAGTTGAAGCATCTTACGGCTGTCGGTGGCACTTTAAGGGACTTCGGCCTCAAGACGTTGGAGCTGCTGCTTGGTATTTACAGCAGCAGGATTTTGTATGTTGGATTGAGTCAGTGTGACTCATTGATGTGTTTTTAATAGTTTTTGGTCTACGGCACAGAGGAATAAGATATATCAGGCTTTGGATACACACACAATACTTGTTAGTAGATCAGTTCATTGTTGGTTTGGATCCAAACATGAGATTTGTTGACAAGAAGAAAAATATAGAATATATCCCTCTAACAGAAACAAACAAACAAACAAAAAAACACTTAGTTGATTTCACTGCAGAAAACTTTAATTTCCTTTCAGGGTGACATTGCTTTCAGTTCATTCTATAAAAGCTAACTGCTGCAGGGAGATCATCCATGACAGTTTAGTCAACTTTAATAATTGACTAAAATGGTTGGTAAAATAGTTGCACTGACACACTATGTTGTCAGGGATTAAGACACACATGTAAAGCTAAAAGTAAGTAAGTTATTTTATGTTAAGTCACAGAAGTCCCAGTATACTTTACAAGAAGGTAGTACACATTACAGATAGATTGTTACACATGACACAGAACTATAAAATAAATAACATAAAGATTAAAATTCAAGATAGAACAGAAATCAGTACTAAGTACAGGTTTTGCAAATTGGGATTCATTATTTAGCTGCAGGGGAGTGAAAATAGATGTTTTTTAGTCTTGATTTAAAGGTCTCAGTGGTAAATTATTCCACAGTAGTGGAGCTCTGTATGAAAATGCTCTGCCACCAGTGGACTGCTTGTTAATCTTTGGGATGGTTGGATAGCCTGCATCCTGTGACCTGAATGTATGTGGGGGAATGTACGGAATGAGGATGGTGCTAGAATGAAGAGTTTTGTAGGTGAGCAGCTTGTAGTCTGACCTGAGTGAAATGGGGAGCCAGTGAAGTGAGGACAGAATCAGTGTTAAGTGCTCAATTTTTAAACGTTCCTGTAAGAGTTTTTGGCAGCTGCATTTTGGACTAGTTGGAGGTTTTTTGTGCAACAGTGAGGAAGGCCTGAAGGTCTGGAGGTGGTAAGTGTATGAATGAGAATTTCTGCGTCTGACTGTGTTAGAAATGGATGAACTCGGGCAATGTGGCGGAGATGGATAAAAGCTACCTTTGTGACGTCATTGAGAGTGAGAGTGTTGAGTTGAAAAGCAAACATGGTGAAAATACGAAATGTGTTTTTTGCATTAAAAAAGGTTGCTGTTCTCTTTTTTAAACACTAGCTTTCGTCTTTTTTGGTACCTGAAGCTAAACACCAGCAGCTGGTCAGAGGTTGCGTTTGGGAACAAAATCTGTCTCCATAGTTGCTGATTTAAAATAAAATACACCCAGCATCTTAAAGTGGACTACTGAATAAATAAACAGGATCCGACCTGTGACCGGCTTTAGTCTGCAGCTCTGATTGGCTGTTTAGCAGCTGTTTATCACCTCTCTGCTGCCTCTCCATCACCTTCATCTGCTGCTTCTGATTACAGGCTGGGAGCAGAAGGAAATAAACATTTGTATACAAAAAATTAACAAGGCCTAAACACTGACAACTGAAGATCCAGCTGGACAGAATGTCTCACCTCCCAAACCACCTCAGATGGAAAATAAAAAAAAAACATCTAAACCAGCTCCACTTCCTGCTCTCTGTAAGCAAAGACTGATAAATAACCCAGTGGAAAACACATAATTTGCTACTGGGTTTCAAAATTCAAGTACAAAGCAGATCTGAGGAGAGGGAGAGGCTCCACTGGCTTTCATTTTTTCAATTTTGCAGAGCGATAAACATTTTAAATTGGGTCAACAGCTCCTGCTGAAATGCCACTGAGATCACGATCTTCCTCAGCAGAACGAGTTTGACTAGTTGTTTTTTGCTAAATCTTTAAATGTCTTCCTTTTGGTGGTCCCCCAACTTTATTGAAGTGGCTTCTTTTATACAATGATTAAAGAGACTTAAAGAGAGGAAGAATAAAGGAAGAAACTGTGCAGCCATTTGAAGCAGCTCAGTTTGGATTCTTACAATCAAATTTTAGTTAAATACAGTCCAAAATCTGCCACGAGTGTTCAGGAGCATGCACAAGCTCAGTAAAATGTATGAAAATCTGACAGTGAGATTATGATATTTCTTGTGTACAAGTGGAAATGTGGGTGAGACAGTTGTACTGGGAAGGTTCAAAGTCAGGAGGGCTCTGTCCTTTGTAGATGGGTTATTTTATTTTTAAAAGTTTTGAAATTTATCTGTGTATTTATTGGAAATTAAAATGGATAAAATTTGGATCAAAAACAATATTGTTGAACTTTGTATGAAAATCAGATTGAAAAAAAACATTTGCAGTGTAAACTGCAATGTGTTACCAGTAGTTTTCTAGATGTTTTACCCACTGTTGGACTAAGAGCCTTTTAAGGAACTCAGTTCCTCTACCTGCGTTTCCACCAGAGGCACCAGGCTCTAAATTAAGTTCCAAGGAGATTGTTTTACTCCCTAAAAGTAATACTTTCCAAAAGTACAGGAACTTTGGGGGTGGGGTTAACTTGCGTACTGCTTCATTCACAAAACAAGGAAGTACTCTAGTATGATTTAGGATGAGGGGAGGACATTTCTCTGTGTTTGTTAACATTAAAAGTAAAGTTAGGCTTTGTTGTCGGGCTTCACGACTCATTTTAAAAAAGAGACAGAAAAGAGAGTAAATGAAGAGAGGGAGCAGTGGTAGCGAGAACAAAGCCGGTAAATGAGTGAAATAAAACGTTATTTTCTGATTGTTTCATGTCATTATGTTCTACAGCAGAAATAAAGCCATCAAACACTCAGAAGATGATTTACTGTGGAGACACACTGCATTTCTCCTTTTCATCCATTCATTACATCCAACTCATGCAGCAGTGAATATAAAGAACAGCAGGAAATCTGTGTTGTTGTTTCCTCATGTGTACTGAGTTTCTGTCATTTTTTAATTCCTCATGGGTCTAATTTGCAGGATCTACCTGGTTCCTCAGATGCGTCAGATGTAAACAGGATGAACAACAGGGACTTTTAGTTCTGTGTTTAGTTCCTGAGATTAGTTCCTCTGTTTCCAAAGTACCTGGAGCTTCCTGGTCCCAGGAACCAAATCAGTTGCTCATTTGTGTTTTCCCAACATTAATCTTTGCGTGCTATAACTGGAAGCATTTTTGAGCTGTGTTACAGGAGGACTTTTAACTGTGGTAAACAGTTTTCATAAAGTCCTCTGATATTTTGAAAAGTGTATGACGCCTGCAGCTTGATGGTTGCAGTTCAGATGTTGGAATATTTACACATAACTTACATATATGTTCATTTGTGTAAATGTATTATTATGTACATTACCAGTCAAAAGTTTGGACACACTTTCCCATTCACTGAAGGGAGAAAATGTGTCCAAACTTTTGACTGTTCTACAGTAGGTTATAGTCATTTCATTTTTGTTCATTAGTCTTTTGCTGGTTTGGTCTTGTCTTGTCTCTGATTGACATGAGTCAGCACTAATCCGCACCACCTGCACTGGTCACACTCAGCAGGTAGAAATACCTGAGGTGTAATATGGTTTGTCCACACTGAAGAAGGCATCTATGCCAAAACATCTGTCTGTCTTTGTGCTCAGCCATGTAAGTTAATAAAAAGAGAGATTTCTAAGACATATTTCAGAGTGTGAAAGCTTTTTTGACATTTGAAACATTGTTAACAGCAATTTTTGAGCGTGGGGAAACAAAGAGGGTGAAAATCTGACAAATTCAGTCCAATGAAGATCATCAAAGTCATTAGGGGCACTTTACAGGTTTATACTAATTTCCTGGAATTTTTTGAGCAGCTTGCAGGTGTTTAAATGTTAATTAGGACATTTGGTACAAATTATAGGAAAAAATTGAAAAAAGTTAGAAGTTGGTTTAGTTGGTAAGTACCCACTCATTATAGACTATTTTGGTTCATATGTAGATGTTCTTTTTCGAAATTTTTTTAATAAATGAGACTCTTGACAATTCTTTAACTGGCAGAAACAGTTTCAGTGTGTAGTTTTGCATGCTAAACCTAACATTATCTCACTAGGCTTTTTCAGTCATTTCATAAAAGTAGCTGCTGTGTAACTGGAAATTCTTAGGACATTTCTTTGAAAGCATTATGTAATTTGGTATTACGGGAAATGTTCTTATTATAGAGTTTTTAAGGAATAACCTAATATGCTAATATGTAGTTTAACACAGACACACAACTTAACGGAAAGATATTTCTTATGATTTGAACCAAGTCACACCACCCTCTCTATAAAATGTCCTAAAAAATAACAGTTAAATACCTGCAAATTACTCTGAAGATTTCCAGGAAATTAGTATAAAATTAAAGGAGCTGTAAAATAAAGTGTTACCAGATTCATCATCTGGGAACCATTAATGTCTGTACAAAATTTCATGCCAATCCATTCAATAGTTGTTGAAGTATTTCAGTCTGGACTAAGTGGTGGACCACCCGGCATCAATAGAACCATGCCACTAGCATGGCTAAAGATCTTCAGAGATTTTCACACAAGACTAAAAAGAAAAGCCTTATTTAAAGGCATATTTCATGCATATCTGGCCAGTAGCTTTTAAAAGATATTGTCATGGACAAAAGTATTAGTTAAGAGAAAATGGTCAGCACAAGAGGTCACCAAAATAATTAGGATTCATCTAGTGGGACCCAGAAATTTCCACAGAAAATTTGATGGAAATTAGCCAAAATATCACTAACAAAAATGTAACTAACAATGTATTTAGTACTCAATTTGATTTAAAACTCAAGCCTAAATCACACTAAGATGATTTATAGGTTTATAGGAGTGAGAAGAAGTTGCGTCCTCCAGTAAAAATACCAACATGGCCGCTGTCCAAGCAGCCCGGCGTCAGTCTGTTGATTTTGAGTCCAGTCAACCTCTCAGATCTCGATCCTACATCAACACAACAACTCTGTCAGACTCCTCGGGGGCCATAAAATGCATGAGTTTAGTTGGTGGGCAAAGATGGCACCAGAAACAATAACATGACTGCAGGGGAAAACTGGCAACCCTGTAATAAAACACACAGCCTGTTTGAAAGAAACCACAAGACTGTGCAAGAGGTCACTGACTTCTGCAGATCACCGGACACTCGTTTCTGTTTAACACGAGTTAATAACTGCAGACAGTAGACTCAGCTTCAGATCAAAGGTCAGAGCCACAGCAGACTGACTGTCATGAAAGAAATGATGTACACATTTCCTTCTGTGTGATGGTCAGATAAAAAGATGAGAGCGACCAGAGAGAAGAGGTATAACATTGTTATTCTAAACAGGAAATGATAATTCTGCTTTACTGTAAACTTTGTTACATAACTCTTCAGATGAGATAACCCTTCTTTAATTCTATATGGGAGGTTTACAGTGAGGATGTGGAGCAAGAACACTAAAACTGGTCTCTGCTGCTAGAGAGTAGAGCTGCAACACTTAGTTCACTAATTTCCAGTTAAAGTAATCGCCAACTATTATAAGAATCAATTCATTGTTTTGAGTCATTTTTTAAGAAACAATGTCCAGATTCTCTGATTCCAGCTTCTAAAATGTGAATATTTTCTGTTCCTTTAGTCCTTTATGACAGTAAACTTTGGGCGGTGGACTGTTGGTCAGACAACACAGACATTTGAGGATGTCACCCTGGGCTTTGGGAAACAGTGATAGACATTTTTCACCATTTTCTGACATTTTATAGACCAAACCAATCGATTAATTGAGAAAATAATTTACAGATTAATTGATCACACCGTTGCCTAGCAACAGCAAAATGCCTTTCACTACCAAATATGATTGAAACAAGTCCTCCAAATTAAATAACAAAAAATGTAACTTGTAACGGTGTAAAAGTGTTTTCTGATCTGATGTCTCTATCAGCAGGACAGTTGGAAAAATTAAACCATTTTCTGATCTGTCACTTCTTTTGGTTAAAACATGTCAGTGAGTCACACCGCTGCACTGGGTCACATGTTCCTTCGTCATGAAGAGTTTGGTCACGTTAGTTTGTTTAGAAACGGCTCCAAAGAGTAATAACAGTGATAAGATTGTAACTCTCAGGAGAGAGGTTCCTTGTAAGGCAGACAGCACTGAGCATGTGCATGATCACAGTTCTGTTTACAGCTTCGCTAGCTTGTTGTGCTACATATCACAACCTCTTGACTTTGTACTACATTATGAATTTCTCAAAGAACTTCAGTACATGGTCCCTGCAAGAATTTTCATAAAAATTGACACAAACCAATGACTGCCTGGAAGGGAGAAGATCTAAAAACTTAAGAATTGATTTGGAAAGTTTAAAGATGTAACTTTTAGTTAATGGGCTGAAACATGAAAAACTACTTGCATGGTGAGATGAAAGTGAGGGAACAAACAGTCATGATGGAGGCACAATGATCTTCATCTGCAGCAACCACAGAAATCAGTTTTAAGTTTCCGCTCTTTTACGAATAAATTTAATTTCTGTCGACCATCATTCTCCAGGGGCAGGCGCCAAGCAAGCTTTACAGATGAAAATCATCTCATTTTCTTCTGAAACCCTCCATATCAAACAATATTGAACACAGGCCGACCCTTAAGCATCACTTCCTAGCTGGGCAACTCAATGCCTCATTACAGTCGAGGCCATTAAAGCGGCGGGAGGATCCGTGCTGTCTGAGCCCAGATATTTTCATAACACAGTCCATATGTTCATGTGGAGGCTCAGACCGCCGCAGCCGGGGACACAGAGGTTTCCGTGCAGGGGAGAATGAGCGGGAGGGTGGGAGGGGGGGTTTAGGGTGGGCCTTTCATCCACAGAGGTGGTGGAAACGAATCTGCCGTCAAGATCACAACGCCAAGCCAGAGGAATCCAAATACTCCCCCCCCCCCCCCCCCCCCTCCACCACCACCAACCCCCCACCGCCCACTGTGGGAATGTGGTTTCCTTTACACACACACTCTGAGGTTAAGGCATTATGAAATCAGTCTGTAGGTGTGTTTTCCTGTGAGCTTGCATTTATTCATATGCATTAGGAAGAAATAAAGTGTGTGTGTGTGTGTGTGTGCACGCTCTTGTACATCTGTCTTTATGAGGGCCAACATTTAAATGCATTTTTGCACTCAATGACTGTGTGGACACACTGTGGATTTTGGCCTCCATCACTTCCATTAAAGCACATTTGAAGGGGATCTTTCAATATCCAGTATGAACAGGAGGAATGACTACAGCGAGGAAAACCTCTTTCACTGTTCATATGGACACCTGACTGCGAGTATTTTTTAAATGCATCTTAGTTTTATCCTTCTTTCTACATACTGTGTTTCTACATTATATGGTTAAATATTGTTACACATGTTATACTTACATGTTTTATACATTTATAATTTTTATGTTTGTCTTATGTCAGCATATTGCAATGAAATCAAAGTAATTCAATCAGCAAAGTCTGGTGAAGTCTGCACCGCAAGCAGATTCTCAAAGTCTGCAGAAAGTCTACATGAGCCCTCTTTCGGACTTGATGACTTGTGTATTTGGACAGCTGTAGGCTTTGACCTGATGATGGCACCATAGACAAAAGGTCAGAGGACCTCAAAAGTGATTACAATTCATCCTGAATGTTGAGATATTTCAGTCTGGACCACATTTTTTTAGTTTTGGAAAGTGAAAATCATTTTGGAAAGGGGGACATTTAAAAAGGCGGACATTTTTGGGGAATGTGAAAACCTTATGGGAAAGAGAGAACCTTTTAGAAAAATAGGCCATTTTTGAGAAGTAAGGCCATTTTTATGTAGAGTGAGGACTCAATATTGGCTTTGTTGTTCAAACCTAGCCCTTAAACCCTTTTTTATTTACTTCCTCATTTGTCTAATTTAACGGCTGAGAAACATTTGTAGTTCCTGGACTTGTTGGCTTCTCTGGTTCTGTTGATGGTAAAGAGCCTTTAGTTATCCAGGGAAAGTTAGCCAAAGGCTAATTCATCCCAAACTAAAAACAGAGCTCTGTTTAAAACAACAGATTCTTGAAGAGTGAACTGAACTGAACTGTTTCTGCTAAACTTCAGAAACAAACACAGATGACTGTGTTCACCAAACAATCTTCCTCAGATTTACACTCAACAAACTGTTCTCCTGTGTCCCTCCTACACAGAAATGCAGTGCATGCAATTACCAACCACAGTCTGTAGCTGATGGGGCATCCCATTGACTGTCAAAATGTCCCGGGCTGAAACACACAGTGCATATATGTGTGTGTATGCGTGTGCTTTTGTTTTAAAAGGATGAAATTGGAAGATGCATTTAGGCAGCATCTGATGAGTTGAGGGAGAAGATCTGAGGGAGTCACTGATCACTGGTTATCCAGGAGAGAGGCTGTAGTAACAGCAGCTGGTGATTTAAAGGATACACACACACGTGCACACTAGTTCTGATGCCATATCTCAGGTGACGTTCACACCGAAATCAGCCCTGCGTTAAAACCATGGATGTATTATAAGAACTGAATACCAGACTCAAAGATGGCATCTATTCAGTCGAATGAGAATTACTCATCTAGCCAAAAAAGTCTGTAGGTTCTC
Source organism: Scomberomorus guttatus (assembly GCA_038419695.1). Taxonomy (NCBI): domain Eukaryota; kingdom Metazoa; phylum Chordata; class Actinopteri; order Scombriformes; family Scombridae; genus Scomberomorus; species Scomberomorus guttatus. Next base: position 32,688,669 of record CM076453.1, read on the forward strand.
GGGTTGTGCAGACCGACTAAACATGCAGAATAGTGTTTCTCCCGCTCGGCCTGTAGATTCTTCATCAGGATGATGTCATAGATTTTAAAATGACTTTTTTAGACTCAAGGAAAAATTCATAATACAAAGAGTAATAATTGGCCTTATTTGAAGCTCTAGGTTTCCTGTCAACAGTTTTACAGACGTCTCTTTTACAATGGTGGTCTGTGGGAAAAATGCTTTTTGGGCTGTAGGGGCAATATTGTGAGTGACCACTAGGAGTAATTGGCAGCAAGGCTGAGGGGCGGCGCCATATCCAGTTCTCTTAATCCATCCATGGCTAAAACAGTACAATGGGCTGCGTTGGTGGGGGCGTGTTGTTTAAAGTAAGAGTGAGACAATGAAATGAAAAACAGCGGTTTGTAATACTCACAGACAGGATTTTACAACTTTGGAAAGTTATGTGGAAAGGCAACTGTTTTATCTTTTGTCACAATGATCGTGAGGTAAACCGTCACATACGGCGTTCACCTTACAAAGTAATCCACCAGTAATGTAATCATGCATGTATGTGATTGGCCATTGCAGCAAGTTGTTGAATGATGTCGGGTTGCGATGCAGCAAAAGCGTTGCACCCCCGCTGTCTCAACGCACTGCACATGCATTAACTGCTGTATGACTGTTATGTTTGAGCGATGGCTGTAGGAAAGGAGATGTGCAGTGTAGATGTCACAGGTCCACTTGGTTCTGAGTAAAACGAGACCCTATCCAGGACCCGTGTAGGCCTGGGTACAAATTAACTGGGTATAATTAGGTCGGGTAGGGTCTTTACTGTCACAGGTCTCTGCTCACAAATGCAGGTGACCAACAGCACTGTGCCTAAACCAATCAGCAGCTGCCACGTCTTGAGGCTGAAGTGCCACCGACATCCGCTAGATGCTCCAACTGACTCCCGTTCAAAAAGCCTTATAGTAGCTTTGATGTCTGCCGTGTGGGCGTTGATTGACAGTTGGCTCCGGGACTCACACTGAGTCAGACTACTGTTGCAATATTTCACTAAGTTTAATGTTACTTGGTTACGATACCTGCCCTGTTAGCACACATGAACCTGGTCTTAACACATCATGTCTGACTCTGATGAAGGACTGAAACTGCTGGTGCAAATTTCAAAATAAATCCAGTCCAGTCTTCTTAGTAGCTCTGAACTTCAACAGAAACAGGACTAAACACCTATAGAAAGGCTGGTTTGCTCATAATGCAAAAGAAAACAAACAGTTAGACTGAAGAAAAATTAAGAGAAAACTTTCCGATCCATATACTGCAAGAAGCCTCTTAGCACAGACACACGCTGTCTGATGTTCAAAGCTCATAATGAATAAACACAGATGATCAAACATGGTGATATTTTAATTATAAGTAACACCGGAAAGTTTTACTGATGCAGAGACAGTTTTAAGATGGGAGACATTCTGTTTGTGCCATAATTAACCTTTAAAAGACAAACTGTGATGTATTTCTTCCTATATATTGAAATTACTGTAAATGCTGTTTAGCTGGATGAAATATTTATTCAACATGAAATCACAGTTAAAAAGGGCAAATCCATGTGTATGTTTAACAGAGGGACTCACAGGGATCGTGTTCACTGTGACTTTTGTCTTCGGGTTGTAATGTGAGGTTAACCACTGGAATCTCAGCTCTGGCTGGGTTAAAGTACTGGGTCCACATGTAATGTCATTTAATCACAGTGACAAAGAATGAGAAAACAAATTAAGAAATATATGAAGAGATAAAGATACAAGTTGCTCCATATTCATTTCGGCAAAAAAATGAATAGATATATACTGTGTAACAGCTCTGAGACCCTTATGATTTCCTTTTCTCTCTGCGACACAGATTTTCTCAGGGTTGTTGAGTTTATGTGGTTTCACTTATTTAACTGGTTTGAAAAGAGCAGACTGGTGTGCATTGTAAGACATTGTTCAGCAGAATTAGACAGAAGGCACAGGGTAACAAAAGTGCAAACTGCGCAGAAAAATACATTTTACGTACATTTCATGATCCCTGTGTCGCAGACCACCCCGCTCCAGAGTTTGTATTTGGTTTGTTAGCACCTCCAATTTCACAAATGTGCCAGACTTCACAGTCTGACAGGATGAGCTAATGTTAGCTTCACAGACTGACGGGACGAGCTAACGTTAGCTTCACAGACTGACGGGACGAGCTAACGTTAGCTTCACAGACTGACGGGACGAGCTAACGTTAGCTTCACAGACTGACGGGACGAGCTAACGTTAGCTTCACAGACTGACTTGACGAGCTAATGTTAGCTTCACAGACTGACGGGACGAGCTAACGTTAGCTTCACAGACTGACGGGACGAGCTAACGTTAGCTTCACAGACTGACAGAAAGATCAGTTTGATCAGTTATCTAAAAAAAAAAAAAACAGTGAATCCATGTACTCCACTTTGCAAACAGCATTCATAAAGCTGTGGAATAAGGGCATTTTTTTGTTGAGTTGAAACATTTTCAACTTGTGTAAACATGTCTTCACCTCAGACTATGTCTACATTTGTGCAAATACCTCAGTCCACATTAAAATGCCAAAACAGGTAGTTCTCCTCCTACTGGGCATGTGCAGAGGACAGACAGTCGTAGGCGTGGGCCCCGTTCATTCCTATGAAAGTAGCTCAGTGGCAGATGGAGCAAGAAAAATTCAGTTGTGTGGCTCTTCTAGACTTTCAAAATGTGATCGGACCGAATGGATCAAATTGTGATAGTGAAACCAGTCATTTCATGGGGGTTGTGATACTCAAAAAAATGTATCCACTGTTTACAGCTGCTCCTTTCCTCATGATTGTGTGCAGGAAAAATGCTTTTTGGGTTCCTGTCGGCCCCAAAAGTTATAATTCCACGGTTTGGCCCCTATGTTAGATTGGCTTCAAAGCCTGGTGCTGTTCCTGGGGTCCTGGTCTCAGTCCCTGCAGCCAAGAGCAAAGTTGTACCCGTTCCCACTTACCTGTGACTTGCTATTGACTTTATATGCAATTGCTCCACATCTAAAATTTGCCTGACAGCTCTAGAGATGAAAAAATTTAACTCAGGTCACGATAGTTAATCTAAAAATGATTAATTGTTCAGACCTAGTTCATGGTTGCTTAAATGAATTAAATATAAATAAAACTTTTAACTTGTAACACACTGAACTGTAAAAATATTAAGTTTTATATCTAACATCCATTTTAGTTCATGTAGGTCAGAGGTCAGCAATTAATTTCAACTATGGGCCAGTTTTTTCAGGGTTTGTTTTATTTTTTATTGTTGACAACGTTAACGACAATTGTCTGCCTTCCTGCCTGATGCTGATTGGAGTGGATGAGTGAGACTTTTCTTCCAGAGAGGATTAGACCTCAGAGGAGCTCAGAAAACTGGGATTTAAAACCTCCCTCCCTCTCTCTCTCTCTGTACTGTGTGTGTCTAAGTCTCTCGCCCCCCCTCCCTCCCTGCCTCTCTGCTCTCTAATCGCTGTGTTGTGGTGGTGACGCCTTCTCCTCCCTCTCCTCTCCTCTCAGGGCTGTATATAAGTGTGGATGGCTGGCTTGTGTATCAGACTGACAGACTGAGGGACTGAATGCAGGCTTGCTGGACGCACGGCGCCGAGGGCCACCATGACCCCTGCCGTGACCCCAAAGAAGAGACCCCCACCTCCCCACGGACTGCTGGTTTTTGTTGGTGTGCAGCATCTACAGGTGAGCTGTTAAACTCAGGTGACAAGTTCTCACCAGCTCAATGTTGAAAGCTTCTTTTATGTTTAACCAGGCTAAAATTTAACTCTACTCCAGCTTTTGTTTTGTTGAACAAAGAGGAAGATGAAGTGTATTTTTATAGCCTGAGGGAGGCGGCAACCCTGGGTGTTACAGCATGGCTCGAGCTGTTTTGGGTGATGCAGGAAGGAGGCGGAGGAGAGAGGAGGGGGGCGCCATGTCATGCCAGGAATGTTGGCTCACCCTTAACAATACCCTTGCAGTGGAGAAAGTTTTTCTTATTTAGAAAAACACAGCAGCTCATTTTTTAAGTCTCTGAGTGTTGTTTTTACCCAACAGGCATTAAAGGATGGGTTTACAATCTTTCAAGTCTGTCTTAAAACAGTCAGGAGCCCAAATGAAGAGTGAAACCTGTTTTTCTTGCTGTAATCATTCCTCCTGTTCATACTGACCATTAGAAGATCCCTTCATAATGCACTTACAATGGAAGTGATGGGGGACAAAATCCACAGTCCTCCTTCTGTGCAAACATGGATTTCAAAGTTTATCTGAAGCTAATATGAAGCTTCAGCATCCAAATGAGTCAAATCAAGTAGATATCTTTCAACGTTACAGTCTTTTTAGTGCCAAAGTCCCTCTTTTTGTTACTATACTTCCACCGCAGCTCAACAGGGAAACACTGTCCGAGGAAACACAAAGAGGGAATTTGATGCTAAAAAGACTGTAAATGTGGCAGATATCCACTTAATATGACTAACTCAGACTGCTGAAGCCTCATATAAGCTTCACATCTACTTTTAAATGCATTTTTGCACTAAATGACTGTGTGGACACACTGTGGATTTTGGCCTCCATCACTTCCATTAAAGCACATTTGAAGGGGATCTTTTAATATCCAGTATGAACAGGAGGAATGATTACAGCGAGGAAAACCTCTTTCACTGTTCATATGGACACCTGACTGCTGTTTGAAGACACACTTGAAAAGTTGTGGACCTGTCCTTTAAGGCTGTGCTCAAAAGCTGCACATCAGTTCTGGCTGAGACATTGAAGGTCCCATTAAAGTAGAGTTTCAGTCATTTGGCAGATGCTCTGACTCACAACCACTTACAGTAAACAGTCAGAAAAGTTGACAACACGGGAGGTCACAGTTTGGAGGAATGTCAGTGAGAGCAGCCGGCTATAAAAAGCTCTTTTCTGTTTATGAGTGAGTGTTTTCCGTGGTTAAAGATCATAAGCAGAGGCTGGGAGTCTTGATTAGCTGACAGGATTTCAGGATTGTGCATTAAAAGTTGCAGTGAAATGAGATGAGAAAGGATGAGTTAATCTGAAGGATGCTGTCTCTGCCTTCACTTCAATGCAACGTGCAAGTGTTTGCATGCAAAGCTTGTTTATTTCTACAAAAGTGAGATAATATCCTTGTAGGTCAGGTGTGTGTTGAAAGTTAATAAATGTCACATAACGAGGGGACAAAGCTTAAAATAACTTCATATCTGCACACAGCCCTTAATGTAAACTCACAGTCCTTCAAATGGCTTTATTTAATGCTTCAGGTTTCCTTTACTCTGCACTTGTAGAGTTCAGGCCACCAAAACCTTAAATGCAATTTACATTAAATTATTAATATCCAATGTAAGGACAAACTCACATTCTCCAATCAAATTCAGTTGTTTTGCCTTTAAAAACAACTCCTGAATACATAAAATCTAAAAATCATCTCAAATGAGCAATTCTGGAGACTTATGTTAACCAAAAGAACTTCTTTAAATGAATGATATACAGCATATTGATATGTCATGATATGTATTGATATAGGGAATCACATTTTTGTAGTTGATCATCACACTTACAGCTGTAACCATTAGTCAATTAATTGATTAGTTGCCAACTATTAAATTACTATTAAATTATCACCAACTTTTTTGATAATCAATTAATAGTTTTGAGTCACTTTAAAGAAGAAAATTTCCAAATTCTCTGATTCCAGCTTATAATATTTAATATTTTCTGGTTTCTTTAGTCTTCTATGACAGTAAATCTTTGGGTTGTGGACTGTAACAAACAGAACATTTGAGGACGTCACCTTGCACTTTGGGAAGGACTTCTGACACTTTATAGACAAAACAACTAATCGATTAATCGAGAAAATAATCATCAGGTTCATCGATAATGAAAATAATGGTTGGTTGCAGCCCTAATCAGACTGCATGATGAGGGGAAGTCAAATTGGATTTTTGTTGCTTCAGATGCATTTGAAGTATTTTAGATATTCACTCCAAAAACAAACAAACACACAGGTGCTCTTGAAGAAAGAACTTCTGTTTATTGATCCACAGGGGGGAACCTTTGTAGAAGTACAAGATACAGACAGGTGACAAATTAAAGTATAAACCAACATAAAGTGTGTTAGTAAGGTTTTGGGCCTCCAGAACAGCTTCAGTGCTCCTCAGCAGTGATTCTACAGTCTGAACTCTACTGGAGGGATGAACACCGTTCTTCCAGAAGATATTCCCTCATGTGGTGTTTAGATGATGGTGGTGGAGAGCTCTGTCTAACACGTCGCTCCTAAACCTCCCATAGCTGTTCAGCTGGGTTGAGATGTGGTGACTGTGAAGGCCATAGCATATGATTCACATCATTTTCATACTCATCAAACCATTCAGTGAGCCCTCGTGTCCTATGGATGGAGGCACTGTCATCCTGGAAGAGACCCCTCCCATCAGGATAGAAATGTTTCATCATAGGATAAAGGTGATCACTCACAACAACTTTGTATTGATCTGCAGTGATGCTTCCCTCTAAGGGGACAAGTGGAGCCAAACCATGCCAGCAAAATGCCCCCCACAGCATAACAGAGCCCCCAGATCCCCTCACTGTAGGGGTCAAACATTCAGACCTGTACCGTTCTCTTGGTGAACGCCACACATGCACTGACCCACATGCTGAGAATATAGTGAAGGATGACTCATCTGACCATATCACTTTTTTCCACATCTCTGTAGACCAGTGCCTATGCTTTTTGCACCACTGAACTCAAATGTGCATTCATCTTTGTAATGAGGGGTTTATGCACTGCAGCCCTACTATAATATCCCTCTCTATGTAATTGTCGACGGACTGTTCTTGCTGACACGTCCTACATTGACATTCTCAATCACCTGAGGAAGAGTCGCTCTTCTGTCTTTCCTTACATATCACACTAATGCACGAGCATCACGGTCATCAAATGTGTGCAGTCGACCACAATTTCTGCCCCTATTTACTGACGTCTGTCCCATAGATCTAAATGCAGATGTCACTTCAGTCACTGTTCCTATTGAAACAGCCAGCTGAGCAGCCTTTGTGACTGAAGCTCCTGCCATCCGTGCCCCAACAATGAACCCTCTATCAAAGTCACTTAGATCTTTTCTTCTTGCCATCTTGATACAAAATCAGAGTCACCTGGACCTGTTTGACACTTTTATACATACCACAGAGCATGACTGGGTGTTAATTGCTTAATTATACCCTGCAGTGCACCTGTGTGGGAGCATCTGCATTCATTATGTTTCTCCACTCATTTATTCAGGGTTTTCCTTTGATTTGTTGTCTGTATATACATATTTCAGAGATAATTCTGAGAGAAATCTAAGTACTAGCTGTGTTAATTTAGAAAACAAGCAAACTTTTGTGAATGAAATACCAAGTATCATTACAGTGATGGTAAATAATTGTTAAAATATCCATATGTTTACATACATACATCATTTTGTAACTACACATTGATTCATACTGGAGCTAGATGATTACATTAGCGGCCAAACTTGAAGTTATCGTAGATGTCTCAGACTATATGTCGGCCTATATAAAGTATGATAAGATATCGCTGCAAAAAGAAAAAAAAGTGTCTCAGTTACATAGTTTGCCCATCAGAGAGCACCAACAAGTATCTATGCTGTAAAAGGTCCCGCTCAGTACATACAGTATCTTGGTCACAATTCTTTAAGAACCTAATTTAGGTGATTCTTATCAAAAATGTTTGTGTATGTTTGTTTAGGTAAGAAAATAGATAATAAATTAAATGTTATTATTGGATGTTTTTTTATTCTAAAATATTTATATCAGTACCAGCCTCAAAAATCCATCACTCTGCCTCTAAATCACACCGTATGTACAGTATGTATTGCCAGCAGTGAGCATGTACTGAAACTAAAACTTCATGGCTAAAAGTGTCTTATTACTGGTATTTTGAGATCTACAAATTTTAGGTAAAAATCTTTAAAGAGTATAAAAACATTAAAAAGCTTTATTTAAACATCTTTTGTTTTTTTTTAAATTGAAAATACAAACTCTCTTCACAACATTAAATATGCAACATCGTCATCGTCTCTGCTGATAAAATATCTTTGTCTACCTTCTTCCTTGATAAACGAGTGTTTACATTGACTTTAGAGCTCTGATACCGAGACGGGAACAAACTGATATCTTGGACAAAGTAAAAACCATCATGTAGCTCCCTTTGAAAAATATACGATCCTGGATGGAAAATAATTGTTCTCCCTCCCTTTCATTATTTTCATCGCCATCAGTTTTGTCTTCTCTCTTCCCCTGAGGTCATCCATCTGTTTTCTCCATCTGACAAGTCTACCCCAAACCCAAACTCACCAATCATCTTCATCCTGGCAGACGGATTTTTGGAGGCTCGGCTCCTCACTAGGCGCTGTGATTAGCTTTGGCTCCGCTGAGTGGAAAGATTTGCGCCTTGGTGGTTCCTGTTCTCCAGCTTTTGTTTTCAGGCTCTTGTGTGAGGACATGAATCATGACCACATTCAGTCACCAGCAGTATTTATTAAAATGCTTCTCTTTGCTTTGGTTAACATGGTTCAACCAGTATTGTGTGTGATTCACGGAAGGTCATGCAGAGTCATGTTACTGAGCGTTTGAAGAGATGACGATGATGATGAGGAGATTAGCCACAGTCCAGTTTGGAAGATTTTCATTGTTCCTTTTCAGTTTAACCATCACATGCTTCTCTGAGTGTTGAAGCCTCATCTTTCTGGACAGTTCCAGAGTGCTTAGATACTCTGTTTTCACTGGATGAAGATGAGCTTTAATACACGACTGACAGCATTTATCTGACTGAGCATTTTACTCAGGCTACCAACCCGGTCTTACAATCTGCGTACAAATAGCACAACTTTACACTTTCAAATTGCATGCAGTGCATGCCACAGTCCAATTTTGCGTGCAGGTGATACACCATTTTAACACTGCTTTTTTAAACCTTTTTGTGTCTCATTTAACGTTGTTCATTAGGTTTAGGCACAAAAACCACTTGGTTAGGGTTAGGGAAAGATCATGGTTCAGGCTAAAACAGTAAAATGTGGTAAAAATCTCCGGCTAAAATGCCCGACCTGACGTTAAAAAAATTCAGGTTAAAATGCCCGACTGGCACTCACAATCGCTGGTTAAAATGCCCGACGTGACATTAAAAATTTCTGCCCAACGTTAAATGCCCGATGTGACAAAGATGTCCAGTTGGTGGCTCAAACAGTGCTCGCCTGCTGCTTTTGCAACATGCAAGTCAAAAGTCAGGGCTTCGTTTGTGATGGTTCTTTCTACCTCGTCGATGAGCTGACATTGGCTCGTTGAGCATGCCCATAAATGGCCGTCTGTTCTGTAGCCTTGGTTGCTAAGATGGTTGCTACGGTTTTTCGATGTGTTGTTCACGTTGGCCACTCTCATATTTCGGATCGGATTTCTGCTTGAACATGTATGGATGTATTTGAGAAGTTGACATTTTGAGTAAAGAACAAGAAAAAAATCCTGCTACAGGTTGTTTCATGGTTTGTTGATGTGGTCGTCACAGTGACTGGAAGTCAGCCTTGACATGGCTTCCTGAAGCTGACCAATGAGAACAGAGTGGGCTCATCAGGAGGGGGGCCTTAAAGAGACAGGAGCTAAAACGGCCTGTTTCAGACAGAGGCTGAACTGAGGGGCTGCATAAAGGGCCAGTATAAGATAAATAAGGAGTTTTTAACTGGAAATCATGCAAAGATATTCCAGTAGAGCCCCAGAATATAAATATAGAGCTGGAAATGTGCAGAATATGTGTCCTTTCAATACTTTTAGAGGCCTGAAGAGATAAACTTGTCTAGTAATAATAAACTAGAAAAAGGCTTCTCTGTCTGTGTGTCTGTATGCTACAGGTGCTAACTGACGTGAATCTTGTTTTTGAAAATCTGTTTTGTCCAACAATATAGATTACACTGATAATTGATAATCAATTAATTGTTTATTTAGCTAAGCATGGTATCAAAACCCCAACCATTTTCTGGTTGCAGCTTATCCAATGTGAGAATTGCTGCTTTCCTCTGTGTTATATTCTTATATCTTATATTCTTTATTGGAATCTGGGTGTTGTTGGGATTTGGACTGTTGGTCAGACAAAACAAGACATTTGAAGACATCACCTTGAACTCTGGGAACAAGAGATTTTATGAACTGAATGATTAATCAGTCAATCGAAAAATGCATCCAGAGATCATTCAATAAATGAGTTAATAATTCGTTGCAGCCCTAGATCTTTTATCCATCATGTTTATTACATGTCCTGTATGAGGTCTGCGTGTTGTCCATGCAGCTTGTATAACATGCACATATAGTTTAAAGTGGAACAGATCTGATGTTCTGCTTGATGCAGTACAATGTTTGAATAAAGAGCACCACTGTTCTTTTATGCTTAATTTATGCAACCATTACAATGTGACCGTGTCATTGGAACTACGTGTTAGAAAACAGACCCCCTTTTTTGTCAGATACTGACATAAAACACTGCAAAAACAATTACAAGAAATAATCTATGAAGAAAAAAGGAACTTGGACCAACTTATAATGTTTGTAAACTGAAATGGTTTCTGGGAATATTACAGGTAATTATCCATGATTGACTGATAAAATGAAAAATAACAAGCTGAGCATTTTTCAGATCATACAATCAGTTTTCAGGTTGAGTTATGAAACCTTTCCAGTTAATGTCTATGAAGATCAGCTTGTAGAGGCTTGAACAACATGCAGGTAGTTATTTATGGTTTGTAGATAGAGGTCTACAGGTCTTTTAAATCACCGGACAGCAGCATGAAATGTCAAATGCTTTCATGGTTTCTGAAGCGTGCACGCAGTCTGAATCAGACTGAGTGAGTAGTAATGTGACTTGGTGACGTCTAGTCAGTGTGGGAACATATTTACATGACAGATGGTCCGCGTGAGGGAGTGTTATTTTGGCTCTCGTCCATCATCCGCCCTCCATCAGGGGTTCGGCTTGATTCCCAAACATCAAACACAGGACATGCTTCAACCTCTCCTTCTCATCTTTCTACCCTCTTAGAAATGCCTCCATCAAACTGTCTGCTTCATTTACTCCTGAGTTCAAAATGTTTTTTTTGGGCATGAAATTCACTCATGTTCCAGGAATACCTGGTGTGAAATGAGCTCCTTTGAGATTGTCAAGGTTGCACAGCAGCACTCTGAGCTATACTCCAAAGATTGGCTTTACTTCATTCCTTTCATGATCACACAGATAAGAGGTCATGAACTGATCTGTTATCAGCTGTGCAGAGTTGCAGATAACTATGAGGTGATGTGCCAACATTTCTACCTTCTTCTTCACCTTTGCTCTGCATCATCATCTAGTTCAGGCTGCTGTTGAGAAGCAGAGGAACCGTCTAAACTTCAGACACTGGCAACTGTGGTTCAAATTCACCCCAATTTTCCAACAGAGACACTGAAAATTAGACCGTCTCTTGTATTCGTTGAATGAGGGGAACCATTCCACAAGAACCACAGACATCAACAAACTCTTATCTTAATCACTGCCAGACTGGCCCGCAGGCTCCGAGCTCCTCTGGATAAATAATTCACTTTGACACAAAGGACTTTAAACATGAACCCCAATATCTTTAATCTGAGGCTGGCCCCTTTGTCTTTTCTGTGATAAGAATTATTGACTGCAGCACATGAAGGCTTGGTCCAGTTCAGCCTCTCAGGTGGTCCCAGACTGTGGTCACATGGTAGGTTTTTTTGTGTATATGATAACCAAATTAACGGAGGAGTCTGTCCTCCCAAGAAAAATGACACAACAGGTCGTAATGTCCGTTACCCAAAAATTACCTATAGTTAGTTTGAGTGACAGCTGCCATCAGGCGGCTGTAGTAACTGTGAGTCGGAGCAGTGCTGCAGCTCAGATGATGTTTATATATGTGGACAGATTTCCTCATTCAGAGCAGGAGGGTGGATGGAGGCTTTAACCCAACAGTGGACTTTGCTGCAGGAGACGCTGTTTGTTTCCTGTTTCTAACCACGAGTTGGGGCAGTTTTTTAAAAAGCGTAACTACGATCGTCTCCTAACCTTAACCTCGTCGTTATTATTGTAGCCATGACGACGAAGGTGGCCTAACTAAGGAAGTAGTAACTTTAACCCACCACATGTCTCTCTGACCTTAACAAAGTGATCATTTTAACCCAAACATGATCTTTACCTAAACCTAACCAGACCTTAACCACAGCTGTCACATCATAAAACATCATTACTGTTTAACAGTGATGTGTGACAGTTTTGGGAAGAACAGACAGATGATGTCGTCCTGCTGATAGAAAGCGCTCCTATGTGTCGTTCTGGAGTCACATGGTCAAACCACATATCTCCTCGTTTAATTTGGTGCACTTGTTGTAACTGAGGCTCCTTTTAGATACAAAACAATCAAATTATCTAAATTTGAGTCTTGTTTCGAATCCCCACCAGGAGACTGTCCTCACCTAAAGCATGACAGCATTCGTTGTTTGTTCAAACACTTTGACGACCAGTGACAAGTGACATCTTGTGGTTAGAGATTAAATGATTCATCCATCAACAGAAAATTAATCTGAAAATATTTTGATTATGGGTTCATTGTTCCAGTCCTTCTTGGGTTTTTGGGCTTTTAGTCAGATAAATAAAGCGATTTGAATTTATACTTTGTGACTGAAATGCAGCCAATGTGTGCTGCATTTCAGATGGTTTTCTGTTGTCCTCACACAGAACAGATACACTGTACAGACAGGAAGTAGTCAAAGTGTGCTAGGTAGGATGCACTGATTCAGTGAGCAAATGCAATTTGCTTTTCTGCAGTTAACATAGAAGAGTGGTGTCAAGGAGCCAAGCAGAGCAGGACTGAACAGGACAGACATAACAGACGATTCAACAATGTCTGAACTGAAAACTGAACTTAAATACAAACTGAACTAATCAGACAACAGGGAACAGGTGGCAACACACAAGGCAGGCTGGGAGTGATTGGCTGGGAGAGACACTGGCAGCAGGGCTAACGAGGACGATGCAGGACAGGAGTGAAGGGAAAGTGTGGCGGGAACAGAAGAACAGAGACAGACTCAATAACCATAAACTGGACATAAAGACACACAGAGAGAACACAGGAACCCACAAGAACAAAAACACAAACCAACTGAGAATGCAAGAAAGTCAAATAACATAAACCAGCTAAACCAAATGATGAGCCAACATAAGTGTAACACAGAAAACCCAAAGAACACAAAGAGTCCCAAAACCATGAGGTGATCAACAAAGGCGGGAAAACACAGGAAGGTAACAACACAAGGAGAAAACATTTCAAAATAAAACAGGAACTAAACTAAAAATCCAAACACCAACAGAAAGTCTTGGCAGGAAGTGACAAGTGGTGTTTAAGACTCTGCCGAAGTGCTTAATTCAATTCAATTCAGTTTTATTTAGATAGCGCCAACAGAAGTTATCTCAGGGCGCTTTTCACATCGAGCAGGTCAGACCGTACTCTTTAATTTACAGAGACCCAGCATAATAACAACAATAACAATAACAACAACAATAGTAATAGAGCTTGTAATAATAATAGCAATAATAGCAGTAGCAATAATGGAGGCAGGACATCCACAGGACCACGCCACAGTCCCCACGGCCATGACCCACCATTCAGCCACTGGACCTCCCTGTGAGACGAGAAGAAGAAGTCAGGGAAGCATGTGACTTCACTTTTCATCTTGGGCCGACAATCATTTCTTTTAACCATGACAACAATCTCTCCCGAACTTCACTAAGTAGTTTTAGATGCTAAATGTTAAACAAACCATAGAGGTGATAGATCAGAAAATGCTTATATGACGTGTCTTTGTAAAGCTTTAAAAAAGACAGAAATACAAGTTAAAAAAGAATCATAAACATTCTTATCATTGAATTATGTCTGCTGTGCTCTCTGCCAAGCATGAGGTGGAAGTGGTTTCAGCACAAACTGAAAGCCGTTTAGCAGCCGTACGTCCATACATTTCCCCAACGCTGCAGTACAGGCAGCTTTGAAAAATGATCCTTCCTCACTGAATCAAATTATGTCCAATCCTGCAGGGAAAAACTGGCAGGAAAACAAAGAAAGGAAAAGACTTTGAATCCAAACCAACCTATCTGAAGGGGGGGGGGGGGGTCCTGCTTTTCCTTATCTATTTTCATCATTTTGTTTCCAGTGTACTCTCCACACTTGTGTGGTGCCTTCCTGAACCTAAATTTCAACACAGCCCAGAAGTTGGCACTAAAACTAAGTTCCAGGAAATTAATATTGTAGGACGTGTTTAGATAAGCACTGCTGGGATGTTTGTTTGAATATACAGGTGATCTTCTGACTCAGAACATCATAATGTGTGTTTTGTTGCCTTCTTATTTACTGTAGACTGTGTGCACAGTGTTGGTGAGTACATTGCTGATTTAAGTAAAGATTGTCACTTCTGCTAAGCCATCAGTATGTTAATGAAAAGTAAACCAGCAGTGAGGTCCAAACCTGAGGCCAGATGCATAAATGATGCGTACACAGAAGAAAAACATGCATCCGCCATTTCCTGCACATAAACTGGTATTTATAAGCACTTAATGTGCGGTGAGAATGTGAACACCTCATTCTGACTTCAGACCAGCGTACTCATGTTTCTGAAGCTGATGTGATGAGATGGAGATGAAATATAAGCTGACAGATGTAATCTGTAAAACATTGTTGGTTTATGTTAATAACCAACTGCACTGATTTTAATGCGTTTACACAGCGATCTGTAAAATGCCAATGAAAGGTGCATTTATAGATGTAATATTGATTAATTATTGTGTGATCAATTCTTTTAATTTACATAGGAGTCAACATTTTATTTTGCTGTTAATATTTTTATTTGATCCTTAGCTTTGACACAGCTTGGTTTAGATATAAGCTACAAACTACTCATTGATTACATTTCTGAGATATTGCTGCTGCTGATGGTTTACAGGTTCATGTGATGACACACAGCTGTGTGTAATGACAGCTGCTCTGGTTAGTAGCATCTTCATCCATTTATGGCTAATTGTGGGAGTGGAAATGAGGCTTGTGCACGTGCGCCCAGTTCCACAATGACTGAGATTCATAAAACAAAACCATGCGTACACAGAGCTCTATAAATGTGATGAAAACAATGTGTCTGCATGTTTCTGGCTTTGTGCGTACACACAGTTTTAGTTGTGAATCTACACAGAGTTTTATGCATCTGGTATTCAGATAGCAGCACATGGTTGTAGAGTAACACTTAAACTGTTGAATATCACTCAGAGACACTGAAAGAAACCCAACTGAAATGACTGAAGTACAAATTTCAGGCTCCTGATTGGTCTCTCTGTCTGCTCTTTGACTGGATGTTTGGTTCAACCAGCTGTAGATGGGATGCAGAGATGCAGCAAACACCGAACCTCAATGAGACATTTGGTGGGGAAGCCTGTCATTATGGCCTGAGGCTTCAGTTTTGGTCAGAGGGGGACTAGATTGGGACAGGAAAGCAGCAGTCTGTCCGGCAGAACTCCTTGTTCCAATCCCTGGGTGTCAAGTGACTTCCTCTCTGTGACCTCTGACCTCTGGGTGCCATAAAAATAAGTCAAAAACTATTAATGTCTCTGATGACAGAAATAGTCAAAAGATAATTCAAATGTTTAACCTCATGTAAGATAAATCAGACATCCTGTGGAGGGAAACAATGGCTGCAGAAGATAAATTTGAATTTGTATTATTTGAATCTGCGCCAGCTCAGGAAGTACAACCGGCCTCAGGGGCTGCTGATCCAGTTTTATACTGCAGTCATCGAGTCTGTTCTCTGCACATCCATCACTGTCTGTCTGGTTGGGTCGGTCACCAAACAGGAACAGATTACAAGGGACAGTCAGGTCTGCAGAAAAGATTATTGGTGCCAACCTGCCCACCATCCAGGACCTGCATACCTCCAGAGTCAGGAAACAGGCAGGGACCCCTCACATCCTGGACACAACCTGTTCCAACTTCTCCGCTCTGGTAGACACCACAGAACAATGTACGTCAAAACCAGCAGACACAGGAACCGTTTCTTCCCCCTCGCTGTCACACTAATGAACAGTTAACGCACTGTGGCATTGTGCAATAACCCTGAACACTATAATACTCACTGCACCTATAAATTATATATAACTATTTTAGTCTAAAATCCAAATGTGCAATACATTCCACTCACTACTGTATAACTGAACAGGCTGTATATACTGTACATAACCACCTACTATATGTATATAAAATAACATTATTCTCTTTTACCATCTAATATTTATCTCAGCACTCTTCACTTCTTTGCACTATTTGTTGTTAACAGTTCACAGAAACAGTTTCACCTGCATACAGTCATTCTTTGTGTGTATTTGCTGTGTTGTTATCTGTGTAGGTGCTCTGAGAGCCACTAAACTGGAAACTGATGGTAAAGTGGAAATTTGAGACCGGATACTGATGAAGGATAATGATGTTCCTCATATACTGATTATACTAATATGGATTGGAGCATTAACCAATCATTAGTGCCAAATAATCAAATACAGACAATTAATTTAACTTTTTCTTTTAAACTTCCCCTTTAGGTAACTTTAAATTCCTGTTTGCTCCATTACTTTAATGACAAAAAAGTCAAATATTCAAATACATTCAATTCAAATATTCCAGACAACTTTCAATTTATACATACTTACCCAAACGTCAGCCTGACATCGCATCGTTGTCTAATGTGTCTCTGGATTCTCTGAAAACTGTTGGGAGCTCCAAGAAATGTTAAATAAAATTTAAACAGCTGGAAAATGTGGATTTAGTTTCCTACAATACGAGGTTGTGCAGAATGTCATTTTGCCAAATACATCCCAGATGTTTGCACAGACTTAAACATGGAAAAACTATCGGCTCCTAAAATCACATGTAAAAGCACATTGCAAAGCTTTCATGATCCACTACAGTGCTAACACAGACTGAGAGAAGAATATAACAGACATTTATTTATATGACAGAAGTTGTGGATGACCAGTTTGAGGCCAATTCAGAGGAACTCCTCCAGCTGTGACTTCCATAAACTCATTGAACAGAAACAATATAAAAACAGTAAGAAGGTCAAAATAGACTCTTTTTTTCTTCCTGCAGACAGACTGTAACACTTCATGCTGTCATTAAAAGCTTTGGGTTTGTCTCTGCTGCTTATTCTGTCAGTCTGTCAGCACTTAGAAACACAGCAGGAGACATGACACCAGTTTCTCCTTGTTAGAGTTGAGACCCAACATGGGAGATTTCTAACACTCGTATGTTGAATTTTTGTTTTGGGATGTTCTTTAAACACTTTTTTTAAACCTTAGATGCTGCATTATTCATTACACACATAATATGAGGATTCTGGGGAATATCCACATCAGACTTGATGAAATGTGTTTACATTTCATACTACATACAGCAGTGGTGGAAAGTAACTAAGTACCTTTACTCAAATACTGTAATTAAGTACAATTTTGAGGTACTTGTACTTTACTTGAGTATTTCCATGTGATGCTACTTTATACTTCCACTCCACTACATTTCAGAGGGAAATATTGTACTTTCTACTCCACTACATTTATTTGACAGCTTTAGTTACTTTTCAGATGAAGATTTGACACAATGGATAATATAACAAGCTTTTAAAATACAACACATTGTTAAAGATGAAACCAGTGGTTTCCAACCTTTTTGTCTTTTGACGTCTTACAAAAAGCAGTGTGTAGTCGGGGTCACATTTCAGATGTCTATGAGTTGTTAACAGCTCCACCAAATAGTGATTTTTCCCTCTAAACTTCTCACATGGTTTCATTTCAATAAATGTTCAAATGATCCAATATTTCAGCAAAAATCAAAGATTAGAGAAAAAGTCCAAAAAGTGAAAACAGATTTGTGTATCAGAACTTTGTTTTTTCTTCTTTCCTCTCCCATTAATCATCTCACGACCCCTCAGATTTATCTGCTGACCCTTTGGAGGGGCCCCACCCCTAGGTTGGGAACCACTGGACTAAACTAGCTAACTGTATATAAAGTAGTTGAAACTAGCTCCACCTCCAGCAGCTACAACAGTAACATGCTGCTTACACACTGATGCTTCAGTATTAATAATCTAATGATGTCATATATAATAATATATCAGTCAGAGGGACCAAACCACTACTTTTACTGCAATACTTTAACTACATCAAGCTCATAATACTTATGTACTTTTACTGTAGTAGGATTTTTCATGCAAGACTTTTACTTGTAATGGAGTATTTTTATATTGCAGTATTGTTACTTTTACTGAAGTAAAGGATCTGAGTCTGTCTGCATTCAGAAATATGAAGATATTTTCTCTGAGATTCTCCCAGTGAGAAGCACAGAGTCTATTTGTAGCTGAGTTTACAGGGACACTTTGGCTCAGAGTGAAATATCTCAGATGGATTGTCATGAACAGACATTTATTCACAATGAATCCAAATAACTGATCCTTTGGTGACTTTTCCTCTTGCGTCACCATCTAGTCAGAATGTCTATTTGTCCAATACTTGAGTTCATGACAGCAGTAATACGTCTTAAACAAATGACTGAATCCCCGTCAACATCAGCTGTACTTTGAGATTAATGCAAACGTATAACATGCTAAATATTATTATGGTAACAGGCTCACAGTCAAAGAATTATAAATAAAATGTTTGTATCTTACTTACCATGCTAACTATACATATGTTCATGGATATTGTACAACTGTTCTCCAGCACACTTTATTCACCAAATGCTTTCAGCTATCTCACCTTCATCAGGGCGGCCGCCTCCGTTTCCCTTATATACATTTCACTCATTAATCATGTGATCAACAAATCACCATAAAGTAGTTGAAACTAGCTCCACCTCCAGCAGCTACAACAGTAACATGCTGCTTACACACTGATGCTTCAGTATTAATAATCTAATGATGTCATATATAATAATATATCAGTCAGAGGGACCAAACCACTACTTTTACTGCAATACTTTAACTACATCAAGCTCATAATACTTATGTACTTTTACTGCAATACTTTAACTACATCAAGCTCATAATACTTATGTACTTTTACTGCAATACTTTAACTACATCAAGCTCATAATACTTATGTACTTTTACTGGAATACTTTAACTACATCAAGCTCATAATACTTATGTACTTTTACTGCAATACTTTAACTACATCAAGCTCATAATACTTATGTACTTTTACTGGAATACTTTAACTACATCAAGCTCATAATACTTATGTACTTTTACTGGAATACTTTAACTACATCAAGCTCATAATACTTATGTACTTTTACTGTAGTAGGATTTTTCATGCAGGACTTTTACTTGTAATGGAGTATTTTTACATTGCTGTATTGGTACTTTTACTGAAGTAAAGGATCTGAAAACTTCTTCCACCGCTGGATGAAGGCTGACAGAAACAAGTTTTTCAAATGTACCTTGACGTTGTAGTACCTGCTTCTTTATCTTCTGCTGTACACAGAGTATCTTTGTTACTGCTACTCCTTGTCACGTCCTTTTGAATAAATTTGCTAAAATGTTGGGGTGGGTGATGGAAACATACTGATTCATCTCTTTTTGCCAAAATTTCAGAAATTAGCTTAAAACGTGTGCAACCTTTTAATGGAAATGCTGTCTCTGGGTCAGATGGGTGGAGCTAACTGACATCTTTACTTTTCCAAATGTAGGAAATATCTGAAATATATCATCATTTGAATACGCTACAATTCTCTTCCTCTTGAAAAAAAACATCAAAAGTATAACAAACTCAACCCGAATCCTAATCCTATCCTTTCATGAACACTTGAAACCCCTAATTAAATAAATTACAGACCTGGAGAGAGAAGAAGCAACAGAATAAAGACTAAATAAAATAAAAGAATAAAATAAAATAAATAATCTTTAATTACAGTGGATAAAAATGTTCATGTTTATTATATCTGTTTTCTCTTGCTATCCTCATGTTTCTCCCTCTCCCTCTCCCCAGGATGATTGACAGCTGCTCCTCCTGAACCCCAGGATGCCTGTGGTGCCAGTGGGCGGGACATCCTCCTCCCAGCATGTCGTACCTGTCGCCCTCACCTGCTCTTGGCTGCTCTTGCTTTTCCACGCTGCCTTCGGTCAGAAACCTGCCAAGCTGCCTCTGATTGGCCGGAAGCCCTTCATTGCAGCCTGGAACGCCCCGCTGGACATGTGCACCATCAAGTACAATGTCACCACTAACCTCGACCGCCTCTTCCACATCCACGGGAGCCCGCGTGCTGATTGGACGGGCCAGAACATCACCATCTTCTACGCCAACCGGCTGGGGTACTACCCCTACTACACACCGCAGGGCACCGCCGTGCACGGTGGCCTGCCGCAGAACTGCAGCCTGGACCTGCACCTGTTCAAGGCCTACCAGGACATCAACCACTTCATTCCCGCAGAGGACTTCCGTGGCCTGGCTGTCATCGACTGGGAGTTCTGGCGGCCTCAGTGGAGCCGTAACTGGCACAAGAAGGACATCTACCGTAAAAAGTCAAGGGAGCTGACCTCCAAGGCGTACTTCAATGTGACAGCGGCACAGGTGGAAGAGCTGGCACGGCGGCGGTTTGAGAAGAGTGCCCGGGCGTTCATGCAGAGGACTATTCAGCTGGGGACGCGCCTTCGCCCCAACGGCCTCTGGGGTTTCTACCTCTACCCTGACTGCCACAACTACAACCTGCACGAGCAGAACTACACAGGCTTCTGCCCCCTGCTGGAGAGCCTGAGGAACGACGAGCTGCTGTGGCTGTGGAACAGCAGCACAGCGCTCTTCCCCTCTGTGGCGATCAGGAAAAGTCACACCAACAGCATCAGCAACCTGCACTTCTCCCAGAACAGGATACGAGAGTCGCTCCGCGTCGCCTCGTTGACCTCGAAGGAGTACGACCTCCCCACCTACGTGTACCTGAGGCTGGGCTACCGAGACGAAGCCCTGGCCTTCCTCACCACAGTAAGAACAGGGTTTGCAGCAACAATGTAGTTGTTTTACTGTTTTAAAGGACTGGTTCACTGACTGGCTGTCTTAAAACAACAGTCAGGTGTCCATATGAACAGTGAAAGGTCATTTAGTGCAAAAATGAATTTAAAAGTTGAGTTAGTCATATCAAGTGAATATCTGCCACATTTACAGTCTTTTTAGCATCAAATTCCCTCTTTGTGTTTCCTCGGACAGTGTTTCCCTGTTGAGCTGTGGTGGAAGTATAGTAACAAAAAGAGGGACTTTGGCACTAAAAAGACTGTAACGTTGAAAGATATCTACTTGATTTGACTCATTTGGATGAGTGAAGCTGTTTTAATTGTAGATTGGCCTTCTATCTGTGATAACCAATGAAATAACTAGCTCTACTCCCTGCATAAATGACTAAATAAATACTGATACTTCCACTTAGAAGTCTGCACACAAAGTCTAAAGAAATCCAATTAACATTTCATATAAAAATGTTCCTGATCTCAGTTCTGAGTGGAAAAAGAAAGTGATTCTCATTTTGAACAGACTTGTACAGCCCTACATGCAACCAGGCCCCAGCAACAAATATTTGAGCCTAACCCCAAATATTTTTTGGTCTTAAAACGCTGGCATTTTAATTAAGTAGAGCAGAACTAGAGCGATGGAGGGAGGGGGAATGTTATAGCACTGCACATGGCAAGACATAGGCAGACTACGAGTGGAAGGGTTGGCACTGCTGCATCAATTATTTCAGGCTTTTCTCCACATTTAAACCCTGAGATTGGTCCATAAACATTATAGAGAGCACAAAAGACACAATAGATGGCACAAACAGAGCCAAAGATGATTTTCTCCCCCGTAAACAGAGCTTCTCCAAAATGGTCTCTAGAGTGAAAATGCCAGCTCTGCGTTGTAGTGTGTACGGGGAAAACAGAGCTTTGTAGAAATGCTGTCATATCACTGACAGAACATATCTTCATTGGAAGAGGAAGAAGAAGAAACACAACGACAATAACAACAATGGCCGACAGCTTCATGAGAGTGTTGTTCTCTTGTTTGTCTACTTTGACGGCTTGTTTAGCGTTAAACGTAGCTATCTACCACCTTTCTCTGCTCAAACTGTTGGAATCTGCTTGTTTTTGCACAAACGGTGTTTTAGTATTAGCTGGTTTAATGTAGATGCAGTCTTAGTACTCACAAGTCCATGGAGTGTCACCAGCAGCCTGAGCGACAGAGAGCTGAGGACACTGACGGTGCTAAAAGGTGGAGAAAGGTTGTAAGTGGGTTTCCGAAGACACCTGCAACAGTCCAACATGGCGCTCTGTTCAACATGGCGGCGACAGTTGAAGGTCCAGAATGAAGGTCCTAATGGGCAGGGGACATCTTCTCCTCACAGAGTGATTAGATGAATGTATTGTGGAGAAATTGCATAATCTATAGTATCAACTACTGCAATTTATATAAAGATGTTTATTAAAGACACTACAATGCATACAAAGCTCTGATATAAACATTTGTAGAGTGGCTGCTGGCACTAACTGACAGTCAGGAAGGTCAGAGTTTACTTTCTGAATTTTATTCACTGCTGCCATCTAGTGGACTTTCAGAGAAAAGCAGCTCGCTAAATAAAAACCTGTAAAGGTGAGCAGTTTCCTTGTTCTGCCCAAACAGCATGACTGTCAGTAAAACCGGGGGGAGTTTTTCATCTAAAAAAAATTAGATTAGATTAAGATTAAATAAGATAAATTCTAAAAAGCAGTGTGCCATTGGTGATAAATAATAGTAATTCTCTTTTTGTTTGTCTGATAATTTAGCCTGATAGCTTTCTGGTTCATTAAAATCCTTTTGTGTACTGGCACTTGTCACTCACTGAAACCCTAAATGAATGTTTTCTTCATGTTTGGACTCTAAAGGTTCAGAAGTTTTTTTTGACTGTTCACTGGGCCTGGTATTGTTTCTGTATGTTTGACGCTGAATGCGTGTTAGTGATGCAGACAGACCATGTGATATAGTGTCTTCTCCTGTGTGTTTCCTGCAGAAAGACTTGATCCACACCATCGGGGAGAGCGCTGCTCTGGGAGCTGCAGGATTCGTCATCTGGGGCGACCTGAACCTGACCTCGTCTCGGGTAAGTGTCCTTTTGGCCGACCTTCTGATGGGAAATTAAAACATTTACTGTGTTAGTTAGTATAAAATCCAACATGCTGGGAAATATATATATAAATAAATGTTGCATGTTGTTGTGACAGAAGATTGACTGCCTAACTTTCACATTTGTTTGGTTCTAATTTGTGTTGTTGAGACAGATGAAGTCTGTACTTTCATGTGAACAACATTCTTTCCTCAAGCTTCTTGAATTATTTTGGACCCCAGACAAACCTCAGCTGTAAATATAGTCAGACAATAGAGAGTTGACTTCATGTGGTCGTTGTGTGTCGTCTGTTGTGAAACCACTCTGACATTTTGAAAAGTGAAAAAGTGTTTTTTTATGGCCTGTAGTGATCCTGTCTGCATGGCTCATCTAAACAGCATCTAACCCAACAGGACCTCAGGAGTGTGGTGGAAGAAGTACTCAGATCCTTTACTTCAGTAAAAGTACTAATACATCAATGTAAAAATACTCCATTACAAGTAAACCATCGCAGTCTAGTGCATGGTCAAATATAGGATCTTTCAACAGTTAAAGCTGCATTCACTGATTATCATTGTCACTAGGAGGCAGAAGACCTCCACAACAAGCTGACAGACAACCTGTACAAACACATCATCAGCTTATAAGGTAGTTGTGGCTAACATGTTAGCAAACAGCAGCCTGTTTGGGTCCACCTGATGAATGTAAGTCCAATATTTACTCTCCTTTTAGTTCTGGTTTGGACTCTACCAACTCCTGAGAGAAATATCCACTATTCACCAGCTAGTCTCTAACTTTGTCTGTCTGCTGTTTTAGTGCTGGACAGGTAGTGTACCGTGGGTTTATCAGAGCTTGATGAAAACAGCTGCCTGCTTTTGCTGGAAATGCTGAAATACACTAAATGTGCAGTAAAACTACAAGATGAAAGAAGCTAAAAACCAGAGCTGAAAGAAGAGTGAATATTGGACTTGCATTGACCAGGTGGACACAAACACAACTCCAATGGGATGATCATGTTGCTTTGTGTCTGCTGGATGTAGACAGCAACTACTTTATAGGGTGATAATGTGTCAGTGTTTATTGTTCTGCTGCAAACATGGCAAAAATAAATAAAAACAAAACAAAAATGCAGTTTTAATCAAAATAATTTCACTATCCAACCTAAAACATCTCAACCCAAAAAGTGCATCACATCATGACTATTACATGTCATCCTGTTTCTACAGTACAACTGCACCAAAGTGAAGTCCTTCCTGAGCCAACGCCTGGGTCAGTATATCACCAATGTGACGCGAGCCGCTGAGGTCTGCAGCGACTTTCTGTGCCAGGGGAACGGCCGCTGCATCCGCCGAGACCCCCAAGCCCGCCATTACCTCCACCTGAGCTCCGACAGCTACCACATCCAGCCCTCTGGGGACGGGGACTTTGCCGTCACCGGGTGGCACTCGCAGCACGAACTGCAGCTGCTGACTGAGAGGTTTCACTGCCACTGCTATGAAGGCCATGAGGGCCAGAGCTGCGACAGCATCAACAAAGTGAAGGAGGACGACGGCCAGTGGAAGGAGGAGGACGACGAGCAGGAGAGGCGCAGGACGGAGTGGGAAGATGAGCAGGATGAACAGTTGGAGGGAGGAGAGAGTGCGGCGCCGCCAACCGGCTGCAGCCGTCACCTGATGTTGTTGATTGTCCTGTTGAATTTATCGTTAGTAAAGACGGTTGTATGATGCACTCTGACACAAGGAGTCATTTTCAACACAGAGCATAATCTCATGGCCTTTGTTCTCTGACAGCTGCTGACAGTCTTCAGACATGCCAGCAGCTCTCTGAGGCTGTACTTACGCACAGTGGTGCTTTGAGCTAAATGCTAACATCAGCATGTTAACATGCTCACAATCAGTCGTCTACATGCACTCAAGTAACCAGGTTACTCAGAGAAACCAGGTTACATTAGTAAACAAGGAACACGTTCATATGCTCTGTAGTTACTGTGAATCTGTGTATACATGCAGCACATCAGTAACCAGATTTCTCTCCTACCACCAACCTCATTTTGGAAGCGTGGCTCACAGATTTTAACTGTCACTGCTTCCTGACTTCTATTTTGAAATTTTGGGGTGTATGTGTGTGTGTGTTAACAGACAAAGCGGAGCTCCTCACAGCACGAAAGTGTCTGAATTTAACAGTCAAATGTTCAGCCGTGGAAATTGACTTATTTAGACTTCTACAGACTACTTTATTTAGTTTTACGCAATTATTTTAAATACGCGGATGCATCGCTCCGTGTAACGATCTCTTCTTTCATCCAGCCGCTCCACTGCGCTTTCCCCGTCTGCAGTCTGTTGTTAGGCACATGCATACTTTGATGTGCATAACATGTAACCAGCTTTTGATTGGAAAGCTGGTTACATGTATACATGGCAGAGAAATTTTCTCCAGGAGAAATCTACCAGAGGAAACCAGGTTTCTCTAATCCCCTCTTCAAATTACAGAAACCAGGTTTCTTGCTTACATGACAGTTAAGAATGCATGTAAATGCACTGAATGATAATTCTAGCATGTTGATGTTTAGCAGATATGTTTTCCATCTTCGTTTGTTAGCATGCTAACATTTGCTGATCAGCATTAATCACAAAGCACAGCTGAAGCTGGTGGGAATGCCATCAGTTTTCTGGGTATTTGCAAGCGACAAAGATTTTGTGTGTGTGTGTGTGTGTGTGCACATACCATATTTTTATGTCAGGTGCAGAACAGCAAATGAAATGATGGAAAAAAAGTGTCCGCCCACAGCTCCTGAAGTCTTTTTATTACTGACTGAGAAGGCAATGTTTCGACCTCACTAGGTCTTGATCCAGTGTGCGGACACTCTGCTTTTTTCCAGGTATTTGGTCTTAAACCAAAGTATTGGACAAAGAAATTTAGACCTGATGATGGCGCTAGATGAAAGGTCAGGTGATAATTCACCTCTGTGGACTACGAATGTCTGTACCTAGTAGACTAATGGATTTCTGAGTTTGGGCATCACCAAAGTCATCAGAATACATTGTCTGGGAACCGTGAATATCTGTACAAACTCTGATGTCAATCAAGTAGATGTTGAGATATTCCACTGAATAAATGAAAACTTTGTCCCATCAGAGGATCACCAAAGTCATTAGAATTGATCTGCTTTGGAACTTTAAAATCAAATTTTAGTTGTCAAGACACTTCATTCTGAACCACAAGGTGATGCTAAAGGAAAGGTCACCAAAGTTGGTAGGCATCGTCCTCTGGTGACCATGGATGCATGTACAAACTTTAATGGCAATATATTTGATAGTTGTTGAGATATTTCAGTCTGGAACAGACCAGACTGACAATGCCGTTTCCTGAGCCGGGTCGCTAGTGTGGCTAAAAACATGACACTTCCCTTTTTAAGGGATGTGATGACACTTTACATGACACAGCGGTGTTTCATGTTCACAGATGAAGGTTTGGTTGATTGTAATACAGTTCAAACAGTGAGAGTTTGACTTCTGCAATAATCTGCACTGCCCCTTTGGCCAACAACTGCATCAGTTCTTCCAGGAATGTTACCTAAATGTAGATATTATTTGTTTTACTTTTAAAGGATAAGTCTGGTGATTTTCTATATTTTTCTTCTTGTCAACAAATCTCATATGAAGAGCAAACCAACAATGAACTGATCTACTAACAGTATTGTGTGTGTATCAAAGCCTGATATATCTTATTCCTCTGTTGTGTTCAAAAACTATTAAAAACACGTCAGTGAGCCACACCGCTGCACTGGGTCACATGTTCCTTCATTATGAAGAGTTTGGTCAAGTTAATATGTTTAGAAACTTGTTGTGCTACATATCACAAAGTGGCCTTTGTACTAAACGTCTTTAAGAATTTATGATGTCTGGGTCAGAGTCTGATCAATACAACGAGCGTGAAAAAATGACTGTTTACTATAAAGAGAAGCGTGCACGGTGGCCTCTTCCTGACACTGAAATACTTTCCAGAGAGTGAAAACATGACGCTGTCTTTGGCGTCGTTTCTAGACAAACTAATGTGACCAAGCTCTTCATGATGAAGGACCCAGTGCAGCCGTGTGGCTCACTGATGTGTTTTTAATAGTTTTTGGACACAACGGAGGAATAAGATATATCAGGCTTTGGATACACATACAGTACTTGTTAGTAGATCAGTTCGCCAGCCAAATCCTTTAAAAGCTTCAGTTTTTGAACATGATCCAGTAAAATCTGCAGGATGATCCTCTAGTTTGTTTTCTGGAGACACAACAGCCTTTCAGAAGGAAACCAAAGGGTGCTAACACTACAACACGGCCATATGTAGGAAAATAATCCCCAACATCTGACGCTTGGTCGGTGGTGTTTTTTTGAAGGCGTCCTTAAAGTATTGCTGTTCATTTATTTCTGATGGTATGAAACTCAATTTTCTCTACAATAAGCTGTGGTTTTACTTGACAATATATATAAACTGTGTATTTTTTTATTTTTAATTGTTGCTTACATTATACTCTTGAAAAACAGCTTGTCAGGAAACACCATATATTTGAGCCTGTTGGGACGTGGTGTGTACATGTTTGTAGGTGCTATTGATTTCAAAATATTACATATCTGTATCTTTTCCTTCACTTTTGTTGGCTTTATTACCATACATAAATCTTAAGTATAGAGGATCAAGTCTGTTTTGTCAAATGGACTGATATTTTTATTGTTGATCTGTAAATGTAGAGGTTGATGTCTGAGTATCTTGGTTTGAAGGAATCAAATCGACAGACTGGGTTTAGTCTTTGATGATATCTCATCTTGTTGTGTCTGAGTTGACCAAACAGTTATGTCTCTGTCTCTGAAGCTGATGTACAGTACTGTAGGTATGACCAAACACTGAACAGGATGTAAAAGATGGCACATACTGTATCTGAACATGACTGTACATGACTCCGTGGTTCTTTGTGGTTTTACAGTTCTTCAATGCCTAAATCTTGCCAAAGTTGGTTGTTCCAGTTCAAACCACAGTTGAAACCCACTGGACGCACGTTGCAGAGGTCAGCATATTCGGGGCAAAAGTTCAATTTAGTTTAATGTTTGGTGTACAAAAGCTTTTGGGAAGAAGGTGTTGGTGGACGGTTGGGTGTTTTCTTTTAATGACTGCAATCTTTCTCTAACCTTAACTAACATTTGAAAATGGCCACAAGGGTCGTTTTGGAAGGAAAAGACAAATGACGTATTTTGTCGTTTAGTTTGGAAGGAGACTTAAGGATAAGTGCACATTGTTTGATAAAGTTGAAATATTTTCAACTAAAGAATGTGTCTTCAACTCACTTTATGACCACGAGTCTGTTTCCACTTGTGTCTTTTCATTGACTTTGCATACAATTGTAGAACTTCTTACATTCAGTTTGCATCCAGTCTGAACACACCTCAGTGTTCCAGTAAATATCAGCATTGTTTTTTCTGTAGCAGCCTGCACATAAAGAGCTCAGTAATCTTTAGAAGAAGCCCTGTAGTGAAACTGACTGGATCAGGGGAAAACACTTACTAAAATGCAGCCCGTGTTGCTTGTATTATCCAACTGTTCGTGGGTTCATTCCAAATTTACTAGACTAGAAATCAGAAGCATTTGAAGTCGTTAGGCGGACTGTGGAGAACATGAACCTGGTTCTTCGAGTGAAACATGTAGCATCTGTCATGAGTCTCTGTAACACTGATCCTGCTTCAAACTGAATCAGTACTTTCATCTCACAACAGCCTTTAAGTGAAGTTCAGGTCTAAAGAGTTTCACTTCACTCATCATGATGCAGGAACTGTTTCCTGTGTGTACAGACTGCACTCACTGTGTTTTTTATTATCTTAAGATTGTAAACCGAATATGCAACAAGGACTATGCAACATGAAAAATGTTACCTGAATGTAAATGCACTGCAAATAAAGATTTTTCTTCAGTACACCTGTGTCATTTTTTTTTTTTTCAGGGGAGATGCTGGAGGCCATGTTGGATCATCAGAGAAACAAGATTCAGCTTCATTTTTTATTTGTCCAACATGTGCATGCAACATGTGATGAGCATTACAGTCTCACAAAACAGACTTAAATAAACCTCAAAGTCACTCTAGTCTTTTTACATCCAAAGCAATGAACCTGGAAACCTGAATCATCTACCAGCTGGTTCCTGACCAAATACTGAGGCCTGAAAACAGGAAGAAGATTGGATGGAGAGATTACAGTCTGCTTTCTCACCAACGATGACACATGAAAAATATCACACATCCGAAAACATGAGAGCATTTCATCTGAGGAAAACAAGTCAAACACAGATACTGTTCTGCAGCACAGTCACTCATCCCAAAATCTGTCCAGAGTCCAGAGGTTTAAGAGTGGAAGAGGATGTGTGTCTATAATAAAGACATTTTTATTCACTTTTCTTTACCTCATCAACATTTTTAAAAGTAGTTTTGTCTAAAGTTGTTTTCATCGTCCAAATTCTTTATAGTCATTACTTCCACTGACCCCAAATTTTAAAATGTCCTCCCAGCTCTCTGTTGAGATTTTTAAAGTTTAATACGTTCAGTTATGATACCAAAGTGTTTCATATGTGCTGCATACAGTATAAAGAGTGAATGCATTGATGATCTGAGAGGTTTTCTTCTCTTTCTCTGCTGTGTCAAATTGCAAATGAAACCACAAAAAAATCACAAAAAGGTGTTAATACAACAAATACTGTTACACCTGAGAAAGGCACTAACCCCTGAATCCTCAAGTCATGATCCAACAACTGACTGAATGTGGAGTCCAGGCGAGACGTCAGGACATCTATCAGATAACAATCAACCACAGTGAAGAAACAGTTTCCTTTGAGACATGAAGCAGCAAAAAACAGACAGAGAAGTTTAAAAACAGCAAACAGTCCTTCACGGGTAACTGAAGAGAGCAGCAGGTAGGTGTAAAACTATTTAAAATTCATATTTACTTACCTGGTTACATGAAGGAGATTATTACATACATTTAAATAATGTAGAATCAATCATCTGAACATTTTCTGGACACTATGTCTTCAGTTTTAGAGTTTCTGCTAAATTTGTAGCAACAGTTAATTAACTGTTAGATTGACTATGTTCATCTTTGATTAAATTAATTTCAAAATTTTTATTCGTGAACTGGATTTTGTGGTTGTCAGGTGAAAACCATTATTTTTTATTTGTGCAACATGTGACGAGCGTTACAGTCTCACTAGGGCACTAGTGTGGCAGCAGAGCTTGTCAGGTGAAAACCTCGTTTCTACAAAATGTTAAGTCTTAAGTCTGGGAAATAAGATTTAATGTAAATTATGATCAATTTATATTTATTAAAGCTCATTAGCATTCACATATAGCACAATAATATTGGGACATGAGATGCATAAAGGAGAGAGCTTGATTATTTAAAACAGTTAAACTTGGATAGCACTTGTATATGTTAATGGAAAGTGGAAAATGACAAGTCTGCAGTGATGTAGCCTCGCTGTCGGCGGGGTTTTGTCCACTTCCTCTCCGCACTAACAGGTTTGGGATGGCCCTTGATACGGCAGAATGTGTCAGGGATTCAGTTATTGTTTTTTCTCTCTTTTTCTGTCCAGAGCCATCATGATGGCCCCACCCTTCCTGTCCTGCCTCACCCTCTGTATGATCGGATCCATCACCGCCGTCCTCGCCCTGCCACTCACCGAGCCGCCACTGATCCACGACCACCCCTTCGTGGCCATTTGGAATGCCCCCACCGAAAAATGTCAACAACTCCACATCCCACTGGACACCGCAGCCTTCCAGGCGGTGACCTCGCCTGCCGGGAACCCCGGTCAGTTCCTCACCATCTTCTACGATGACCACCTCGGCCTCTACCCTAAAGTCGACAGTGCCAAACACAAGCGCTACAGAGGTGGGGTCCCCCAAAAGGGTAACCTAACGGAGCATCTGGCCAAGGCCCAAAGACAGATAGATCACTTCATCTCCCAGGATTCCTCTCCTGGGCTAGCTGTCATTGACTGGGAGGCTTGGCGCCCCGTGTGGGAGCAGAACTGGGGATCGAAGCGTATTTATCAAAAGCTGTCCATCGCTCACGCCCTGCAGATGGCCCCGTTTTTATCAACAAAGCGCATTTCCAAACTGGCAAAGAGCCAGTTCCAGAACGCCGGGCGGCGCTTCATGGAGAAGACCATCAGCCTTGGCATCGGTGAGCGTCCGAGCCGCCGCTGGGGCTTCTACCTGTTCCCCGACTGCTACAACTACGACTGGCAGAAGGCCGACTACACGGGGAAGTGTTCCGCAAAGACCAAGGAGCAGAACAACCAGATGCTGTGGCTGTGGGAGCACAGCACTGCCCTCTTCCCCTCCATCTACCTCCACCAGACAATGAGGAACTCCCCCCGGGCTGCGCTCTTCGTCCGCAACAGAGTCCAGGAGGCGCTGAGGGTGGCGGCGCTGCCTAAGCGGCCGTACACGGTGCCAATCTATGTCTACTCCAGGCCACTGTACCGAGACCAGACCCAAAAGTTCCAGAGCCAGGTGAACCAGCTTGAGTTACTTGTAAACTAACCTTAGGTTGGTCATGTAGCTAACAGCAGACTGTTTGAACGTTCATCCATGTTGGTGCTTTTGAGATGTGAGAGTCTGGAAAACAAACAATAAACAAACAATAAACAAACATGGAGGTTATTAGCCTGATAATCAGACCTGACTCATATGGCCCCTCATGGTGAGACGAGTTATCAAACTTGATTCAGTCAGCAGAATCCCTTTGTCTTCAAAAATCGCTCTTCTGAGAGTACTTACTCATCGAATATGCTCTTTCTCTAACTCTCTATCCTTCTCTAGCTTTAGCTAATCTGCTAGGCACTTAGGTTACTTCATGCAAGCCTTGTTGCACTTGTGTCAGGTGGAACAGTACGGTGGCCCTGAGAGCTCAACGCACTGCAACTCAAGAGCAAATCAAGAAAACATGTGCAGCATTGATAAGGAAACACTGCAAAGTGAGAAAACAAAACCAAATACAGAAACGCTGCAACACAACAGAAATTAGTTTTAAAGGAATAGAGGTTTAGGCCAGCTGAGGCCCTCCGTGGCTGAATGCTTGAGCCCGGCTGGGAACATTTGTTGCATCTCTCCCTCATTTCCTGTCATGTCTTCACTATCACTCTCTAATAAAAGTACAGAATGTCAAAAACAATAATGATAAAAAGAAGTTTAGTTCAGACGTGTGCATCACTTCTTAATGTCCCCTGGAAACTGTTGTTTTAGTAACAAATTTTTTGTTCTGTGACTTGCTGCTTTTCTGTATTTTGTTGTGTTTCTTGCATTTGGTTGTGTTTTCAGGTTTTATGATTATTTTTATATGTGTTTATAACTATGTATGATTATGTTAACATATGAAGATAGCATAATACACAGAGTGATCATTGCACCATATTTGAATCATATTGTGATTATATGATCATATCATATTATCACTCAAATATCACTTGACAGCCCTCTAGTGTTTCACACACGATCCAGCCAGGTTTACCAGGTTTTGACCTCGTCTCCTGTGTGGCTCGTCCTCCCTCAGGCTGACCTGGTGAGCACCGTGGGAGAGTCTGCAGCTCTGGGAGTAGCAGGGGTTGTAATGTGGGGAGGAACCAAAGACTACAACAACAAGGTAACCACACTTTTCTGAAGTGTACTCACTGGTTGGCAGTGATGTAAGAAGTACAGTACTCTGATCCTTTATTGCAGTAAAAGTACCACTACAGGAATGTAAAAATACTCCATTACAAGTAAAAGTCCTGCATGAAAAATGCAGGACTTTTACACAAGTATTATGAGCTTGATGTAGTTAAAGTATTGCAGTAAAAGTACATAAGTATTATGAGCTTGATGTAGTTAAAGTATTGCAGTAAAAGTACATAAGTATTATGAGCTTGATGTAGTTAAAGTATTGCAGTAAAAGTACATAAGTATTATGAGCTTGATGTAGTTAAAGTATTGCAGTAAAAGTAGTGGTTTGGTCCCTCTGACTGATATATTATTATATATGACATCATTAGATTATTAATACTGAAGCATCAGTGTGTAAGCAGCATGTTACTGTTGTAGCTGCTGGAGGTGGAGCTAGTTTCAACTACTTTATATACAGTTAACTAGTTTAGTCTGAGGGGTCGTGAGTTTATGGACTTTTTCTCTAATCTTTGATTTTTGCTGAAATATTGGATCATTTGAACATTTATTGAAATGAAACCATGTGAGAAGTTTAGAGGGAAAAATCACTATTTGGTGGAGCTGTTAACAACTCATAGACATCTGAAATGTGACCCCGACTACACACTGCTTTTTGTAAGACGGCAAAAGCCAAAAAGGTTGGAAACCACTGGTTTCATCTTTAACAATGTGTTGTATTTTAAAAGCTTGTTATATTATCCATTGTGTCAAATCTTCATCTGAAAAGTAACTAAAGCTGTCAAATAAATGTAGTGGAGTAGAAAGTACAATATTTCCCTCTGAAATGTAGTGGAGTGGAAGTATAAAGTAGCAGCACATGGAAATACTCAAGTAAAGTACAAGTACCTCAAAATTGTACTTAATTACAGTATTTGAGTAAAGGTACTTAGTTACTTTCCACCACTGCTGGACTGGTCTGTCTTAATATGATATTCATTTTTCAGAGAAGAAGCAGAGGGTAGCTGGAAATCACCACATTTCTGTGTGTCTGCAGCCATGATAACACTCTATATGTGTGAAACTCTTCACAGGTCTGAAAACAGGAACAGATGACCAGGCATTAATCAGCAAATAATTAGTCGACCATTGTTTCCTCTTTCAGGAGGAACTGCCAGCTGACACTGAAGTGTTTTCTTTATCTTAACAGATGTGTGAAAGCTACTTCAGCTTCATTTGAATTTTCTGCTTATGTGTGTTATTTTTTTTTTGAGTGATTTTTAAATTAATGACTTTTTTCTTTAGTAGTGAAATGACAAAAATTTATCAGAAATGCTTCTTTAAAGGATAAAACTGGCAATTTTCTATATTTTATTGATTGTCAACAAATCTCATGTTTGGATCCAAACCAACAATGAATATCACAAATATTTTCTCATTTTCTCACATTTGACTACAAATTTACATTTTACACTAAATTCAATATAAATTTCATATTTAAAAATATGTAAAAAAGATTTTAAATTCCTCTCTGGGTCATTTTTCCATATAGTCTCTCCATATGACACATTTTTCAAATTTTTAGAGTAAACTGAACCCATAACTGAGCTTTTTCCTGTTCTAACAACACACCTGCGTCTCACCTGTAAACCCCGGCCCCTCCCTGCAGGCAGCTTGTCAGTCTCTGTCCGAGTACCTGACGTCCACCTTCAACCCGTACATCGCCAACGTGACGGCGGCCGCCATGCTCTGCAGCAAGGTGTTGTGCCAGGGGAGGGGCCGCTGCGTCAGGAAGAGCTACGACTCCGCCCACTACCTGCACCTGAACCCCGCGTATTTCAGTATCGTACGGGCTCACAGGAAGTACGTGGCGATCGGTCTCCCCTCTGCCGCCGACCTCAATGCCTGGGCTGAAAACTTCACCTGTCAGTGCTACACGGGGTGCGGCTGTTCGCCCAAGCTGTCGCGTCCAGCCAGGGTCCAACTCATCTGGGTGTAATCGGTCTACAACAGCGCCCCCTGCTGATCCACTGATCTGATTGTGTAGTGATCTGCATGACTTGAAATTTAAAGATTGTTCATTATGTAATAAAAACAGAAAGGGATGAATTTGGGTGAAAATATTTCATAGTTTGCATATTTAAATGTGACTCTCACCCAAATCAGACATAATACTGTCTAAATTGTTTGAATTGAAACTTAAACGGGGCCTGAATAAAAGCTTTTCTGAATCGTGTTTTCTTTCACAAACCATTTTGCACTCAAAGCAAGAAGTTTACACAGAAAGCACAACATGATCATTTCAAAAACAGGAAACTGTGATTATTTCAGTATGATCTGACTTTTCCAACAAATCCTCCAAATTAAAGGAGCAGATACGTGGTTTGATCATGTGACTCCAGATCGTTTTCTAATCTGGCGCCTCTATCAGCAGTAATCTGCAGGACGACATCATCTGTCTGTACTTTCTAAAACTGTTACACATCACTGTTAAACAGTAATGATGTTTTATGATGTGACAGCTGTGGTTAAGGTCTGGTTAGGTTCAGGTAAAGATCATGTTTGGGTTAAAATAATACAATAATAACCACGGGGTTAAGGTTAGGGGACGATCTAAGTTACACTTTTTAAAAAACTGTGCTGACTCATGGTTAGAAACAGGAAACAAACATCTCCTGCAGCAAAGTCCACTGTTGGGTTAAAGCCTCCATCCACCCTCCTGCTCTGAATGAGGAAATCTGTCCACATATATAAACGTCATCTGAGCTGCAGCACTGCTCTGACTCACAGTTACTGCGGCCGCTGGATGGCAGCTGTCACTCGATTTTTCCACACAGATGTGTTGCAGCAAAACCCTCAACATGAAGACATCCATGCTAAACCAGTCACTGCATTTACAATATAAATCAAGACACATTTGCCATGAAAGTAACATTTTAAAGCCACACTAATCAATATTTTTATATTAACGATGGATCAAACGGCAGATGGGACAAGACTAGCTGTTGAAGAAACCTCTAAAGAGTCAGATATTAGATAAGAGGCCATATTCTGCTTTTTGTGATTTTCTGTTATTTATATACTGTTATGATGTTGGAGAGTGGACTCATTGGGAGGGGGGCCTTAAAGAGACAGGAGCTGAAACTGAACTGAGGGGCTGCATAAAAGGGCCAATATGAGATAAATAAGGAGTTTTTAACTGTAAATCATGTAAAGATATTCCAGTAGAATATAAGTATACATCCGGAAATGTGCAGAATATGTCCTTTAAGGAGTTGGTGGAGACTAAACCAAGGAGAGTGAATCTTGGATTTACTCCGATGGGTTAATAATTCCACTCTGAGTCTGCTGACAATAAGTCAGATGTTGTGTTTACAGCTTGTTCTTCTGTTCCCCAAAGTTGCAAAACGAATCAATTATTGCAGTTTTAACAAGATATTGAGGCTTAAACTGGCTGTAATTGATATTTACTCCACAGTCTGATCTGTCAGTGTGTAGCTGTAGACTAGCTGGTGAACATAGTGGAGCATTTAGCAGCTAAAGAGCCAGATATTTCCCTCAGGAGTTGGTAGAGAGCAGAAACAGCTAACAGAGAGTGAATATTGGACTTACATTCACCAGGTGGACAGAAACACGACTCCTAATGAATGATAATGTTGCTCCGTAACTGCTGGATGTGGAAATAAGCAGCTGTTTGCTAACAAGTTCAACATATCAGCTTAAAGCTGATGATGTGTCAGAGTTCAACACTTTTTTCTGCTGCCCCTGAGTGGCCAAAAAATCAGTTATGGCAGGTTTAAAGAGGGGTAGGGTTTGTTTCCTGGCTGGAGGTGAGCAGTAAACACAAACTTCAGGGCAGCATCTGAACTCATTAATATTTATAGTCAGTCAGTGACTTGATCTTCTCTTTGTGTTGCTGTGTGAATCACTAGTGAGAGTAACAGGCCATTCTTATCGCAGATATTTTGACTTGTCATAGCAAGAAAAGTTCAGGTGCAATTAATAACATAGTGATGGATCTTTTCCATTTAGGTGTGTCAATAAACCAGCAGAACAACATCAAGCCGCTGGCTCTGGCACACCCTGAATAAAATGCAATAATTGTGTTTTCATTTCTGTCTGTATTTGTGAAACAATCTGTTGTCTAAGTTACTTCTCTGCTGCGGGCAAGAATCTGAGGGCAATAAGGTCGAGGATTGGTCAATTAATACACATATAACAAAGTGTTGATATTATTATTATTATTATTATTGTTATTATTATTATTAGTAGTAGTAGTAGTATTAGACAAAAATCAAAAGTGTACCACATACACTGTATAATATATATATATATATATGAACATGAAAATAAGGTAAATAAGTGTAAAAGACAGAATAAAAGTTCCAAAAGCTCCATAAATGTGAGGAGTTGCTGCTTTTCTTTGTCATATAGGATAGATAGGATAGTACAACCACTGGGGTTTGGACTGTTGCCGTTGAAGATGTCACCTTGGACTTGGCCAACGGACATTTTTCGATATTTTCAGACATTTTATGAACTTTAACAGTGCGTCATGTGACTCAGTGTAATGTCAAAGGTGTCACACCCACAGATAATCATCTCCAACTCTGCACTTCTATGAAGCTTTTCAGCCTAATTTAGGTCCCAGTTTTGATATTTAACATTGACTGTTTCCAGCAGCTGCAGGCAACGGTTTTCATCTAACAAGCTCTGTAATGTGAATGCAGCCTTACTTTAGGATCAAAAGATTACAAAATAATAACTGCAGATTTTATATGTGTTTGCAATCGTTAATAATGAAAAAGAACTTCCTATAAGGACTTGTCTTTCCCAGAATGTGTAACCCTAACTATGGGCAGGAGCTGATGGTAATCTGTGATGGAATCAGCCACGCTTCCTCTTCATGTGTCATCACTCTGATGATAAACCAGTTGGATTTCCTTCTGCTCAATAAACCAGTTGGATTTTCTTCTGCTCAGTACATTTCCAGCCACAGCTGACCAAGTTCAAACTGTCACTGCATTCCTTACATGTGCAGACAGAGGCCTCGGATATGTGTCCACACATTGTCCTCATCCCGGAGCTTCCTCGGATATCTTCCTCCAGGCAGGAAGGAGCGAGCTTGTGTTCAGCCTGGAAAACTCCAGGACCTCCCAATAAAAAATGGAAAACCCCAGGGCTGCAGATCACTCTGCTTTGACAAGTTTCCACAAGTGTTCTGGCTCTAATTTAAGCTCCTGCAACAGTTCATTTAAAGGCAAGAGATTTAGACTCACAGAGGAGTATGAGTTTAGTGTTTATGACTAACAGGTAATAATTTCAGCGCTCACCAAGCAGCCAGTTTGGACAGCAGGAAATTGGACCCCCAGAGCAGGTTGGTGTGTAGTTAATGACATCTCATTTAACTGTCTCATTTGGGTTCAGGTGTTTATTGGTGTTTTCCGAGAGTTTAACCTGAACATTACTGGGGTCGAGTTCAGCAGCAGCTGTGACACTGTTTCTGCTTTAAAATAAACCGACAGGAGTGTGTCTGAAATGACAGAAATCATAAAACTGTCTAAAAAACTATAAAATATCTGCCTGTAACCCTGCTTGGAGACAGAGATACTGTAGTTACACATCAGATCCTGTGACTTTGTAAAAATAATAAAGCTGACGCTGTGCAGACACACAACTATAATTAGAAGTAGAAGTATCTGTATGGTCTGTAAGGTGTCTGGTTTCAATTTGTTTCTTTGTGTGTTTTTTTATTAAACAGGCCTCATATAACAGTGTTGCTGTGAGTGTTGATATGATCTAAACATATAAATACAATATAAAAAAATCAGTATCGGCATAAATGTTGGCAGATGGGGATAGTGGAATATTATGTAGATATAAACATTAAAATGAGATCTATTTCTAATCTAAATTTATTTATAGAGCTCATTTAACAACAACAACAACAACAACAACAACAAATGCTGACCTACAGTAGTGCTTTCCTGAAAAAAGGTTCAAATAATAAACATGAAAACAAGTAAGTGTAACATGAGTGTGAAATACTAAATAAAGTAAATAAAAGCAATGTTAATATTAGAGGAGACGCAAAAGCAGTGCTGCTCCAAGGTGGGTCTTAAAGCTGCACTAATCAATATTTTAACTGTGGGTCACATGACTCTGTATAATGTCAAAGGTGCTTTTTAGCCTCATTTAGCTCCTAGTTTTTGGTTTTGCTGCACATTTACTGTCTGTCTCAGTGTTTCCAGTAGCCCCCCCCCCCCCCATCTCCTTATTAACTTGAATTTTCTTTTGCTGATTTTCTGGAAATTCTCTCAAACTTTGCTCTACATTTGAATGGAAATGGCAAGAGAGTAAGAAGCATTCAGAAAGTGTTGATAGATGGACTAACAGTCATATTGTAGCTGTAATCAACACTGCAGCCTTTCAGCCTTCATTCTCTATTTTAAACTGGACTTTGTTCTAACAACAAATAATTGTGGATTATGGATTTGCATTTGTATTTTCAGACAGCAGGTCTTTTTTTCTCTAAATCTTTATTCAGTCAGGCTGAGTTTACTGCCTTTGGTGCTTCTCTACAAGAGCAGCTGCAGGTGAAGTGTCCTCAGTCATTGAGGAAGGAGAAAGTGTTGATCATTATTAACAGAAGATTTGAACTGCTTGTTTCGTTGCTGCCATGAAATGACAACAGAGACTTAAACTGAAGCTGCTGATGATTCATATTTCATCATTTTTATGCAACAAAGGAAACAATAAACACTTACATAGCCTGCTCTGCAGGGTATTAAAGAAATAAGTCCTCCCTGAACGCAGGACATGTGCTGGCATATCATACCTGTCATAGCAAACACCTCACAACTCTACAGATTTATTTTTAATGTGAACTGAAGGTTCCTCTATCTGCTGGGCTGAAAAAAACCTCACTGAGAACACAAGTGGTTAATGTGTGTCAGGCTGCAGTCTCACTAGTCAGTAGTGTCTCTCCTAATTTACCTGATTTTTTAAGTAATCAAAGTGGAAAGTTTAGTGTGAAACTAACTAGTAACAGCATAGTTAGTGGTGACTTAACACTCGATCAAACTCAGCTGGTGCAACAGGTGTTGCTGTTCTCTTGATGGAGGCGCTTCAGCTGACAAGGTAAACAGCAAAATTCAAAGTTCTTACACAGTCCACAACCAATCAAACCCTTCACAGTGCAGGATCGTCTTGGGCTCAGTTCAACAGCTTCACCTTGGCTCTCCTTATATCTCTTCTTGTGTCTTTCCCAGGTGTTGTGCATCGGTGTCTGACGAGTCACACTGAACCCCCCCAAACTCAAGCACATGTGCTCAGACCACAGCCAGGACCCGGGGAGAGCAGCAGGCACTTTAAGGTTCTTCAGCCTCAGTACGTGGTAGCTGCTGGTTGGATCAGACCCAAAAAAGTTTGTTTTTTTGGGGGGGGGGCTGAAATCCAGTGTGTGGACACTACTTTTTTCCTTCATGGACACACTAGAATATTTGTGAATGAAGCAGAAAAAAACAGGCTGATATTTTCAATTCTGATCAGTTGACAAACACAATAATGAAGACACATTGACACATAAAGTCAATCAGTTCAATTATACAGACCTTTTATTTTCTTTTCTTAATTTTCTTTTATTGGCAGGTAACGTCCTGACTTCCTGTCACCTCTTTACATTCTGCAGGAAATAAATTTGGACACATTTAGAATGTTTATTTTTGAAGCTAAAAATGAATCTACTTTCTAAACATAGCTAATTTATATCATGAAAAATAATGACTATTTGGGACTTTAGGGGCAAAATCACCTGCTGTTTTATTTCAAAATCAGTCTGTTTTAAGCAGAGTTATTTTGCTACTATTACTGAATTTAAAAGAAAACGTATTAATTTAAACTCACCTGTATGGCATGAATAGCTTCAAACACTCAGGTGTTCAAATATCTTACAGGAAAATCCTTCAGTCATTTTTCAGATTTAAACGATTTGAGGTAAAGATGATGAAGAATATGAGTTTCTTTTTTTGACAGCAACACATTTTTCCAGCTATGATGATGTCAGAATGCAACATTTAAATTCACATTTGTAAAAATACATCTGAACAGCAGACAGAACATTTTGCAGCCTGCTGCTTTTCTTCTTTGCTAAGAACAGCGACTTCACTGCCAGTTGCTCTGTTTCCTGATGTTGAACCTGGTAAGCTGCAGAACAGGTGTTAGGACATCGTAGCTACATCTCTACATCATTAGCCTAAAAACTACCATCCTGCAAATTAAAAAACTTATTTTACTTTTAATCCCTTAACACACACATACTCAACTAGCTTTAATGTAGAAAACAGAAGAGTCTACAGTCATACTGAGCTGTAGGCTACTTGGGAACAGCGCGGTTTTTTAGCTAAATGCTAACATTATCAAGGTAATATACTTACATGGATAATGCTAACATGCTAATGTTTAGCAGGTATAATGTTTACCATGTTTACTATCTTAGTTTAGTATGTTAGCATGCTAATATTTGCTAATTAGCACTAATTACAAAGTAAAGCTGTGGCTGACAGGAATGTCAGAATTAGTTTCGCAGGTTACTGAGCATAAAACAAAGTATTGGACAAATCAGTTCTGACCTGATGATGGCGCCAGATGAAAAGTCAGGATCACAAAAGATATTACAATTCATCCTGAGGAAAACAGGAATGTTTGTATGAAATTTTATTACAATCCATACAAATGTTGTTAAGATATTTCACTTGAAACACAAATGTGAACCTCATGGTGGCGCTAGAGGAATAGTCAGGGGATCTCCAAAGTCTGTAGGATTCATCCTCTGGGAACCATGAATGTCTGCATTAAATTACATTGCAATCTATTCAATAGTTGTCGCGATATTTCCATAGAATCATGACACTAGAATGACTAAAAAATTTAAGTTAACTTATACTCACCTCTTATTATTTTGTTGCCTTCTCCTCACAGATCAGATTCCTGTTTCAAAATGAACAAAGTCAAACTGTTCATGACTGTTGATGACAAACAACATTTCCTCTTTGTCGTCATCATGTTGGCCCTGCTGTGCTCTGGTCACGCCTTACCGAGGACGGACCCTCCCATCCGTCCCGGCCTCCCCTTCCTGTTCATGTGGAACGCCCCAACCGAGCTGTGCGACATCCGCTTCGGCATGCCACTCGACCTCTCCTACTTCCATTTCGTCAGCAGCACGCTGAAAACAGCAACCAACCAGAGCATCTCCATATTCTACACCGACCGCTTCGGCATCTTCCCCTACGTGGACGAAGACACCGGCAAGAGGCACAAAGAGGGCCTGCCGCAGCTAATAGACCTGCAGGTGCATCACAAGCAGGCAGTGGATGACATTAAGCGCTACATCCCCGCTGACCAGTCGGGCCTCGCTGTGCTCGACTTTGAAGAGTGGAGGCCGCAGTGGATCCGAAACTGGGGCAGCAAAGACATCTACCGACAGATTTCCATCAAAGTGGTCAAGGAGAAGAACACCACATTGTCTGATGATGAGGCAGAGGGCCAGGCAAAGACCGTGTTCGAACGCGCAGCCAAGAAGTACTTTCTCCGATCCATCCTCATCGGGAAGAGGCTGAGGCCCAACAGACTGTGGGGTTACTACCTGTACCCTGACTGCTACAACTACGACTACAACCAGGACATGGACGGCTTCACCGGAGAGTGTCCCGCCATCGAGAAGGACAGGAACGATGAGCTGCTGTGGCTCTGGAGAGAGTCCACGGCGCTCTTTCCATCCATCTACCTTGAGGTGGTGCTCAGAAACTCCCAGCAGGCCCGGCTGTTCGTCCGCCATCGCATCCAGGAGGCCATGAGGGTGTCAACACTCCCCAACAGCTCCTACTCCATCCCCATCTATGCCTACATCCGCCCTGTTTACAAGGACAGCATCGATGACTACATGTCAAAGGTCAGACACAAAAAGACACCTTTTTGTCACCTTTAGGCACAATTTATGTCACTGTATCTACATACCACACCAGAGAAAATACTGATCTCTCACTTGTAGTACTGTATATTAAACTGCAAGTAACCATAGCAACAAGAGTGATGATTCAGGCTCCGACAGCAATTAAATGACATGACACATAAGATGATATACTGTATATACAGATGACCTTTGCTCCTTTGGTCAGGGGACATGGTGGAAGAGACAGAACTGACTCCCAGGTGTCTGTGTGGAGACAATCAAGAAGTAAATGTGTGTAAAAATTCCAAAACACTCCTTCAGTTGGATGTTGTTCTCTTCTCTGTGCAGAATGATGTATGTGCAGAGTTTGTTTTCACATTCATCTGCTGAAGGAAGAAAGTTTCTCTGCACACTAAAAATCACTGTTAAAATTTTTGCCCACTTTGGGTCAATAGAGCACCAGCACAATGCTGGTTTAATGTTACCCAGAAAGCCACTCAAGACAAGGGGCTGGTTTTACTAGGGCTGCATCTAGCGATTCTTTTTATTATCGACTAATCTGATGATTATTTTCTCGATTAACTGATTAGTTGTATGTCTTGTTTTGTTCACAACCCAAAGACATTCAGTTTACTGTCACAGAGACAAAAGAAACCCAAAATTTCCTTCTTAAAAAATGGCTCCAAATAATTAATAATTTTGATTCTAAGCAGAGGATTTTTATATGTCCTAAAACATGTCTGAAGGGGATCTTTAAGATCTTAAAACCTATTGTGGGACCCCTTGTAAACGAGATGATACATCTCAAGGGGTTTATCCTGATATAATAAATTTTCAGATTGTTATTAAGAAATGGGGCCAGAATTTTGCTATCAATCAATCAACATGACATGCCGGTGAAAGGCAACTTCTTGCTCTTCTCTAACTGGCTGTTATTTCGCAGTTCGATCTGGTCAACACTATCGGAGAAGCTGCTGCTCTCGGCGCCGCTGGTGTTGTTTCTTGGGGAGGCATGAACGTCACCGACACAG
The DNA here is from genome assembly GCA_038419695.1 of Scomberomorus guttatus. NCBI lineage: Eukaryota > Metazoa > Chordata > Actinopteri > Scombriformes > Scombridae > Scomberomorus > Scomberomorus guttatus. The sequence goes on from CM076453.1 coordinate 32,732,569, forward strand.
AGGTAGAAAGTGACATCACTCTGGGTTTTTTGTTTTAAACATATTCTTCTGTTAACTTTAATTCACAACAAATAACTGACTCAGTATTCTGTAGGATTCCTGCTTTGACGCTCGACTCCACCTGGAGAAGGTCATGAACCCGTACATCCTGAACGTCTCCACGGCGGCGCAACTCTGCAGTGAGGCACTCTGCCAGGGCCGAGGTCGCTGCGTGAGGAAGCGTTGGGATGACGATGTCTTCCTCCACCTCGACCCGCGCCGTTACAGTATCCAGCGGAGATGCTTCAGTGGCCCGCTCACTGTGAGCGGCGACCTCTCGCAGGAGGACATCAACTGGTTCGACCGCAGCTTCGACTGCATCTGCTACAGCGAGGAGCCGTGCCGATTGGTCCTGACGCTCAACGTCATCCACAAGGCCGTCATCATCCCAAGGAGTCGCTCTATTGGATGCCACACTTCTGCCAGGTCTCGCCCCCTCCTGTCAGGGTTGATAATACTCTATCTGAAGTATGTCTTGATGTAAATGTAAATTAAAAGAGAGATTTGTCTATTTGTGTGTGACAAGATGTTACAAGATGATATTTGAGCCTGTTGTTCATTAAGTAATTTATTTTTTGTGACTGTTTTTACCTGTATTGCCATTAAACATATTTTTATTTAGTTTAACCAAATCTCTCACTCACTCAGTTACATTCATGGAGGATTAACTTGCAGCCTGGCGGCTGCAGGCGAAGGTTTGTTGGTAATGGGATTAAATAAAGCTTTATTTAGGAATATATACCGTGTGAGCACATGGTATACATAAAATGAGGTTTAAATCTTTTATACTTTGTGACTCGCTAAAAGCTGAATTTTGTGCATGAAAAGTATTTTTATTATGATGTTAAAACATGGTTTTGACACAGCAAATCAAATCCCACTTAACACATTTGCAATCTATTAGATTCCACTTTTACTTGCTTGTTCCTGAGCTTTCAACTATATCCCAACATCTTTATGAGCGTATGGAGTTTATCAGTTGTTGAACTGGAGATGTTGAAACTTTTTATATACATAATTAATTGACACTTTGTGAACCTGGGGGTTTTTGGGCCTGTGAGGTAGTTTCCCACTTTGCGTGGTTGGTAATCCAGCCTTGGTTATGTTCCAAACCATATGGATATTGTAAACAAGATGCTTCCAGGTTCAGGTTTCACATGTCTTCTTTGAAATAATACTGATATATAATATTCACACACAATAAAATATCATAGAGTCATAAATTCTTTGCAGATTCCACTTTGACACACTACACGGGATAAAACCAGAAGTAATTTTCTTTTACGATGCCTGTCAGGTCGGGACATCATCAGGCTAATAAAGGAAAGAATTTCTTGCAGGCAACTCAGCTGTAAGCAGTGGTGGAAGTAATGAGATCATTTACTTAAGTAAAATAAATACCACATGCTAAAAATACTCCATTACAAGTAAAAGTCCTGTATTTAAAATTCTACTTAAGTAAAAGTACAGAAGTATTATAAGGTGAATGTATTAAAGTAAAAGAAAATTGGCCTTTGTGACTAATACATTAAAATATATTACATTAATAGATTGTTAATACTGATGCATCAGTGTGTCAACAGCATTTTACTGTTACAACTGGTTGAGGTGAAGCTAGTTTTAAAAAGGACACATATTCTGCACATCTCCAGCTCTATATTTATATTCTGGGGCTCTGCTGGAATATCTTTGCATGATTTCCAGTTAAAAACTCCTTATTTATCTTATACTGGCCCTTTATGCAGCCCCTCAGTTCAGCCTCTGTCTGAAACAGGCCGTTTTAGCTCCTGTCTCTTTAAGGCCCGCCTCCTGATGAGCCCGCTCTGTTCTGATTGGTCAGCTTCAGCAAACTATGTGAACAATCAGTAGCAGTTGGATTTCACTTCTTTTTATTGTTCTTTACTTCTCGAATCCATCTGTACATGTCTGAGCCCTTAAACCGATCCGAACTATACGATTGGACAAAACAAACAAATAATTGAAAAAACTAAACAACATTAACAGGCCATAAACCGGCCATTTGTGAGCATGTGCAAAAAATCTGATGTCATCAAGAGGAGGAAGTAAAGATGACTTTGCAAACAAAGTGTTCAGAGCAGGTTGAAGCTCTGACTTTTGTCTTCAGGGAGAATTTCTACATACTTTCACCTCAAGTTTTGGAACTTTTAACATCTGACATCAGAACAGAATTTAAATAACAGAAAATCACAAAAAGCAGAATATGACCCTTTATATACAGTTATATACAATTAATTCAGTGGGTCCCAACATAGGGGTCGGGGCCCTTCTTTAAGGTCACAAGATAAATCTTAGGGGTCGCTAGATAATTAAACCAACAGTCAGGAGCCCAAATGAAGAGTGAAACCTGTTTTTCTTGCTGTAATCATTCCTCCTGTTCATACTGACCATTAGAAGATCCCTTCATAATGCACTTACAATGGAAGTGATGGGGGACAAAATCCACAGTCCTCCTTCTGTGCAAACATGGATTTCAAAGTTTATCTGAAGCTAATATGAAGCTTCAGCGTCCAAATGAGTCAAATCAAGTAGATATCTTTCAACGTTACAGTCTTTTTAGTGCCAAAGTCCCTCTTTTTGTTACTATACTTCCACCACAGCTCAACAGGGAAACACTGTCTGAGGAAACACAAAGAGGGAATTTGATGCTAAAAAGACTGTAAATGTGGCAGATATCCACTTGATATGACTAACTCAGACTGCTGAAGCCTCATATAAGCTTCACATCTACTTTTAAATGACTGTGTGGACACACTGTGGATTTTGGCCTCCATCACTTCCATTAAAGCACATTTGAAGGGGATCTTTTAATATCCAGTATGAACAGGAGGAATGATTACAGCGAGGAAAACCTCTTTCACTGTTCATATGGACACCTGACTGCTGTTTAACACACACTTAAAAAAACTGTGAACCTGTCCTCAAATGATTACACAAATTTGCCCATAAATATATACTACCAGTCCACTCCCCAGAATGAAACTTCAATATTACCCAGGACTTCATGAAGTGCCAATAATTTCTAATTTATCATTCCAGCATTACCTGCATATGGCGCTAAAACTGAGGTGAAATTAAAGGTGTGTTCAGGTGTAATTGGAGATCGGAGGATTTAATCTAGTAGAGTCAGAGTTGACATCAGTCCTGCTGCAGGAGAAACTGTCTGAGCTGCACTGCAGGTTGTTGTCCTGTAGGGGGAGCCAGATTTCCATCCCTCCACATATCAGACTCACTTGTTATGATGATGAGTTCACTGAACCACAAACTGCTAATAACACTGACTGTAGAGTAATATGGAAAAATGTGAATAATGTCCACAAAGAGGGGGTGTAGCGGTAGTGATGGTGGGTGGGGGGTTGGGTCTCTGTGTTAATTTTTTCCCTTCATTCACAGCAGCTACTGAAGCTGCATTCACATTTAGAGTCATAAATATCAACACAGCTACAGACCAGTCCACTGTGGAAGCCCAGTGTCAGCTGGAATGAATGAATAATGCCTCTCAGGGACTTTGGACTCTGAGGCACAACTTCCCCTCTTGGCCAAAACTGACAACAATTTAAAATAATGAGAAGTAAACTTGATTCTTCCTGTTTTCTGGAGTGTTGAGTCATTTTAAAAACTCTTCATCTTCTTCCACGCCACCCTGATTGAAAAAAAACCCCAAAAATGACGTACCCAAATTAAAATGACTGTAGCTCCTGAACCACAGTGACTATATGCATAAATGAGGTCTCACCAAAAAGAAAACATCCTAAAGTTCCTTGTGAACGTGTTCGAAACACTGTAGGTGACACAGAAACAGAGCAGCAGGTCTTTCAAGTCAGTAAAAATTGAAAAATGCTATCCGCCTGTTTTTTCATGAAAAGTTCCAGGCAGATTTCCAAAAATGACATTTAGAGAGACAAGAAGGGAGAGAGGGCCAACTAGCAGACGCCAGTGTCCTAGCTGAGTTACTAATGAGGTTAAAGAAACCAGAACATTTTTTGACAGCGGCACCAAACAGATATGGAGGCTGCTGTCTGTCTGTGTTTTACTTCAGGTTTTAAAAAAGGTCATACTGAACACCAGGCCAAAATGCAAGAGCAGCTCTTTGTAGAGCAGCCAGTAACTGATGCAGCACTGAAGAGACTCTGGATAACAGCATGAGCTAAAATACCTAAAAATGTGAAAAAGTGAATCTCAGAGTACATTTATCTGAAGCTCAGCGTGTCACCGATCACACTGACTCTGTTTGTGTTTGTGTCTTCACACTCAGCGTCAGCTCTGACTCTCTGTCCTCGAGGCAGCGGGGTTTTCTTCTGTTTTCAGGTCTGCTGTCAGAAACATTTTTCTCCTCCAGCGGCCGGCTGCCATTTTTACGTCCCTACTGCTGTTTCTGATTTCACACAACAAAGAAAGGGACACGCAGCTCCTGCACACTGAACTCTGCAACCAACACAGCGGATAAGATTATTCTAAGTTCATCACAGCTCAGTTCGTTTAAAAGAAGAAGAAAAAGGCCAGATAGGGTTGGGATGGTGGAAAAGCAGTAAAGGTCAACACTCTGGAACAAAGTCAGTGTACAGACACTGAGGCTGTGATGCTTACTGTGGATGCTTACGTTGCTTTGACAAACGTAATCTCTGCCTGGATGATGTTCACAGTAAGGTTTTACTGCAATGAATGAAGCTACATTTCTGTCCGGCTCTGCAGTGGGTGGGGGGAGGTCAGGGTGGATGGGGGGCGTACAAGCTGCAGGACTCTGACAGCAGAGACCCGGGTTCACATCCTGCAGGACTCTGACAGCAGAGACCCGGGTTCACATCCTGCAGGACTCTGACAGCAGAGACCCGGGTTCACATCCTGAGTCCTGTGTGTGTTCAGGTTTGGTTCAGGTTAGTGAAAGATGCTGCTGTGGCTTAAATGTTCAGAAACATGTTGAGACTTTTCTCTGTATTAAACAGAGACCATGATCTTTGTCTGACCTTAACCAAGTGAAGAAAAAACCACACTGAACATTTCACTCATATGTTCAGTATCCACAGGTTAGCAACTAGCTGAATACATTAATTATCATTAACATATAGAAAAATTCTGTCAGCATTACATTTCTAGTAAAACATATTTGCTGTTGCAACTAAGTTGTACATGAATGTCGTTTGGAAACGGGGTTGTACCACTAGTTGCTTTGTTTTAATGGTTCACAAGCCAGAAGGTTTGAAATAAAAAATGATTTGACTTGACATTGTCCTTTTCAGGTCCTATAGTTTCCTATAACGTCCTGAAAGAAATGGATTCTTTACATTTTAAAGACGTTTCCTGCAAAGAATTATGCAATCATAGATAAAATAATGACGATGTTAAGTTGGTACATTTTCTATTAAAGGAGCTCCAACAATAAAATGCTGCTTATACACTGACACATCAATATTAATGATGTTAAATGTATTTAATGTATCAATCACAGCCTGATTTTCTGCAAAACCAGTACTTTTACTTTAGTACTTTAGGTGACTTTAGCTGGTAATACTTCTACTAATACTTTTACTTGTAATGGAGTATTTTTACATTGTGGTATTGATACTTTTATTAAGGATCTGAGTACTTCTTCCACCACTGTTAAATATAGAGTTGCCTCTTATTTTTAATGAATGTACATTATGACATGAAGATAATTTCATACTAGTAAATAAGGTAAAACACTCTGTAGTGTCTGTAATGTTAATGGCTCAGGACTAAAACACACACTCATTGTTTAGTAAATGACTGAATTCCAGAGCACAGTGAGATTTTATGTCAGAACTCATGTTTGGCTTCGTTTCACATCCTCATCCATATTCAGGACTCGTCAGCATCAGCTGGTCTTTCAGAAGAGTCCAGTATCTGAGTGACGGAGCTGCTCTGACGAACAGCCGGCCTGTTGTGTGCTACATGAATATTTCATGTCCCGAATCTCTTCCTGGTTTCTGCTGTGACCTGCAGGTTTGACACGATGTCCTGTAGCTGAAAAGATCTCTATAACAGTCAGTGAGGTCTGCTGAAGTGCTGTTGTGCAACCAGCTTTGCTTGTTTTAACTCCCAAAAAATTGGGAGCAGTGGTTGTAGTCAAGTAACATTTATTGTAAGACTGACAACGATGGTACCAGCATCAAGTTTAAGAGACCCATTTGATTCTAACAGCTCACTCAGGGCCTCAAACAGTAAATACGACTAATCTGGTGTGTTTCTGTCCAGCTCTGGACCCCCTCTGGACCCCCTCTGGACCCCCTCTGGACCCCCTCTGGACCCCCTCTGGACGACGGAGGCTCATGGGTATTGTGGGTATTGTGGTATTTTGAGCCATCAGTTATGCTAAAATGATTATATGAATAAACAAAGTTGAAATTACAGAACCGTTGTGTTATCCAGGTGAGTCCTGTGTTTCTATGTTAAACCTGCATTAACTGATGTTTTGTTCTCTAGTTTTCATCAGAAACAGGCAGTGAACACAACTCTGACACATCATCAGCTTTAAGTTGATATGTTGAACTTGTTAGCAAACAGTTTCTTATTTCCACATCCAGCAGTTACGGAGCAACATTATCATTCATTAGGAGTCGTGTTTCTGTCCACCTGGTGAATGTAAGTCCAATATTCACTCTCTGTTAGCTGTTTCTGCTCTCTACCAACTCCTGAGGGAAATATCTGGCTCTTTAGCTGCTAAATGCTCCACTATGTTCACCAGCTAGTCTACAGCTAACTGTGTCTGTTTGCTGTTTGGTGCTGAGCAGGTAGTGTACAGTGGCTTTTTACAGCTTTTTCTCTGAAAACGACGCTATCAGAGCACTGAGAGTGAACCAAAACAGTAAAGTTGCAGCCGGACAGATAAACAATGAGCTGAAACTCACTATAAAGCTCCGTAAAGCCGAGGGGAGCTGCAGAGTCACTGATAATTCTCTGTAGGTTCATCACTACGAGCCACGACCAACACATTACACACTGACAGATCAGACTGTTATTATTAAAAAATATTGATTATAGCAGCTTTAACATTCATGTCAGTTCACTTCTTGTTTTCAGTCCAACTGAAAACAGACTGAAAAATATTTAAGTTTATATGATTTCAGGCCTACTGTACAGTACATCATGTGTAGTTTACATCAGTGCAGACCGTAATCCAAATTGTTTTATTCATTTTCCTTCTTACCCTCCAGGTTGACTTTTTAGGAGACTAAACTTGCTGTTCGCCAGTTATTAGACTTTTTTTTCCAAAGAGTTTTGTAAATCCAATCAGCAGCATAAAAGACGCTGTAAAGGACATGCAGATGTTGTTTTAGCCCTCCCATACAAATCAGTGTCATTCTGAAAAAGTCAGAATTAAGATGTAACATACTCTCAAGTTTTATCAAAATCTGTTCAGTGGCGTCCAAAACATAAACAAACCTAATGTGTCATCTGTCATAGAGCAGCCTCCTGTTCAGGACATCACAGATCAGAGACACAGTAGGTGCAGGGTGTCTGTTTGCTGTTTGCTGCTGAGCATGTAGTGTACAGTGGCTTTTAGAGCTGTTTACGCTGTGTGGCCCAACAAGAAAGGTCAGAGAGTCACGAAGATCATCACAGAGGGACTGAGCAGCATCTCCATGCTGAGGCCTCACAGTGAACACACCGCAGCAGCCGACTGCTGACTGAATCATAGCCTCTTCCTGGTGGAGCCGTCGCCCTCTGTGCCCCGGCAGCCCGGTCCGGCCCAGCTTGTCTCGGCTCGGTCTCCTGTCTGTATAATCTGCTCTGTCAGATGGAAGCTGTGGTCCGGGGGGAGGAATAAGAGCTTTATTGTCCCGATTCTCCTCCTTTGTTGGGGATTGCAGCAACATTTCTAGGTCACCGGCTGTGACTGAACGCCCTGCTGCCTAAACTGATGCATCACTAAGGGAATTCATCCCCTCCTTGTAGCCACCCCCCCCCCCCCATATTTCACACAGAACTGTCAGGGGGGGACACAATTAGAAATCCGCTCCCAGCAACAACAACAGCCGGGCTGCGATCTGCCAAACGATTCCAGCCTGTGTTTTCTGTCAGAGCAGATACATTATGGATGCTGACTCAAAGTGTCTGTCAAAAGACTCTTTCATGGTGATAATTGGACGGACGGACCCTCAGATCCTTTCCCATTCACATTTCTCCTCATAATTATCTTTAACCTTTCACCCTGATCTCCCTCAGACGGGTTAAGCACACATTAATGTTCTTGTAGAATGCTGCTATCAGAAGCCTCGGCTAATTGCAGATGATGGTGTTTTATGCATTTAGTCGACGTTAGAGAGATGACAGGAAATCAGCAGGCCAGCTTCTATAACTCAGTGCAATCTGTCATTCAGCATTTCTTTCATGTCTTTCTGTCACTGGCTGATTTCCAGCTACAAGTACATGTTAAACAATGGTTCATTTTTTTAGCATACAAAAAAACTCCCATTAATATTTATCAGCGCAGCAGCGTGAGTACTTGCTTCATCGTATAATTCACTGCATACCCATAATATTCATAAACATTTCCTGGTAAAGTTAATTTTCCAGCTTTTTAGTTATTACAGACTACAGGTGGCAATCATGAATCAATTTGCTGATTAGTTCACTGACTAGTGAGCTAAGTGGTTGCATCACCGTTCAGATGCACCTCAGTATGTAGAAGGTTAAGTGAACACATCGCTGGTCATATGGCCTGACGTTTGGCGCTGGTTCAGTCGTACATTCGGTCTGTTGGTGATCCAAGCTGCACATAATGTTAAACGCTTAGCAGCCAATTATTTCCGACAGGGTTCTCAGATTATGATGTTTCTGCTGAGATCTTTTTAATGAGGAGGTAACGTACTGTGAATCACAGCAGAGATGACAACGGCGCTGAGCGGAGCTCCACTGCTGAAAGCGACTGATGGTCATTCAGTTCACTTTTAGACTTGTTGATGAAGATTTGTTTGTACCTCTATGCAGACATGTCTGCAGTGCCCCGCCACTCGCCATGGACTCACCTCTTCTACTGAGCTGGGATGTTTGATGGTCTAGGACAGGGGAGCTCAAATACAAGACTTCAAGGTCCACTTAATACATTTCCACCACATCAAAGGTCCAGTAAGGCTGCATTACATGATGATATTTCAGTACAAACTCCAGACTTATGTACATGAACAGCATTTCTATTCATGTGAGAGGTGACACCTTTGACACAAACTTGGACACAAAAGGTGTGATGCCAATGAGTTCTTCACTGTATTCAATGTTGAAAATGTTTGATTTTACAATTATTCTTTTGATATGACGACTTTAACTGGTTCTTCTTCAACATCTTCCACTGCTGATTTGCAGGTTTAAATATTTCTGCAGTTGTAACCAAACAGTTGTACGAACACAACATCTGAGTTTGAGCAGAAATCCTGAAACAGCATGTCTGCTGCAGTGTAGCAGGACCTGTAGAAACAGCCTGGAGTTTCTCTTCTTTGTCTTTTCTGGATGTGAGACTCAGCAGCAGACTGAGAGGACGGTGACATTTCAGTCTGCAGAGTTTCACTTTCACAATGTGAAAAAACAGATTGGACATGAAGGGTTTGCAGGAGGGAGCTGCAGCAGATGTCTGGAGGGAATCTTTAGAGTAAATCAGATCACTGCAGCTCTCTGAGCAGCTGCAGTCGGCCTCCATTAACAAACTCTTCACCTGAGGGCATGAAGGGCTGCTGCGGAGTCACAGTCAGTTATCACACTGCAGCCAGGAACAAACACATATGGGGTGTTCAACTGAACGCCAGCTACTGATCCTTTTTTTCTTTTTAGTCTGTGAACGGCAAGAAATAACAGTGATGTTGGTGCATCAGTACCAACACTTTCATCCAGAGTAAGATATAGTGACAACTTCAGGTCAGACATCCAGAAAATGTGTGTAACTCCTACAATTGTTAGATACCGAGAGCTACTGAAACTGGATGGAGACATAGGAGCTTCAATACAGAGGCCACAACAGTCAGTGTGTTTTATTAAAAACAAGAAATAAAATCCTAAAATGGAGGAAAAGGAGGGGACAGACGTACAGACGTATCAGGGAGTATCCTACCTGTAGGATAATTCAACTATAAGACCACACTAACAAAATGTGCCAACACTCTTTAAAGGTGAGTGACTCCCAGTACACCAACCACACCTGTCAACGGAGGCCACCACGAGAAAGAGAGACAGATTTAAAATGCTACCTTATCTAAAAACAATATTATAATAAATAATATTAAAATGAAGCTTACTAAAACAAACAATACTAAAATTGTTATAAGCAGCAGTCTCAGGTTTGAGGAGGCAGACTTAGCAAGCTCTTACTTAAAATGATGCTCTTAACTTTTGATTTTGCTGTTATGGTGTTCAGACTTACCAGCCTGAAAAAGTTACCTGAATCTGCACCATCCAGGACGAGTGGGTCTGGTTGCCGTGGAAGCCTGGCCCCTCTCCACCAATCAGGGGCAGCGATCCCAGCCCTCCCAGGACATCCGTCTCATCACAGAAAACAGTTCTGGGAGCAGTTGGGAGAAGGTCAGTGAGCAGCTTGTTCAGCACTGGAGCCTCAGTGTACCCGTTGCCCCATTGTATCTGAATGAATGGGGCTGTCTAATTACTGGAGCAGTGGCGGGGGCCGCCAGCCTCATTTACAAAAGACTCAAATGCGCAAGTTTGGTGCCAGAGAGCAAATCAAAGCCAAACGAGTGATTAGAGATGAATGTGGTTTACACACAAAGAGTCCCCTCAGGGTGATTCTGTGATGAATACAATGAAGACAAGAAACTTGTGTCATTATCCAAGAGCACGAATGCTATAAATGCAAATTCATTTTTAATAATATTATTTTAAATGACGGGGGGAAAGTACAGTCAGGATTTTTAAGAAAACAAACAATTGTTCGACCTCTTGGCTCTGAATGGTGCCGATCAGTGTACAGTGTATCTGATAGCATCTGATTAAAGGGACGTATCAGTTCATGTAAACTCAGCCAGACTGTGTTCAGGTGAGACAAAGTGTTTGATCGTATCATGCCTGAAATAAAACAATCTTCAGTCTCATCAGATCTTTGTAGATACAATCGCAGAAAAAACATCTGATCTTACAATATTTGATGGTGCAGTTCTGATGTTCAAGCATTCAGTGCTGGAAAGTAACTAAGTACATTTAATCAAGTTCTTTACTGTTCTGCACAGTTTAAGGTACTTGTACTTTACTTGAGTATTTCCATGTGATGCTACTTTATACTTCCACTCCACTACATTTCAGAGGGAAATATTGTACTTTCTACTCCACTACATTTATGCAAAAATCAAAGATTAGAGAAAAAGTCCAAAAAGTGAAAACAGATTTGTGTATCAGAACTTTGTTTTTTCTTCTTTCCTCTCCCATTAATCATCTCACGACCCCTCAGATTTATCTGCTGACCCTTCGGAGGGTCCCCACCCCTAGGTTGGGAACCACTAGATTAAACTAGCTAACTGTATATAAAGTAGTTGAAACTAGCTCCACCTCCAGCAGCTACAACAGTAACATGCTGCTTACACACTGATGCTTCAGTATTAATAATCTAATGATGTCATATATAATAATATATCAGTCAGAGGGACCAAACCACTACTTTTACTGCAATACTTTAACTACATCAAGCTCATAATACTTATGTACTTTTACTGCAATACTTTAACTACATCAAGCTCATAATACTTATGTACTTTTACTGCAATACTTTAACTACATCAAGCTCATAATACTTATGTACTTTTACTGCAATACTTTAACTACATCAAGCTCATAATACTTATGTACTTTTACTGCAATACTTTAACTACATCAAGCTCATAATACTTATGTACTTTTACTGTAGTAGGATTTTTCATGCAGGACTTTTACTTGTAATGGAGTATTTTTATATTGCAGTATTGTTACTTTTACTGAAGTAAAGGATCTGAGTCTGTCTGCATTCAGAAATTCTCACTGGGAGATGCACAGAGTCTATTTGTAGCTGAGTTTACAGGGACACTTTGGCTCAGAGTGAAATATCTCAGATGGATTGTCATGAACAGACATTTATTCACAATGAATCCAAATAACTGATCCTTTGGTGACTTTTCCTCTTGCGTCACCATCTAGTCAGAATGTCTATTTGTCCAATACTTGAGTTCATGACAGCAGTAATACGTCTTAAACAAATGACTGAATCCCCGTCAACATCAGCTGTACTATGAGATTAATGCAAACGTATAACATGCTAAATATTATTATGGTAACAGGCTCACAGTCAAAGAATTATAAATAAAATGTTTGTATCTTACTTACCATGCTAACTATACATATGTTCATGGATATTGTACAACTGTTCTCCAGCACACTTTATTCACCAAACGCTTTCAGCTATCTCACCTTCATCAGGGCGGCCGCCTCCATTTCCCTTATATACATTTCACTCATTAATCATGTGATCAACAAATCACCATATAAAACATCAGAATCAATTCCTTCTTTAAAATGATCATATGCACTAAAAAAAGACAATAATCCTAAGAAAAATGTTGAAGGCAGAACATGTAATCTTTTCACAATATCCACCAGAAAATTTACTTTTTCATTTTGAGCCATCAGTCAGTAAAAAACTTGATTCAGGTAATCAATTTCTGTATGAAATTTATCATTTAATTTTTTTACATTTCTGAATAATCCCTTCTGAAAAGACTACATGTTCTGGTTAAATGGCCATTGACATTTTTTAGGATTATGTATATGATCATTTTTAGGCAGTGATTGATTCTGATGTTTTATACTGTCTATATGGTGATTTGTTGATCATAATTGGTAACATGTTTCTAAGGAAATGGTGGCGGTCTAAAGGAGAGACGTTATGTGACGTGTTTTAATTTTGATGGACTTGCATTGAAGCTCACACTGGTCTGCAACTCGCTGCGTGTGCGGTCTTAAAGCAAGTAAACTGAACTATACACTTGTTAACAGGCCAAAAAAAGCATATTAGCATGCTAACAAGCTAACAGACTAAACATCATGTAAAATGTTGGAATGTTAGCATGCTCATACTGAAATGCTAAATGTTGCATTCTAAATTATTAGTACTAACATGCTAAAATGCTAAATGTTAATATGTTGCATACAGATTCAAACATGCTAACAAGCTTATAACCATATGCACCATGCTAATCACTAGTATGGTGCATAGTGGGCTGCACGGGACTCAGGAGCAGGTCATCCGCTGAGCAGAAAGGTGGCACGGACACATGACCTGACTTTATTGTGATGTTTGAAGCAACAGTAAACAGGATGTGTTGTTAGGAGGCCAGAAACTATAAACAACTGAATAAATGAGCCTCGGTGTGCTGTCTGTGGCACTGTACTGTTCACTGTGGCGGCCAGCTGAGAGGCAGACTCCCTCCGTCGTCATGACAGCGGGAGGTGAGGACAATGGCGTGCTGTGTCCTCTCCGGCTGGGCGGTGGTGGCAATGATGATGACGAAACGATGGTGAGATTACAAACAGCTGAGAGATGTGCTGAGCGTGACGCAGCAAACCGACTGTTATCAGAAGGGGAGAAATTTTCTGATGTTTCTGCAATTTGAGCAAATAAAAAAACTAACATTCATTTTCATATATTTAAACACTGACTTTTCAGTGCTCTGCTTGATGAAGGTGTATTTAGTTAAGCTGACTGTAACTCAGAGGACGACTTCTTTTGGCGTCTGAACAAAAGGAGCTGTGTCCTCTGGACAGACGGCGATGGCGAATCTCACTCTGCTTCTTTTAGATATAATTGTTTCTCTTTCTGTACATCTCTCTTTCTTTTAACAGTAATCATACAAAATACAATGCATTGCCAAATATATACTTTACATTTTTAGCTCCTCTGCTGTAAAGCTTGAAGAAATCAGTTGCTTGTTCTCCAACATTTTCATATTGTGGCTGTAATGAACACTGCAGCCTCCAGGGGGCGTTAGCAGGACTTTATCGTGTTAGTGCCTGCATGCAAAATTCATTTGTGAATCAGTCATAAAATCAGTGTTACTGACCAAATTTATGTAACCAAATTTTAAGTTCAGTGATTTGTTGTTTCTTGCTGAAATGCACCTTGGGAGTCGTAGTTAACTTCTACCCCAAAATGTTTTTATGTCCACAGTCTTGTAGCTTTGACTTTTCACTAAAGAACCAGAGATTTTCTAACACAGTTGTTCATCTTTTGTTCTGATGATTCAACCAGGAGAGTTTATGTTGATCCAAACTGTAGCAGAGAGAACTGAGTCACTAACGTTGTTTACGGGAACAATTAACAGGATTTTTACTTTAGGACCGGAGGCCCCTGAAATAGCTGCTAACACTGGTACTTGAGCCACTAGTTGGTAAATTACTGCTAGTGCTAGGAACACACTAGCCCGGCTCCAATATCCCACCAAGCTAGCCAGCTATAGCTGCCAGCTACTGACTGCAGGACTGGTCACTAACCAGACAATAAGTTAACATAGTTCACTCAAAAGATGCATTTTTGTACCAGAACAGAAAAATAATCTGTTATTCCATCTTGGGGTCATTCACGCTTTATCCCAACATGATTACCCCAACTGCTAGCCTCGTAGTCACACCAGATGTAGCCTAAATTAGCTTTTTTTGTTGTATTACAAACTTGTAGAAGTGTATAACTCCTTTTAAATTAGCTGAATTGATTCTATTACTGTATTTTATTTAGATGTAACTGTCAGTGATGGAGGCTTTGCAGCAAGAAACATTTTTTTATTGAGACTTCTGTGGTTCATTTTCATCGTAGCTGCCAAAAATATAAATTTTACAATACATAAGTGTAACAGGCCATACTTTGTACTGCAGCAGGGTATTAATAACACTATCTACTGATGTCCGGTCCGGTAAAATATTTGTCATCCTCTTCGTCTGGAGGAAACTATTGGGCCATGCTGCAGAATCATGGCACCAAACCGTCTGAGAAAAAATGTATGGAAGCATTTTGGATACAACACTATAGATGGAAAAAGTATTGATAATTAATGGCAGTGTGCTGGCTTTGTAAAACGCAACAGCCTTACAGTAACGTGACCACGACAACAGAAACGAGTCCTCTGTTAGCTCGTCAGCTGTGAGGATGTAGCCCACAAACTAATCAACTCTATGAATACAAACCAGGATTAAAAAAAAACGGTTTTAAAGTATTTTTTAATTGAAGTGACACTTCTCTTGTGGCTAAAACAAAACCAACAATAATGCTGTCACATTACAGAGCAGGTGGAGTGCAGATTTCTGCTATCAAAGAAATCAGAGAAAAAGAAAAATATACTCAAACAGCCAAAACTCATCAACATCAACAAAACACAACACAGCACCATCAGCCATTTTCAATATATTACTATACGTCCCATTGACTCACTCACACATAGAAACTGAAGAAAACCAAAAGAACAAAACTAAAGACGCTGACAGCAGCTGTGGTTGATGATTTTCATTTTTTATGCTCAACACAACAATTTATAGTAACAAGTCTGTAATTTCTTAATAACTTCCTCAGTTTCCTGAAAAGAGGCTAACTTGGTACTAATCACAGGGGAGATCTGGGCGAGTCAATGTGCAGCAGCTGAACATGCAAAACTGAAATCTGCCTTCAGGAAAGCATAAAACTCAACATGTGGGAAAAAGTTTCTAATAAAAGGATGAATAATAAATTCATATTTACTTGAGTTTAAATGGAGGACGTCTTTCAAGGAAAATCAATGACTGATTATAAGTTCAACACAACTAACTAAAATAACTACAATAACAGAACTGTGTCTCATTTTTCGGAAGAAATTGTTATGAAATTACAGTAAAATAAAAAGGTAACCAAATTTAAATGATCATGTTACCTCAAGATGTCAAACCACTTTTTCTCATGATCACGACTTCGTCTACGTAAGGGACTGTAAAAAAAAAAAAGATCATCGCCCATGTCTGCTCTCAGCGTCTGTGAAATACAGTGACAACAAAAAAAAAGTAAGACTGAGTGGATATTCAGTAACAATATTGGTGAGTTAATTAAAAAACTAAACAAATAAATGCAATTAAGTAATACAGACTGTGTGTTTTCATATATAAACTCTGTAAACAGTGAATGGACGGACAGTGACGTCTTCAGTTCGTCCGTCAGTAAACACAAATGTGTTCAACAGTTTGGGTCGATTCTACTCAAGTTTTTAAAAACTCAGGAATTTACAGCCTGATATGTCAACGCGCCCACCAAACGAATTCCTAATTACATCAGAGAAATGACCCAGAACAAGCTCTGCCTATGCTGAGCTTTGACCTTTGACCTCAGCAGTGTGTCCCCACAGCGGCGTAGGTGGTGGAGGTGGACGCCTCCCTGCGGATGGTGCTGAACGGCGACAGCTCCAGCTCGGTGGTCGTGCACTCGTTGTCGGCGTCGCTGGTGGCGGTGGCGGGGGAGCGGGGCGGGCCGCACTCGTCGCAGCAGCAGCAGCAGCAGTCCAGGAAGGCTCTGGTGAACGGCTGGCACAGACAGAACAGCAGCACCGGCGTCACCGCAGACTTACAGAAGAGCAGCAGCTGGCTGACCAGATGCAGGATGTCCAGGGTTCTCCGAGGAATGCCAGCTGCCATGTAAACGCTCAGGATGTTGCAGATGTTCTCCGGAATGAGGCAGAAGCCGTAGAGGATGGCCAACGCCACTACGGCGCAGTTCATCTGGCTCTCCAGCTGGATCTGCTTCTTGCTGCTGCGGACGCAGGTTCGCTCGGCACGACGGATCTTGCGAGCGGTGACCAGCGAGCTGCAGATGGTGAACAGCGTCGGCAGGCAGAAGTAGCAGCCAAAGTACCACCAGAGGCGAGCACCATCGTAGGTTAGTCCCAGGACGTACAGTGTGTCCGGCAGCTCAGTGGAGATGCGGACCACACAGCGCTCACACGGAGTCACGTCAGGCGGGTCGCCGTCCTCGGTGACCAGCTGTCGGATAAGCAGCTCGGGCAGCGCCAGCAGCAGAGCGCCCACCCAGATCACAGCGAGCTTGGCTGTGGTGGACGCCCAGTTCTCGATCATCTCGTAGTACATCTGCACGTTGGTGGCGGCACGGAAACGGTCGATGCACAGAGCACACAGCGTGAAGGTCGTGACCCCAAGAGACGCCACCTGTGAACAGAAGAAGAACGTTGGGTTACAAGTTCTCTAAACCCATCTTTCTGAAATTATTATTCTGGGAAAAATGCTCCAGAAGACAAAAAGTTGAACATTTCTGTCTCCTTGTTAAATGAAACAATAACGGTGTTGTCTCCGTGATGACTCTCACCCAGCAGGTCAACCCTTCAGAAAATGTTAAAAACATTTAGTTCTGGTTATGCAACTGAGTATTTTCTCAGCTCTGACCAATGTGAGGGGCCCCTGGAGGCCCGGTGGGCGCTCATTAGCAGAACAGTACAAACAATGTAACAATGCAATAAAATATTGGATGACAACACTGTGGGTTGGTGCTAGGATTAGCATGATTGCACTCTGGGAAGTTTACCTGAACATACCTGATCTATAGGCGACACCAAGAAACAAGTAAACATGGACATAAACTAAGTGGACCTAATGAACTGGTAGCTGAGTCTACTGAGTATTATGTTAATAGGGTTAGAATTCCCATGCTAAATGCTAACTGTAACATGCTAACTGTGAAATGTACTAACCACAAACAGTGATGCAGATCAACACAGCTGAGCTTCACAAAGCTCTAATCTCAGTGTTGTTTTTTAAATTCAAATGTTAGTTACAGTTTTTTGTGCTCGGTTTAACTCTGAGTCCACATGTTAAACTTCACCAGCACACAGCTGCACACAGCAGCTCATTTTACACACAAACACAACAACTCATGTGTCAATCAGACACACTGAGATAAAAACACTAACAACAGGCAGCACATGAGGATCTTTTTATTCCATCACTGTTTGATTGTGTATATGTAGTTTTTAATGGTTGATAGTGTCAGAAATGTGTATATAGTGTAAATCCAGTCAGATGTGTAGCTCTCTATAGAACGTACTACAGTGTATTCTACAGGAACCAGTCATAGAAATGCAGCAGGAAAGCTTTCAGTGGGCTTTATTTCTGACAGCACGTCTTGTTTTTTGGTTGAATATAGATGTATTTCAGTGTGGTTATGATTTGCTGTCTGTATGAATATATGTTAGTGTTTGAACATAAAATACAAGATGAGATTTTTAAGCAGCCGCTTGTTGTTTTTTTGTTGTTGTGATGGTGGTTATGTGTGTTTTATCAGAGGGCAGAAGGTTAAAACTTGTGTCTGAGTGTGTGATGTTGGACAAAGCCTGCTGCATTGACCCACACAGGTCACTTAATCGTGATGGATCTGATTTTTGTTGTGAAAAATTAGACTGATTATCTAACAACTGAGAGAGAGAGAGAGAGAGAGAGAGAGAGCAGCTTTGAGTCCATTTTCATCTCTCTGATATAAAAACGTGTTTTCAGATGGTGTATTTGCTCAGGTTGTTGTCAAACTTGCAGATTTTCATCCTCAGTACTCAGCCAATAGCCTACTTGTGTCCAGAAAAAGATTTTACTTTACTCATATGTGTCCATGTTTCACCTCTGTGCTGTACATTGATGCTGCCTGTGTGTGTGTCGGCCTGAAAGGTCACAGAGTCATTAAAATGGAAAGACTTAATCAGAAACGGGTTTAGGACATTTCATGACATAGACAAGTATGTGTCACTGAGCTTCACATATGTGTGTGTGTGTGTGTGTGTGTGTGTATGACTAAAGTCACTTTCAGGGACACACCAGACTTAAGACCAGTTGATTGGGGACAGCTTGTGCTACTGGGGACAAAAGCCGTGTTTTTGGGTCAGTGGTTAAGGTTACGGTAAGTCTCCAGGAAATGAATGTAAGTCTATGTAAATACCCCAAAAGTGACTTAAATAAACCTGTGTGTGTGTTTGCGTGTGTGTGTGCTGAGGGGGGGGGGGGGGGGGGGGGGAATTTAATCGCCTGGCTGTTGTTAGATTACGCTCCATTAACCAGTTAACGGAGACAACACTGATCCCAGATCTGCAGCTCAGACTGACTCAACTAAATAAGAACAGAAGAGAAATATTTGCATATCAGATCTGCAGCTCTGACTAAACTACATAAAAGTTAAGTTTGAATTTTTATTTAACATTTTTGATTGACCATATTTGACATTATTAAACAATGTAGCACTCCTCCTCCTCCTCCTCCTCCTCCTCCCCTCTCCTCTCCTCCATCTGACTGAGCAGTAAACGGCCTTTTACCTTCTCAGCTGCACCTGACTGGAACGTACCATCTACTCAGGTGACCTCAGGGTGAGCTGGACTGATCCAAAGCTTTGAAAACATACAGAACAACACTGATGCAGAATTTCTCTGTTACTGCTGACTATCATGATGTCCTGATCACACTCAGTCACGAGTGCACCAAACATACAGAATGTCATTTACCACCGGACGGTTTTATCCGTCCTACCTCAGCCTGTCAGAGCTGTAACTCACTGCTTAGTGCAGCTAATGATGCACACCTGTTGTCACTATCACTGATTAAGCAGACAATCAACTGAAACCTGTATTTCATTATTTTAAGTAACATGACAGAAACATTGGACTGAGATTAGTGACGTAATACACAAAATACCAGTAATGTTGGAACCAGAGCCTGAAAAAGGGAAAAATCACAGAGATTTATGCTCTACAACTTCAGCTCAAACCTTAACTGCAATTGAGTTTTTACTAAAAGTATTAGCTCTCTGAACAAATTATTTTGGTTGGTTATGAATGAAATTGTGATTGTGAACTGCCTGTTATACAACAGAGGTTTGTGAATCGGAGCATTAAGTTGTTTTATCCTATGATCAGGAATGCTCACAGAATTAGCATAAAGGTCATTTT
Organism: Scomberomorus guttatus; assembly: GCA_038419695.1. Lineage (NCBI taxonomy): Eukaryota > Metazoa > Chordata > Actinopteri > Scombriformes > Scombridae > Scomberomorus > Scomberomorus guttatus. The sequence continues at coordinate 32,752,551 of CM076453.1, forward strand.
ATATTGTCGTTGTTCATAAGTTGGTTTTTTGAGTTGGAGTCCTCTGAAGTACTGGATGGTGAGTCCGACCCACAAGATACAGAACCTGTTACCTGCAGTAAGAAGGCTTTGAACTAAGTCAGGTAGGATGGAACTGTACACACACATACACACACATACAGCTCCGGAGACATTTCTTTATACGGGTCCCACACCGGAGTGAGAACTGTGACTCTTAACCTTTGAAAAATGCCTGATCTTTATTGAGAGGTGCTGCTAAGAAGCTTAAACTGTAAATACAACAAAAGCTTTTTCCACTGTGACAGGTCACATGAGCCTGAGGGTGACCTCTGACCTCCAATGAATCTCTGGAGGGATTTTTTTTTTTTATGAATAAAATTTGAATGAACGTTGGATAAAAGTGGATCTGAGAAAAGGAGTAACACTGAAGTGGTGTCCTAGCCTTCACACAACACTGCATGTACGATTAGAAATACACCAAATTATGATAAAGTACATCATCAATATATCAAGTAGAGCTGCAAAAATTAATTGATTAACTATTAAATTAATCAGCAACTATATTTTGATAATCTTTTAATTGTTTTGAGTCATTTTTTAAGGGAAAAAGGCAAAATTCTCTGATTCAGCTTCTTAAATGTGAATATCTTCTGGTTTTAGTCTCTGTGACAGTAAACTGAATATTTTTGGGTTGTGGACAAAACAAAATATTTGAAGACGTCAGCTTGGACTTTGGGAAACACTAATTGACATTTTTCACAATTTTCTGACATTTTATGGAGAAAACAACTAATTGATTAATCAAGGAAATAATTGACAGATGAATCGATAATGAAAATAATCGTTATTTGTAGCCATATCAAGATTTCTACTGAGACTTTTGGACCATTTCCATCAAGAAAAGTGAAGAGAAAAAAAGAAAAGTTGAGGAACAACAAAATTAAAATAACTAATGGTAAATAATTATGAAGTACTAAGTAATATCACTTAACTTTGACTTTATTTTTATTGTATTTTGAACATTTATTGTATTCTTTTGCTTGTCTCTTGTCCTGTTTACTCTGATGAAGCAGCTGACAGTTCACTGATCTGAGGGGGGTCTTCTAATCTCAGTCTGAGATACTCTTCATTAATCCTGATCTTCTCTCTGATTGGACAGCAGGTTGTCACATGTACAGCAGGTGTTGTCTTGTTGTCTGTAGCCTGATGTGATGCTGATCAGATTAACAAACCTTCACATTAGGCGACATTAAACCTGATTTAAACCCTGAGTGCAGTCTGGAGCCACAGTCCCCCCGATTACATGACCTGCTTGTTGCTTGTCTTATTTTATGTATATATCAGATTGATTATTAATTGATTTAACTCCATTTTTGATTGGCTGGTGCTGCCTTCATATCATACATTCAACCATCTCATTAAAAAAAGGTTTCATGGTTAATGTAATTGCTTTAAATAGTCATGTTTCCATGTCTCTCAGGTCATGTTTTGTTATATGTGATTACTGTTTATATAACTATGTGACACCTTTTTAATGCCGCCATTTTGGCCAAGTCTCTCTTATAAAAGACATAATTTATCTCAAGAGACTTCCTGCTTAAATCAGTAAAATTGAAAAATGGACAAGTAAAAAGTGTGCATGACTTCACTTCCTTCTTCTGTATGACTTATGCACCCGTCTACCTGGTGCACATTGGACGTTGTTCATTAAAGATTCCCTTCAGACACGTTTAAAGACTCTGCTTTGAATAATAATTTGTCTGATATGTTTTTTCCACAAAAAAGTTCAACTATTATCTCATTAAAATATATTAAACTGACATTTAAAGTCCCTCCACTCAAAAATCAGTTTTTCTTGTTGTTCTCTTCTCTGTGGGTCGGGCCTGCGAGCAGGATGTGTGACATCACAACTAGTTTGGAGCCAATCCTGGTCCGATATTCAATCTACACAGTGTGATGTGGAAACTTGAAGCCTGCAGAGCACAAACACTGAGGATAGACTTTACAGTGAAGGAGGAGACATCTGGTGTCCAGCAGGAAAACCTCTGAAACAAACAATATTTGCATCACACTTGTGTAAATTGCATCCTGGACCATGATTGGCTTCAAACTAGTTGTGATGTCACACATCATGTTCTACACCTGTCCCTTAAAGTCAGATGTTCAGTGAGCTCAGAGAAACTTTCCTCCTTCAGCAGATGAATGAAAACAAACTGTACAAACATCATTCAGCACAGAGAAGAAACAACATGCAGCTGAAGGAAGAAGAAGAAACATGTTTCTGAGTGTGAATGAGTCCAAATGAGTTGATTTGTGTAGATTAACTTGTCTAAAACAGAAATGGATGCTCTGTACAAAAAGATCAGAGTCGCCTCGACCTGCTCCCTCTGGAGGGATCTCCTGCTGCTCTTCCTGACTTTCTTCCATTTTTGCCCTGTTAAAGTTTTATTTTAATTAATTATTTACTAATTAATTGAAATGCTGGAAATCTATTATCAAAGTTGCCAATTAATTTTCTTTCAATCGATTCATCGTTGCAGCTTTACTGGACTACAAGTCAATCACATTATCAGCTGTAACCTTTTACATTATGTTTCTCACACTTTACCTTCCATTTGAGCAATTTTTGTGTTTATTTTAGTATTTTAGTATCGAAGTTTTTAAAAAGTTACTCATCTTTGGGCTACTAAGCATCTTTAGTGTCACCTGGGATCAATAAAGTTTCTTTTATCTTTGGTACTCCAGTGCAGAAACCTCATAAATCTACACTTTCACCTACAAACCTCATCATGATCCTCCCGTCAGATCTCAGCTCACCTGCTCTCACCTGTTGGCCACATTGAAATATATCTCACACACATCCAGAACTGGACCCCCTCCCGTCTCACCTCCAGGTACGGGATGATCCTGCACGAGAACTCCCCCAGCAGCCAGTCCTTGGTGAGCTCGTGGAACACCACGAGCGGCAGGCAGAAGAAGATGATGACGAAATCCCAGAGCGCGAGGTTGGCCAGCAGCGAGTTGGAGATGCTCCTCATGTAGTAGTTGTGACACACGATGCACATGACCGACACGTTCCCGATGATGCCCACACTGAAGATGACGGCGGCGGTGATCATGACCGCGTACGCCCCGTACGACTCAGCAGTGACCGGGTAGAATGGGTTCTTCACCTGCTTGCGTCTGGGGCGCGTGTTCACCGGCACGAACGGCGTGCTGTCGGTAAAGTCCGGCACCGTGTACTCCTCTTCATAGTCGCTGGTATTGAGACCGAAAGGGGTCCCGGCCTCTTGCTCCTGCGCCATGGCCGCGGGCAGAGGTTCCCACGCGGCCGCAGCTGCGTCCTTCCGCGCCTCACTCCGCTTCGCTCGGCCGGATTTTGCGCTCCGTCTCTGCCGCCGCTTGTGTCCTGTCCTCCCAGGGATGAAGATGTGTCCATGCGGGGTGTGTGTATGCTCTTCTCCCAGACTGCATCCACCTTTCCGCGGCTCTTCGACCTTGTTTCCATCCGTGCCATCTTCGTCTGTAGGCACAGCTCGGACACGACGTGCTCCATTTTGCGCGTCGCTTTTACGCACAGCGCGCCGGGGAATCTGTGTACCCAGCTGCTCAGAGGATGACGGGTTTACAGTATCCAGCCACGAGGCCTGCGCACTCGCCCAGCGCGTCCCCCCATTGTCCTCCCCGCTGACTGTGCGCCATCTCCGGCTCTGCGCATTCCTGTCAGCGGCGGTGGATTCATAATGAGGACTGAAAGTCGTCTTTGTTTTGTGCCAGTGGAGCTGAGTCGCGACGGCCTCGCTGCACAGCCACAAACACATTAACCTTGGGAATGGAAGCAGCATCGTGTGGTTCTGTCTAACCCGTAAGATCAAACTGATGTGTGTTCCCAAATGATCGATCCATCTGATTTCTTATAGTCAGTCGAAAAAAAGCGCAAATCTTAATTTTAAAATGTCAATTGTCCTTCATTTTTGCGCGCAAACAACTCTCATACAGTCTTTGGTCGCCTGAAAGTGCTGAACCCGACTGGTTCGGGTGCGTCCCAGAGCGGCTCCAGTCTGGAGGCATCACCGGTGAGACCAAAAACCAGAGCGGAAAAAATATCCTCAAACTGGGCTGGAAACACTGAACTGACCGTTCGGATTCTCCGCAGCAGAAGGTGGAGGTACCGGTGGACACTTGATTCCTAGCCGGGCAGAAATACCTCCATCCCGGATAGTTTCGCACAGCAGGTCCGGAGCGCCCGGAGGTCGGGGTGGAGCGCAGAGAGATGCGGCCGGAGGAGACGCCGAGCCTCGTCTAAGAGAGAGGAGAGGACCCGAGAGGAGGAGGAGGAGGGGGAGAGGTGGCGGAGGGGGGAGTTAACTGTCAAACCGGCTCTGATCCGATAATAAACTCCACAAATAACACTGAATCTGTGTAGTAGATCTTCCACTACACCAACATGATTTACTGGTGTTTCATGTGGACAACTTTTCTTTCTTAACGTAATAAGGTTTGTTGATTTGGGATATTATGATGAAGTGACAGTGATCACCTTCACAGTCTAACACATTTATTAATAAAGATAAAGTTTTTCCAGATAGAAACTTCCTGTACTTGGCAGAGGATCAGTGCGTAAAAACATTTTCAAGAAGGTAAATTCTGACCTTCTTCTACATATAAATGAAAATGAATTAAAACTGCTTTACTTGTGTAGTGCATATAATATTTTGTAACCTTATCAGAAATTCAAGTATACTAATAGTATAATTAAGGAAACACTGTTAGATACTGAAACCTCAGTTTAATATCATCTCATAAAACAGAGACTGTAACTTAATAATTGTGAGAATATAAAACTGAATCTATCCTATTTGCCTCAAATTGTAAAATTGCTCAAACCAGATTTATTAAAGGATTAATAATTTTTGTTTTCTTAAGTCTTAAACAGCAGTCAGGTGTCCATATGAGCAGTGAAAGAGGTTTTCCTCTCTGTAATCATTCCTCCTGTTCATACTGGATATTAAAAGATCCCCTTCAAATGTGCTTTAATGGAAGTGATGGAGGCCAAAATCCACAGTGTGTCCACACAGTCATTTAAAAGTAGATGTGAAGCTTATATGAGGCTTCAGCAGTCTGAGTTAGTCATATCAAGTGGATATCTGCCACATTTACAGTCTTTTTAGCATCAAATTCCCTCTTTGTGTTTCCTCGGACAGTGTTTCCCTGTTGAGCTGCGGTGGAAGTATAGTAACAAAAAGAGGGACTTTGGCACTAAAAAGACTGTAACGTTGAAAGATATCTACTTGATTTGACTCATTTGGACGCTGAAGCTTCATATTAGCTTCAGATAAACTTTGAAATCCATGTTTGCACAGAAGGAGGACTGTGGATTTTGTCCCCCATCACTTCCATTGTAAGTGCATTATGAAGGGATCTTCTAATGGTCAGTATGAACAGGAGGAATGATTACAGCAAGAAAAACAGGTTTCACTCTTCATTTGGGCTCCTCACTGTTGGTTTAAGACACAAAACTGTGAACCCGTCCTTTAAAGTCAATTGCAGTGGAGTTGAGAGAAATGTAACCTACTCAGGTGGATTATTAGATCAAAACCTGTAAACCATAAAACTGTCCAGAAGTCAAGTGCCTGTCTAAAATATTTAAATAGAAAAAAGTTTCTTAATGTCAGTTGCAAGAACATGTCATGTTAAGCTATGACACAATTAAGATTGTCATAGATAATCAGAGATATAACATCATTATGTTTTGTACAGTTTACAAGCAGGTCAGTTGTTGTTTGACATGATGTTATATCTCTGATTATCTAAATACAGCACATTTTAACTCCCTACGGTGGTTAAATGTTGCAGACAGGGTTCGGTATCTTGCAGCATGTCATGTGTAAAAATACCTTAATGGCTAAGAGACCAGTCAGAGCCAAAACTCAGTTAAAATATAAAGATACGGTACTTTTAGGTCTGAATCCTCTCAGTGCGTGGGCGCTAACATTTGGAATAACTTACCAGATGATGTGAGATCTTCTGGCTCTGTTGCAGTTTTAAAAACAAGTGTGTGTTTTTATTTAATGAAATGGAAAGATGAGAGATAGATGAATGCATTTAGTATTCAAGTAAAAATATACACCTTGTATAATGAGTATTTATATTTGTATGTCACAACTTTTCCATCAGTCAAGTAGCAGCACAGCAGACCGAGACTACGATGGAAATAAGTTATTTTTGAACTTTTAGTGTTTCTATCCTGTGTCAGGTTTCAGCTTTATGCTGCTTACAGTTTTTGTGTTTTTTGTATGTTTGTGGTTTTTTAATCTGTGCTTTTGTTTGTTAGTTTTCCTGGAGAATATGTACAAAGTCTGCTATGTGTAAACGTAACTATACTTAGTTTCACAGAAAAACATCTCAGACACTTTGAAATTATTCTGCAGGAATTCAGTGTTCTTGTGATATTTGTATAGTATCCCTGAAAAGTTGACAATAGATTTACTAAATGTTTAAACAGCAGACATTTCCCAGCATGCCTCTGCAGTTTGAACAGCTCCAGTGTAGAAACGTTATATACGTTTCCTCCAAGTGAAGGTCACTGAATTCTGTCAGGTCTTGTGTGCCATCTAGTGTGAAGTCTGGGTATTACACCTGCACTTTGCTGTTACACTAAACTAAGAGACCATATTAAAGGGTAAACGCAGCGCCAGCTTGGTGGTCGCTCGTGGCTGCTGACCTTCAACACCTGGTTAGGTCATCATGTCAGAGTCCAACATCCCTCCACCTGAGAACAGGGAGAACACAGGTAAAGGTGATAACAGGAAGAGGAAACTGAGCTCTTTTGTCCAGGCTGACAGGACAGAAACACCATGAAGTTTACCACAGATTCTCCTGCTCTACCTCCTCTCTCTGGATGATAACCAGGGCAGTGAGCTTCCTGCTTAAAGAAATAAGGATATTAAGAATAAGTGTACGAAGAGAAAATAAATATACTGTGTTGTGAAAACATTCACTAATTGATACTTTTTTGTACTTCCCATTTGTGCCCCCCCTCAGTATTTCTGTGTGAAGAAGAGGCCGCTGCACATGTGCGTGGTTCTCTTTACAGCAATCAATCACCATTTATTCATGCTCATTGTATTGATCCGACTCTGACCCAGACTTTCTCTTCCCCCACATGTCATCTCTGTCTCTGATCAGCCAGCTATCAAACTTAAAACACAAAAAGGATCTGGACCAGACTTCTGTCTGTGTCCATAACTGTGACGGAAGCTGTAAAACTGTGTCCACATCCATGCATCCATCCATCCATCCGTCCATCTATCCATCCATCCGTCCGTTCATCCATCCATCCATCCGTCCATCTATCCATCCATCCGTCCGTTCATCCATCCATCCATCCGTCCATCTATCCATCCATCCGTTCATCCATCCATCCGTCTGTTCATCCATCCGTCCATCCATCCATCCATCCATCCGTCCTTACAGCACTTCAGGTTCACAGTTTAGACGATAAACAATCGTGATATCTGAGACTGTCGATCTCAACACAGATGCTGCAAATTCTGCAAAAAGTATAAATAAGCTGTGAGTTGAATTACAGGAACATGAAGAGCAGCTGGTTCACTGGCTGTTTGTCTCCCTGTACAGCCTCATTAAAAGTCACTTTTTTATTCTGAAAGAGCCATTAAAAGGTTCTGTGAGCTGTACAGGAAACAGCAGAATTTTCAAAATACACTCACGTCAGTCACATATATATATATGTACATTTATTTTGTTTTACAAATAAAAAAACACAAAGGAAATCAAATACAAAACAGGTACAAACAGTTTTTTTTCCTACAGGACTGATTTACTGGTGACCTTTGACCTGCAGGGGGTTCAGGCGGGGTCGGGGTCGGAGTGTGTGCAGGAGGGTTTGGTGACGGTGGTGTGACAGATCTGGTAGCAGGTTTGGTTCTGTCCCCTGTTGTCCTCCGCTTGGTACGCCGTCAGACACAACTCCAGCCATGGACGCTCACCTGAGGACACACAAACACACAGCCAACGTCACACACACACACACACACACACACACACACACACACACACACACACACACACCTGAGACTAATGTCTCACACACACACACACACACACACACACACACACACACACACACACACACACACACACACACACCTGAGACTAATGTCTCACACACACACACACACGCGCACACACACACACCTGAGACTAATGTCACACACACACACACACACACACCTGAGACTAATGTCTCACACGCACACACACACACACACACACACACACACACACACCTGAGACTAATGTCTCACACACACACACACCTGAGACTAATGTCTCACACACACACACACACGCACACACACATCTGAGACTAATGTCACACACACACACACACACACACACACACGCGCACACACACACACACACACACATCTGAGACTAATGTCACACACACACACACACACACACACACACACACCTGAGACTAATGTCACACACACACACACACACACACATCTGAGACTAATGGCACACACACACACACACACGCACACCTGAGACTAATGTCACACACACACACACACACACACATCTGAGACTAATGTCACACACACACACACACACACACACACACACACACACACACACATCTGAGACTAATGTCACACACACACACACTGTGTGTGTGTGTGAGTGTGAGTGTGTGTGAGTGTGAGACAGTACCTGTGCTGCCCCCTGGTGGAAGGAGGGAGTCCATGGTTTGACGGACACTATTCTGAGCCTCCTGATTGGCTGCAACGTCCTCCGCCGACACACCGAAGAACAACTCCTGAAGAAAGACACAAAGCAAGTTAAAAGACAAGAAACAGACAGGAAGTACACATCATCATACATTAATGCTTTAAACCTTCAAATCTCTGCTTTAAACCTGTTTCAGATGCTTTTATCATGTTTTATGTCGACACACCAAACTGCATTCACTGTAATCCCCTTTCAGAAAGGTTATGATTTATTAAAACTGAACATGAATGTTTGTGTCAGATCATTTCTAGTCTCATGTATGTTCATGTTTATGAGTCATTTTTTGCTAATGCCCTCAGAAAGACAGCAGCTCCAGTATTCAAAGGTTAAACTCTTTAAAAGTCTTTCAGTCTTTAGAAAAGATAAACATGGACTGAAACTGAAACGTTTCATATTTTTTACTAGTAAATGGTGAAACTAAAACTGGTCAAACGTGTTGCAAACCAGAGCAGCTGATCTGAGCCTGTTCAGTCTTCTTCATGCCATTTAGTGCTTTCGTGCTCACATTGAACAGATTAAATTCTCTCACAGCTTCCTTCCTTTTTTTCTGAGTATTTTCACAGACACGCTTGGGAAGCCTTTTTCCACTGTTTCTCCCTGGATTCCTGAAACTAAAACTGGCACATTTACTCTGCTAATGAGAGACAACAAAGACAGAAAAGCTCCATTCAGACGTGCTCCTTGTTATATAAATTTGTGGCAGTTTTCCATGCTGACCTCACTTTTCTTTTGTTGCAAAGCATCATTTCTCCAACATTTCAACATGATTCGAGTTTGAACTGAATGACCTGAAAGATCAGAATCAGAATCTTTGAATTAAATCCATCCAGTTTTTAATTTATAATTTGTGCTCTTGATTGAACAGAATTCACCCTCGTGCCATTCTCTCATCCTGCGTACACACTAACTATGGATCTCTGGGACATAATAAGGTTTAGTTTTGATGGATTTACTTTAAGCAAAACACTGTAAACACTTTCATGCTCCTGCAGATGTACAACTACATATCTATATTCATATATACATGTATATATATGTGTATTTACAGTATACGTATATATTTCCTGCCTTGGTTCCAGCTTGGATCAGTAACTGACGTTACAGAGGAAACATCTTCATCGCTTTCTTCAAACTTCCAGCTGCCTGAATGCATTTAATGTCCTCTAGAAGGCAAAATATTTGAATTGAGAGCACTATTTTTTTTCTCTGTGGCTCTGTACTATCTACTAAATGATAACATTGATGAGAATCTTTCTCAGCGGGTTCATTGTGAGAGGAGGCGAGCGTCCCCCACGTTCACCATCATGGTCATTAATTAAAGTTTCAGCACCAAAATAAGTTTTAAAATCCAGCAGTGATGCAGCCTCTCAGAGAACTGACACTCTTCTTCGTTGGTGTTATTTTCCAACGGAGTGCTGTTCTCAGCACTGACAGCTCCCCCTGTGGGTCAGTTGACAACATTAACACTTTTATACTGAGCTGTTTTTAAGTCTTTTGGTTCAAGTCAAGTCTCAAGTCTTTAAGGCCAGTTCAAGTTAAATGTTATGGCAGCAGTCACTCACATTTCAGTTTGGAACAATTTTTTACAAGGTAATCTTGAACCCTCCGTTGACTTATGTGTATACATAAACATTACATTACCTGTTTAGTTTGAAACGTTTACTGACCAGAGAAATACCAACATTTACAAAGCTTCAATCCTCCACCATCCCTGCTGTAGTCAGAGTGCCTCTGTAGCACCTCACATGTTTCTCCGGTTCATTTTTCTGATTCACCTGCTGCGCTCTGAATCTCTCACACATGGTTTTGGAAAACATTCAGACAGCAAAACCGCTCCTTGTAATCTAATCTCAACTGATCCACATTGAGCAGTAGTTTCTGATCTGTGTTCAGACTCACGGCGTCTCTCCACAGGAAGACGTCCAATGTGTCGGTGGCGTCCTGCAGCTTGAGCTTCATCAGCAGGACGAACTGCAGCAGCTGAACGCCGAGAGCTGCAGAACAGAAAAGCACAGACATTAACACACCGTGATTTATGTCAGAGGAAAAACTACTGCTCGAACGACCTGAAATCAGCCAGGAGCTGTTCAGGAACCTTTACAACCTGCTGAATCAGGAGGAAGGAAAAGGACACAAACATAAATCTCTGTGTGATAAAGCGAGCTGCTTGGAGGTTTTAAACCCCGAAGACAACGAGACGAGACGTCACAGGACGAGCACACAAACAACAACGTCTGGGTAACAGCTGAGTATCGTTATCGCTGTGGTGGCTGCAGTTGAGCGCAGGGACCAGTTTTAAAGACTCTCTTCATCGTGCAATCAAAGATGGGACCTAATTAGCAAGCTAATGTCAGAAAATTTGGGCTGCACCTAACAATTATTTTCATTATCAATTAATGCAAGAATGCCCAAAATGCCAAGGTGACGTCAAAAACCCAAAGATATTAAGTTTACAATGATATAAAACAGCAAAAACAAAAAGGAAATCCTCAAATTAGAGAAGCTGCAACCAGAGAATGTTGGAGGTTTTTTTGCTGACAAGGAAACTTTCCAGAGTGAAAACGTGATGTTGTTATTTCTGTTGATTGATTTGTGAAAGAATCATGTCAAGTTGGTGGTTTCTTTTTTAAAGCTGCATAAATGGATTTTTATGGGCCTGAACAAGCTGAAACACACGACACTGACATGTTAGTGTGAGCTGTTTCCTGGGTGTTCTCCACCTCCACAGCTTCCTCCGACAGTCCAGAGATTCAAACCAAACTCACCGTCTGCAACAATCTTCTCATCGATCAGTTTGACTCCTTCTGCACACGGCTCCCTCACTGCAGCCTGAGAGCACCGCTTACACCTACAACACACACAGGAAAGCATCAGAGTGTGAGTGATAAAAGACGTGTAACCATCCTCTAAGGCCGCAGCTGTGCACCTTCTCTGTGGACTCATGTCACTGTGACGTATACATCCTACAGCAGCTGCCATCACTGCAGTTTACACTGTGGACAAATCTCCTGCCAACACATTGGAGATGACTCTTTATATTTAAAATGCAGCCTACTTTATCTTGACAGTGTTCCCAGAGATAAAACAATGAGACTGTGTAAGAACAGTTCTGGAGCTTTTGATCATATCACACGATCTTCCTCAGCACAATATAATTTCTTTGTGGTGAGAAGATCCCTTCATAATGCACTTACAATGGAAGTGATGGGAGAGGAAAGAAGAAACAAATCTGTTTTCAGTTTTTGGACTTTTTCTCTAATCTTTGATTTTTGCTGAAATATTGGATCATTTGAACATTTATTGAAATGAAACCATGTGAGAAGTTTAGAGGGAAAAATCACTATTTGGTGGAGCTGTTAACAACTCATAGACATCTGAAATGTGACCCCGACTACACACTGCTTTTTGTAAGACGTCAGAAGCCAAAAAGGTTGGAAACCACTGGTTTCATCTTTAACAATGTGTTGTATTTTAAAAGCTTGTTATATTATCCATTGTGTCGAGTAAATGTACTTAGTTACTTTTCACCACTGAGTCAAACATTTTTTAATAAACTGGTAGTTGTAACTGATTTATCAGCGTGTTTGAGGTTCATCTCTGACCCGTAGTATCGCTTCCTGCCCCTGAACAGGAAAGGTGCAGCCAGGTCGAGCAGAGCCAGGTGACCTCCTGATGACCTCACAGGGACGATGTTCTGGTAGCCGGCCGCCAGTCGACACGTTTCCTCCAGAGTCGAACCTGCAAAACACCAGAACGTCTGTCACCAGGTATCTGATTTTAAACATACCCTTTATCCTTTCTGATGAAGAAAGATTTTTGTGTAACACGCTTGATCATTTCTCCTCAAATGTGTTCATGTTTCAAGTCTAACATTTGCTATACGACAGTGTCAGGTGAGACTGTTACCCATGAGGAAGATGAGCTCTTTGGTTTTGCCCTCATACAGGAGCTGGGTGGACAGGTGAACGCTCAGAGCTCGAGTCAGGGAAGCAGGGGAGTCTCCGGGGACCTCGACCTGCCCGGAGAGCGCCCACTGTGGGGGAGTGCAGGGTCCAGAGTCCTCAGACGCCTCAGAGAAGATACCTGCCAACAGTTCATCATCCGGGACGTCCTGCCTGAGATCACAGCACAGGATCAGAGGGAAATTATAGATCTGATTTAATTACATTTTACAAATTTGGAATTTGTATTAAAATCTGAAGTCTGAAGTTTTAAATCCTAATTAAATTTGTGTCCATATTCAGAGTTACATGTAAGGTTTGAAACTGAGCTGCACTGAGTCAAAACATAGTTCAAATAAATGCAGCTGTAATACATTTGTGTTAAAATCTGGTTGTAAAATGAATTTTAAAAGAACTGAGGAACAGCTTTAATGATTCATGTGTCTCCATTTTAGTCACAGTTGAAAACTGTGTGTGTTTTTGTAATTTACTGAAACTGTATTCGATCAAACTCAGGTAACTTTCAAAAACCTTCAAATTTTTAATAATATCCAAACTCAGTTCACCATATTTAACTAATAGAACTTTCCTCGACTGAAATATAAATTGAGATTTATCAACTTTAAATTCATCACCTCTTAAAGATGTCTTAAAGATCCCCTCCACACACGTTAGGACATATAAAAACACTCTGCTTGAATGTCTGATATGGTTTTTCCACAAAAAAAGTATAATTACCACTTTTAAACCCTAAAAATGAAATCTCCTCATATCTATAAATATGCAAATATATTTATTTTCAGAAGTTTTCCTGCTGGAAACAAGACTGTAAAGTCCATTCTCAGTGTCACTGGAGGCTTCACTTAAATATAAGTTAAATATTGGACCATGATTGGCTCCAAACTAGTTGTGATGTCACAAATCCTGCTCATAGCCCCGCCCCTTAAAATCAGATGTTCAGTGAGCTCAGAGAAACTTTCCTCCTTCAGCAGATGAATGAAAACAAACTGTACAAACATCATTCAGCACAGAAAAGAAATAACATGCAGCTGAAGGAAGAAGAAGAACATATTTTTGAATGGACGACGACTTTAATCCTCAACCAGCAAATGCAAACTGTAAAACTCTGCTGCAGCAGAAAATCAGTAAAAACAAACATTATAATGGCTGCATGAGGATATGACAAAAATAAAACCATAAACCAGACAAAAGCTGATTCAGGAACAGTTTACAGGAAACACAGAGCTTGATGAAGCGTTTCATGTTGTGACACTGTGTGTGTGTGTGAGCCTACATAGATGTACACTTGCTGCAGTAGAGTTTCAGAGCCTGGTGGAGCCTGCGGGGCTCGTAGGATCTCAGCTGGGCTCTGACGTGGTGAACTTGACCTGGATCAGAGCGCTTCAGCTCGGACAGCGTCACCAGCTGCACGTCATGTCTGCAGCGTCTGTCTGCAGACAAAAAAAAAAAAAACCACACACACACACACACGCACACGCACACACACGCACACGCACACACACACACACACACACACACACACACACACACAGAGAGAGAGACTTTCAGCAACTTCAAAAGACTTTAATGATAAATAGAGTGGAGCATAAAAATGTTATCCTTAAAAAAATGGAAATAACTGTTGACTGTATCCTGGAACATTTAAGGCTTTCGGTATCATTAAAACATAATTTTAGACATTTGTAAAACATTTCTAGGACTGCAGACAAGATTCCTCCTGTGTCTCCGATCTATGACGTCATAAACACCTCAGAGGCCGCTCCATGACACCTGACACTCTATCTTGTTTCCTGTTTATGTTTTGGACGCCACTGAACAGATTTTGATAAAACTTCAGAGTATGTTGCATCTCATTGCTTACTTCTAATGTTTTCAAAATGACACTAATTGGCGTGAGGGGCGGGGCAAAAACAACATCTGTACGTCCTTCACAGCATCTTTTATGAACCTACAGAGAATTATCAGTGACTCTGCAGCTCCCCTCGGCTTTACGGAGCTTTATAGTGAGTTTCAGCTCATTGTTTATCTGTCCGGCTGCAACTTTACTGTTTTGGTTCACTCTCAGCGCTCTCATAGCGTCGTTCTGGGCCGCAGCAGGCAGCTTGATGATATGTCAGAGTTGTGTTCACTACTTGTTTCTGATGAAACAACAAATCAGTTAATCCAGGTTCAAAGTTTGTGCATGAGATGATATAAGTGTACTTTACTATCAGTAGCATGTTAACGAGTCCGCAGAGGTCCGCAGTCTGTAGCGACTGAAATAAACACTGATCATGTTCAGGTTTCTTCCACATATTGTGACTGTTTAACCTCACACAGCTGATTGTTTCATACCTGTGCTGCACTCCCCTGGCTCAGCATCTAAAACACAGACAGAGAAACCATCAACAAACTCAACCAGATACAAGAACAGACCAATCAATAAGCAACAAGTGGGAATAAATATATTGATTTTAGAAGGCTACAGAGTTTGTATATGAACATCACAATCGCTGTGAACATCATCCAGATATGCAGAAGCGATCCAGAGTTTAAAAGTGCATTCAGAATTTTGTTTAAATTTAATCACAATTGTTCTGACTAAATTATGGAGAGGCAGTAATATTCACAGCAGAGAGGCTAAGCATATACGAACATTAGTGTATATATTTGGGGTATATTTACTGTATAATAAGAATGGCTTCATATCATGAATTCAATATTATTTTTTCTTGTTTTTCTTTCTTTATATACCTGCCAGCTCTGGTTTCTTTGTTCTTAAAGGGGACATACAGTATCATTCCAGCTCTATATTTATATTTTGGGGCTCCGATGGAATATCTTTGCATGATTTCCAGTTAAAAACTTCCATTGTAAGTGCATTATGAAGGGATCTTCTAATGGTCAGTATGAACAGGAGGAATGATTACAGCAAGAAAAACAGGTTTCACTCTTCATTTGGGCTCCTGACTGTTGGTTTAAGACACACTGAAAAATTGTGAACTCGTCCTTTAAGCTCGGATAATGCCAAAATGTTTTTATGTTAATAAAAAAGTTACTTTAAAAAATGTCATGCTCGTCCTGCAAAAAAACTTCATCCCAAATATTTTATCCACAAGAGTTTCACAACAGACACGACACAAGTGATGAAACTGGTGCCTGAACAGTCTTTTTCTTCTTTGTGTTCTAGTCACGCAATGAAAATATTTTGATTTTCCTTCTCAGTTATTTGTAAATCTAGAGTTGTAAGAACACCTATAAATCATTATACATAACAGGTCTGGACTAACTGTGACATTTGGAAAACCCATTCATCCAAACATTCATACCTGGAGACTCTGGTGGAGTGCTCCAGACTTCCAACAACGTGGAGTCGTTCAGCTCGGGGAGGTCGTCCTTGTCATACTCTGGGAAAGCCTTGATGACTCTACAGATACATAAACAAGAAGAAAATGACTTCAGGTTATGAGAATTACTGTATGATATGAATTATTGTATTTGAAGACTTATGAACCTGTCCTTTAAAGAGCTAAATAGCCATATAAAAAACAAATAATACTAAATCTGTCAAACTGTACTGCGCCGAAAGGGATGCCAAACACACACACACACACACACACACACACACACACACACACACACACACACACACACACACACACACACACACACACACACACACACACACACACACACACACACACACACACACACACACACACACACACACACAGTGGCTAAATATTCGATTAATATTTATAAATATTCAAAAGAGGAAAACAAGAACGTAGCAGTAGTAGAGCTCAGTGTGAAGTATGAAGTAGGTTCATTTTGCTCATGTATATTTGTCCCTCATCTCCTGCCGTACCTCTTCAGCTCCTGCACATCGGGGCTGTTTTCTGGAAGAAGGCGGATCCCCCTGCCGTACGCCGTCCCTCCATGCAGGTGGAAAGCCAGGTGATCCTCCTCTGATTGGCTGCTGGTGAAGCCAGGCACTTTACTGGATCCTGGGATGGCTCGCAGGTTGTAGATCCTCAGGAAGTCGCCAGGCTGATGAGACAAACAGCAAAGTATAACACACAAAAAGCACCAAAAAGTATACATGCAGCTCCTAAAAGATAAAAAGTTAAAAGTTTATTTTAAAGGACGGTTCACAATTTTTCCAGTGTGTCTTAAACCAACAGTCAGGAGCCCAAATGAAGAGTGAAACCTGTTTTTCTTGCTGTAATCATTCCTCCTGTTCATACTGACCATTAGAAGATCCCTTCATAATGCACTTACAATGGAAGTGATGGGGGACAAAATCCACAGTCCTCCTTCTGTGCAAACATGGATTTCAAAGTTTATCTGAAGCTAATATGAAGCTTCAGCGTCCAAATGAGTCAAATCAAGTAGATATCTTTCAACGTTACAGTCTTTTTAGTGCCAAAGTCCCTCTTTTTGTTACTATACTTCCACCACAGCTCAACAGGGAAACACTGTCCGAGGAAACACAAAGAGGGAATTTGATGCTAAAAAGACTGTAAATGTGGCAGATATCCACTTGATATGACTAACTCAGACTGCTGAAGCCTCATATAAGCTTCACATCTACTTTTAAATGACTGTGTGGACACACTGTGGATTTTGGCCTCCATCACTTCCATTAAAGCACATTTGAAGGGGATCTTTTAATATCCAGTATGAACAGGAGGAATGATTACAGCGAGGAAAACCTCTTTCACTGTTCATATGGACACCTGACTGCTGTTTAAGACAGGCTTGAAAAACTGTGTTTTTGGACAACAGAGGAATAAGATATATCAGGCTTTGATACACAATACTTGTTAGTAGATCAGTTCATTGTTGGTTTGGATTCAAACATGATTTTGTGTTGTTGATAATAATAAAAATATAGCAAATTGCCAACCTCATCCTTTAAAGCAGCTTTAGGGAACGTCTACATGTAATAACTGATCTAATCTAAGTTGAATGAACTCCTCTGTGACACACTGAGCATGCTTCATAAGGATTCATCCCAAGCCTCCATCACACTGTTGTCACTGTGCATGTGCTCCTATTGTTCTGGAGAGTCAGTGTAGACTCCATCAGGTCTCCATCAGCAGATGGCGATGTTGCACCAAACTTACAGTCAGTGTGATGACAGTCATTCAGACGCTGCTCAAAGGACTTGTTTGTTTGTTTTTTTCTTCTCAGCTCTGTCACGACGAGCCTGTAGCCGACAGAAATCTGTCCTCACTCTCATCATCAACAAATGCTTCAATGATTGAGTGTCAGGCAGATTCAATAAATGAAGTCTTTACACTGTTTTTATATGACACGGTTCAGTCAATATTAGACCCAGATAGACACTTATATCTGGACTTTAACTGCATTAGAGAAAAAGAGTGACTCAAAGTGAATCCTCTATAATCCATGGCTTCTTTTAAATCATTTTTCTCCGTGAAGTTTGAGCCAGTGTCAGGGTGGATTAACAGCTGATCTCCTGAGGCCTCTCCTCCTCTAAAGATCCACATGAGGAGCTGAGAGATGAACTGGGAGAACTGGAGGGCTGCCACTGTTGCCACTGAAGCCTTTTAGCATCTGGAATGATCCTTTTATCTATAAAATATTTCCACATAACAGGATGTTACTTTGAAACTCACAAACAGGAGAAGCTTTGTCGTTTGTCGAGAGTTCAAACACAGACAGGAAAAATGAAATTCACTCGGTTTTACTTCCACCGTGTCATCATCTGAGAATATTTAAATAAAGAAAAAATATTCTTTATCGATAGAGGACTAAAACAATCAAAAGATCTCATATATTATTTAAACAAAACATGAACACTGAAAAAATGTGTTAATTGATTGATAGACAAACCCCAAACATAATCTCCATTATTTTACGGCCGCGTGCTGCCACCCAACAAAAGATGGCCGAATAAACTTCAATGAGAGTTGACGCTTTGTCTTTTAGTTTGCGATGTTTTTGGCTACAAGGAGACTCCTCACAGAGAAAATGACAGCACTGCTCCTTTGTGCAAACTCTAAAAACAACTTCTGTTTACGTTCTGACAAGCAACCTCTCGTGGTTGCATGAATAAAACCTCTCTGAAGCAAAGGAGGAGGACGTGTGATGTTGGTATAAACTAATCCGGGCTGCAGGTGGAAGTAGCCCAGTCTCCATCACTGCGGTGGCACCTCGCTTCCAAACCCGCATATAACACTGTAATTTATGTAAAAGGATCTCACTGCTTGGATGGTTTTGTCAAGGAATATGTCCAAGAGATACAGTAAAAGCAGTTACATGTTGAAATATCATACATCATACATCATATGTCATTAAAATACAGGTTTTAATTTACTAAATTTAAATTTTCAGTAAAATTTAATCACTTCAATTCAAGCTTAAATTATGTTTTATTTGATTAAAATGACAAAAATAAAAATGACAAAAATATTGAGCTTCATGAATTAAATATATCCAAAACTAAAGGTATTGTCTTTGGGCTTTGACACAAATTGGAGCTATCCATATCTGGTGAACCCATACAACAGGTGGACGAAGCTGAATTGCTGGACCTAGTCCTCACAAGTTTTTCTGGAAGCCTTGTATACACTATGTGGGTTGTTTTCAAAGGAAATTACAAACAGCCCATCTTAAACAATCTTAAACCTTGTATGGGTCATGTGTTTAGTAACCTCTATCTTTCTTTAAAATAAAATAAAATGGTTTCCATGTAGCTAAATTTAATTCTGTGGTAACTTTGTAAAGTGTTAACATGGCCAGAAGTAGCACCTTCCTCTTTTTCTTTGGGAGTTTCTTTTCATTTTCAGCAGCACTTTCTAAGTATGTATTGAAACATGCTATTTGAATAAGATAATTATTATTAAGATAATTTTAATCCCACTGAGGCAAGAAGCAAACAATGAGACCAAACAGTCAGTATTTTTGTTTGCAGAATCCCAGACTCTACCCGGGTTTCAGTTTGTCTCCGGAGACCTTCATGTTTAGAAAATTGAGACAGAAGAAAACAACCGTAAGTACTCTGGGGTCTGGCTGTGTTTTCTCAGAGCTACATGAGAGTTTAGCAGAATTTACCACAGCTTGTGTTGAGAAACAGGTGTAGAGAGAGCTGAGCGAGTGACTAATGCTGGGGGACTGTGAGAAAACACCAGAGGACAGACGGCAGGACGAATGCAGGCGGCGCCATGTAGCGTCGGCTCTGATCCGGCCCGGTCGAGCTTCCTGTCTGTATTCACATATTAAATCCTCTGTAGTGGTCCAGAGAGGCCAGGTGCAATTATAACAAGCAGGTATTCAGCTGAGAAAGGCAACACTAAGTTAAGACCACAACATGACTCATCTCAGAGGACCAAGGTACGTCCCAAAGTACAGTAGCTTACTGAAGGAGCTGCAAAACCTTCTGACTTGCTTGCAGTTGTTCTTTGTATCACTGACTTACTTACTGATTTTAACTGTATTAGAGACAGAAGACGCTGCTTCCTGACTTTTTTTGGTGTCCGTGTCGGAGCAGACAGAACAGAGGAACGCCAAAGTGTCTGAATTTAACAGTCAAAAGTTCAGTGGTGGAAACTGACATATTTAGACTTCCACAGGCTACTTTTTTTGGTTTCTGTTGCAATTGGTTCTGGATGCAATTATTTTAAATACGACGAAATACGAAAAATAGGACGCATCGCTCTGTGTAATGATCTCTTCTTTCATCCAGCCTCTCTGCTGTGCTTTCCCTGTCTGCAGTCTGTTGTTATGCACATGTTTAACAAAAGCCAACTACACACCCCGATTATGGTAAACAGGTTTCTTGTTTACATGACAGTTAAGAAATCAGCTTTCTGGAGAAAGCCAACTGTAGCCCCTTTACTTAAGTGCATGTAAATGCACTGATGATTTACGTAAGTGTAGCTTGTAAGAGGATTTAAACACAACCTCTCTTTGTTCCTTTGGTAAGTGGACATGATAAGAGAGATAAGATAGACTCCTAAGTGTCCCTGTAGAGACGATGACAGATTCCTAGGTTACCACGTATTTCCCCCGTGCACAAAGTCAGGTCCATAAAATAAATAGTAAATGTCTGCATTTATATAGCACTTTTATCCAAAGCACTGACAATGTCTCTTCTGATCATTCACCCATTCATGCACACACTCACACACCGATGGCAGCAGGCTACCATGCAAGGTGCTGGCACAACCATTGGGAGCAATTCAGGGTTCAGTAACTTCGACATGTAGACAGGAGGAGTTGGGGGTCGAACCACTGACCTTCTGATTAGTGGACAACCCGCTCTACCTCCTGAGCCACAGCCAGCCGCATTTCCCACTTTGGCGTGGAAGAACCTGATTGGCCTGCACAGAGTCCTGACATCAACCCCATCCAACACCAGCCAGCATCACCAGCATCAGTGTTGGACCTCACTGATGCTGATGCTGCGGCATCAGTGGGAGCAAATCCCTGCAGCCAGGTTCCAACATCCAGCAGAAAGCCTACCCAGAGGAGCGGTGACTGATCTTGTTTACTTATTCTTTAATCAGATATTTACTGATTTAAACCATTTTGTTTTGCAGTTTCAGTCTGTATTTTGTTCAGCAAAGTTCTGATATGGCTGCTTGTGTTTAGACAACATTAACCATTTGACAACTTTGGCTTCTTTTGTTGAATGAAAAAGGGTTTTTAAACAAAAACGTGTTTCTATTTTGCAAAATAAGGCATCAAAAAGGGACAGTTTCGGTATCTAAAGTATTGCATTGACACTTGTATCAAAATCTTTCAGACAATAGCCAGCCCTACATTATTAAGTTTTAGACAGAGTGACCTGTCCTCAGTTACCATTAGTATCGTATTGGCTCCAGTATCAATACATACCCACCTCTGGTCAAGTTGTTCTAAATATTGATCTTAAAAACATTATCATCAATTCTGGTAATCTTCACTGGATTCATGTGAAAGTCATTACAAGTGTAACTGAACTAAAGCAGGTGAATGTGTTTCAAATTAAAGGACCATACCACAGCTATTCGTACTGTACTGTAATACACATTATATATACACCTTTTTCTGCACTCTGAAAATCTCAGATGTCAGGATGTCCTTGAATGCATCAATAGGAGGCTTTTGTTAAATGAGAAAAAGAGCTTAGTAGTAAAAATGTTTATATTCCTGAAAGTAATAAGCACTTATTTGCTATTGATAAACTCAGGTGTCATTTGTAACTGCAGGTGACAACAGAGACAGCAGGTAGCCTTAAATATCCAACTTAAATGCCACCTTCCATGTGATGTTAGGAATATTTCCTTTTTAAAAGGAATAAAAAGCCAAGGAGGAAAGAGAAAAATCACCTCATAGCTCCATCATTACTACAACCGTTGGCATAGCAACCAGCAGCAGGAGAATCAGCAGCGTGGTTAGAGCTTTGTGACTTTTTTTGAGCTCTTTGACCAATAAGATCACTCAACTGAGACTACACTTAGTATAATGGACACATTATCACTGTCAGCGTGTGCACAGGGATGTTCAGGGACCGTAGAACACGCTGGTCCACAGCGCTGACAGCAATCGGCCTGTCTGACAGAAAATGGCTCCCTGCAGCTTCCCCTGCAAACAAACCATTTTCTTTTTAGAGAGGCTGAGGGAACAGAGTGAAGCAGCCTGTGGCGGCTTCTGAAAATACTTGATCTGTATGAAAACTAAACACTCTACTGTCCGCCCACCGCCCGACAGCCAAGACGCCGATGCCGCTGTCTCACGGTATTTGTGCTGCTCGGCTGCTCAGTAAAAAGGGATTCCTTAAAATTCAAAAGATTGCTTTGGATTGCTTACTGAGAGGAAGAAACTGTTCATTTCACACTGGCTTCCTTATGGAGCAGCAGGAAATGGGCTTTAAAAGCCAGTCAGATACACAATGACTCAACAGCAGGGCTCTTTGTGCTGGTAAATTAACTCGATGGGGAACAGCGGATGTGACTGGCTGAAGTTCACCTCATTTTTGATTAAATACTTCAACTCCATTCTGAGCTTTAAATAAAACAATCAAGGAGGCAAAAGAGGCTCCTCTGACTCAGATGAAGACACAGTAGTGTTGAAACGTTGGTATGTTTGCACTATTAAAGGCTGCAAATCAGTCATTGTGCTCCAGTCTGTGCTCCAGAAGCACCTGATTCAGCTGCATTACTTGGATTTTTGTCTTTGTTGGCTCAAAAGTTGAGCTTCAAACTTCATTCTTAACCTTGGAACCTTGAAAAGTTCAACTCAGCTTTAAAGCAAACATAGATAAGAAGTCCTTAAAGTGCTCAGAAACTGACTACTAAACTGGACTTCAAAGCTCATCATCAGAACGTTGTTTGTTCTGTTCGACATTTTCAGATTGTGGCTTTAATGAACACTGCAGCCTCCAGGGGACGCTTGTTTACCTGATCAGCGACAAAATTCACAAAACAACTTTGCTAAGTACAACTAATGTTTTGTCAGTCAATTGACTGAATAATCGCACTCACCACTGCATGCTCTATGAAAAAGTGGGATGGTCGTCACTGTGACATTTAGAAGGCGTTAGCATAGCTGTGTTTGCATTTATTAGACCAGTGGTTCCCAGCTGGTCTTACCTCAGGGTCCAGATTTCCCCTCAGACATCAGGTCACCGTTCATACAATGACAAACTAAACACCATCCAGTGCACGTGTCCATGGATTCAAACTCACGACCTTCCTGTTAATGTTGATGAGACGGAGCTAATCACTACTGCCCCTTCACAACATGAAAACTAAAATAACTGAAATACAACTGACGCGAAAAGCTCAATTAAATAAGAAGCATAGTAGTAAATTATAGCTTAAAAACCAACATTTTAATAAATACAACAGCTGCAGTGTTGAAAATGATTTTGTTGTTGTTATCAAGCCAGGCCAGAACTTTACAGCATAAAGCTTTTTTTTGTTTGGTTGTTGTCTTTTTTTGTTCTTTTTTGTTTTTAGTGTAAATAAAACCAAGCTGAATATTCTTCTCCGTCTCTGGAAAGGCTGCTACAGTCAACGGACGTGCAAGGTGAGGGTCACATGACCCACAAAGCTGTAGGTTACTGGTACTGTAAAGTTTTACGTGGTAGCACCGCGACTAACTAGCAAACAGGAAATGGTACCTCCAAATAAAAGCGTTTTTCTGGAAACTCACTACATTTGAAAGTAATTTTATTTTTTGACGAAGTTGACCCAAATGCTTGCGACCCCGTCAGAACGAGCCCGTGGAGTGCGACCCACCAGTTGGGAACCACTGTATGAGGCTTTATATACACTAAAAAACACTGGGTTAAAATTTTACCCAGCTTAGGTTCATACATCACAAAACAATACTGAATTAATGTTGTTTTGACCCAGTTTTAGTGTTATTTTTTTATTTTACTGTTGGGTTATTTACCCAAACTAAAGCTCGTTATAATCTACTCTTGTTAAATTTACATGTCACGGTTCGTTATAGATTTTTGACTGAATTGTCTTGTTGTGATGTTATTTATATGAGATTTTGCTCTCAATGAGACTTCCTGATGAAACAACTTGACTAATAATGAAGTCAACACTAAGACAATCTGTTTCAGCAGAAAGATTCACTGTGACATCAACATGACTAAACCACTAAATAAACAACTGGTTTATTGACTGTATTTTCTGGAAGAGTGTTCACAGAGGATCTGTGCTGTGTCTCTCAGTTTTCCGGTTCCTTATCTCTCTTCATGAATAATAGAAGGAGGTTGAGGCGGTCCTCGAGGCCACTGTGGAGTCAGATGACCGCCAGGGAAGTCTCGTCCCTCACAGCGTTAAAAAGCAGCAGAATTTATTAGTCCAGCCGGTGAGCACACGAAGACCGTTTTACTTTACATGAACATAACATCAGTTTTTTCTGATCACAAGGCTGATAAAGAGCTGAAAGAACAGACTTCCAGACTATCTGAGAAAGGAGGGGAACAATGAAAAGGAGAGGAAAAGGAAAATTAAAGTTTTTTTTAAACTCTCTTCCTCAGATTAGGCATTACACCCACTCACACTCTCACAAAGATAAATCTGTCTAAAGCGGTATTATCTAAATAAATGATCTGTACATGAGATGATGCTACACACAGATGAGAGCTGTGTAATGAAGCGTCGGTGTGAATGTGGATCTGAACTCTCAGCTGTATGTGTGATGCTCTGCTGCCTTCTACAGCGCCAGCAGAAGCAGCATTTCAGTTGCGGTCGGTGGTTTTTGGAGGAGATTTGAGCCTGCAGGCCGACATGAAGTCTCATTTTCCTCCGAGCTGTGTTCACTAAACAGGAAAGAGTGTGGGAGTAAAGAGCGTGCTGCATTAGTGCACGACCCCCCCCTCCAAAAAATACATTCAATGACATGGAAATGTGCGCTCGGTCGACCATGAGTGCTAAAAATGAGATAATGAGCGGAAGCTGTTGGAGCTGAACACTCACTGAGGAGGTCACGGTGACACTGTGAACACAACAATCAATAGCTCAAATATTCTCCACAATATTTCAGGATGTGGCCAATAAAGAAAACAAAAAGAGGTAGTCATGTGGTCGCTTTCTTCTTTGAATAAAAACATGTTTGCCTGTCTCTGCAAATCCAAATTATTAGGCCAATGTATATTTTGTATGCATGGGCGTAGATATGGGTATGGACATGTCACTACCAATGTCAAGGTGTTGCTGAATTGTCCCTACCAATATTTTTAACAATCTCTAATGAACTTGTCATTTTAACTTCATGTAACATTACCGGTAAGATCTCTGCAGAGTTTCCAGGTTTGTGTGCTTTCTGTGAAAAGAGTGCTATGATAAAGAGTGAAAGAGATGGATATGTGGGATCCCAGAGAGAATGTTGGCAGCATTTTTGCTTTTAAAAAGTCACTTAAACAATTAATCAATTATCAAAATTGTTGCCAATTAATTTTCTGTCAACAATCAACTAATCATTTCAGCTCTAATATACCCTTTATAGTGGGGCTTGTTCCTCTGAAGTTTAGCGACATTATAGGCACTACATGTATAGTGTTTATGTATGTTAAATACCGATATGCTGCACTATAATTTCATATTTACGGATGAGCCCCCGAATGTCTGTCTATCACTGACTGACCCGACTCAGTGATGAAGTTACACCATTGGTTGACTGGCCCAGTGTTGGAGTTTCCCTATTGGCCGTTGCTCTTTCAAAATGAATTGCCGTTAACAGTTTCAATTACGTTTTTTTTTACTCAAACGTTGCCTAACCATGTCATATGATATGCTACTTCAGTGCACTTTAAAAACAAATATTACTGGGACCACTACAGAAAATTGATGAACATTTAGAGCTGGGAGACTTTTGTCTCCCCCTTCTGGCAGTGAGAGTAATTATAAAAACACGGTCAACATGCGCTGAAATTTAAAAACTCTGTTTACTGTGAAATACAGAGAGATCCATCTGGCTGTGATCGGCTTAATCAGCATTGTGTGAACTCATTTGGCTTCAGTGTAACAGATGTTCATTTATATGTAAAAGTTCCACACTGCAGGAATTCACATTACAGACACTACCACTGACTACCTGAAAGACAGGTGCAGGTTCAGCAGGAAGCAGGTAAACATCTGTGCTGGAGATTCTGCTGAGACAGAGAGAGGAGGACTGCAGGTGGGAGACCTGGCGAGTGACTGAGGCAGGAAACAGGCAAGAAGAAGAAGACAAAAGAAACTATGAATTCATTAAGGTTTCATTTAAGATCCGTGGAGCCTGAATACAGAATTCAGCCGGACCGTCCAGGCTCGTTTGGTATTTCTGAATTCACCCATCAAGACATGTCTGGTTGTAATCTGAAAAAACATGAATGATGAATGATGTTCAAAGGCTCTATGAGGTGATTGAGGTTTGTGAGTGAAGTGATTCACTGTAATGTGATAGGATCACTACTGAAGCCACAGACTATTATCACAAACTCTGCACCTTCAGAGCTTTAACAGTGGTGGAGCTTAGAGGAAAGATTATTTGGGTCACCAAAAACAGTATAAAGTTCATGCTACAGTAGGAATGTGAGCTGCTTACTTATCCATTAGCCACATTTATTTGGGTCAAGGAATGGAAACGCATCACTTAAGTCCAGACAGACATACTAAACTAGGATGGTGAACCTGGTAAACATTACATCTGCTTAAAGGTTCCCTCTGGAGCCAAGAAACAAAGCAATGGACCAACAAAGGCAGGGAAGAAGACTGCAAGCTAGTAAACATGGATGTAAACAATGCAGGATTTAAACTATTTACAAAGAAAAAAATCAGCTTTGCAAATGTTTTATGAGGACAGAAATGCATTTCAAATTTATACACACAAGGCAATTTTTTGAGTAACACTGAATGTGAAAGCAGCTTTTGTTTGTTTAAAGGAAAAAACTCCACAGGGCAGCTTTGACATCAACACATTAACATTTAAACAAGCAGGCACGTGGTTTGATCATGTGACTCCAGAATGACACACGGGAGCGTTTTCTAATCTGGTGCCTCTATCAGCAGTAATCTGCAGGACAACATCATTTACCTGTGCTTTCCAAAACTGTTACACATCACTGTTAAAAAAAGAAAATAATGATGTTTTATGATGTGACAGCTGTGGTTAAGGTCTGGTTAGGTTTAGGTAAAGATCATGTTTGGGTTAAAATGATCACTTCAGAGAAACATGTGGTGGGTCAAAGTTCCTTAAAGTTAGGCCACCTTCGTCATCATGGCAACAATAATAACCCGGGGTTAAGGTTAGGGGACGATCATAGTTACACAACTCGCAGTTGGAAACAGGAAATGAACAGCGGTCTCCTGCAGCAAAGTCCACTGTTGTGTTAATGCCTCCATCCACCCTCCTGCTCTGAATGAGGAAATCTGTCCACATATACAGACGGATAACAAATCAAAGGAAAACCCTGAATAAATGAGTGGCGAAACATAATGAATGCAGATGCTCCCACACAGGTGCACTGCAGGGTATAATTAAGCAATTAACACCCAGTCATGCTCTGTGGTATGTATAAAAGTGTCAAACAGGTCCAGGTGACTCTGATTTTGTATGAAGATGGCAAAAAGAAAAGATCTAAGTGACTTTGATAGAGGGTTCATTGTTGGGGCACGGATGGCAGGAGCTTCAGTCACAAAGGCTGCTCAGCTGGCTGTTTCAATAGGAACAGTGACTGAAGTGACATCTGCATTTAGATCTATGGGACAGACGTCAGTAAATAGGGTCAGAAATTGTGGTCGACAGCACACATTTGATGACCGTGATGCTTGTGCATTAGTGTGATATGTAAGGAAAGACAGAAGAGCGACTCTTCCTCAGGTGATTGAGAATGTCAATGTAGGACGTGTCAGCAAGAACAGTCCGTCGACAATTACATAGAGAGGGATATTATAGTAGGGCTGCAGTGCATAAACCCCTCATTACAAAGATGAATGCACATTTGAGTTCAGTGGTGCAAAAAGCATAGGCACTGGTCTACAGAGATGTGGAAAAAAGTGATATGGTCAGATGAGTCATCCTTCACCATATTCTCAGCATGTGGGTCAGTGCATGTGTGGCGTTCACCAAGAGAACGGTACAGGTCTGAATGTTTGACCCCTACAGTGAGGGGATCTGGGGGCTCTGTTATGCTGTGGGGGGCATTTTGCTGGCATGGTTTGGCTCCACTTGTCCCCTTAGAGGGAAGCATCACTGCAGATCAATACAAAGTTGTTGTGAGTGATCACCTTTATCCTATGATGAAACATTTCTATCCTGATGGGAGGGGTCTCTTCCAGGATGACAGTGCCTCCATCCATAGGACACGAGGGCTCACTGAATGGTTTGATGAGTATGAAAATGATGTGAATCATATGCTATGGCCTTCACAGTCACCACATCTCAACCCAGCTGAACAGCTGTGGGAGGTTTAGGAGCGACGTGTTAGACAGAGCTCTCCACCACCATCATCTAAACACCACATGAGGGAATATCTTCTGGAAGAACGGTGTTCATCCCTCCAGTAGAGTTCAGACTGTAGAATCACTGCTGAGGAGCACTGAAGCTGTTCTGGAGGCCCAAAACCTTACTGACACACTTTATGTTGGTTTATACTTTAATTTGTCACCTGTCTGTACCTGCAAACATTACTTCAGACCTTAGATGCTGGTTTGGTCGTTGCTCTACAAAATCCCTGTTAGTGCCACTTGATATGACTAACTCAGACTGCTGAAGCCTCATATAAGCTTCACATCTACTTTTAAATGACTGTGTGGACACACTGTGGATTTTGGCTCCCATCACTTCCATTAAAGCACATTTGAAGGGGATCTTTTAATATCCAGTATGAACAGGAGGAATGATTACAGTGAGGAAAACCTCTTTCACTGTTCATATGGACACCTGACTGCTGTTTTTAGACACACTTGAAAAATTGTGAACCTGTCCTTTAAGCCATCGCACTTACTAAGTTCTTCTCGCACAATGACTCTGTCTGTTATCAGAGATCACATTCGGCTGACAGGAGGATCCACACGGTTACACAAACCTTAATCTGAAGTCTAACTGGTAAAGAGGAATCCATTCAAAACACTTAAGGCCTGTAAGTAAAGCTCAGACTGATGGATCATTGGTAAAATGCCCCTTTGATTGGATTTTCCTGACAGTTGTCTCTTAACACCTGTCAGTTGATTCAACACACACACACACACACACACACTGAGAGCCTTTCCACTAAAGAAGTGTTTGAACAGGAATATTTCCCCCAATTACCAGGCTCCTCTGGTGAATCATTGGTGATATTGTGTGAAATTGACTGAGGCGTTTCTGTGAGAAGAAGGCCATTAGAGGAGAGAAAGGAGCCCATTATGATGAAAAGAGAAGCTGAGAACAAGAGAGCGATGAGGAGGAGGAGGAGGAGGAGGAGGAGGAGTGCTGCTGTCGGTTTGTGTGTCGCCTCCTCAATCATCGATTCCCTCAGAAACACACATACACAGGCAATAAAACATTTATTTGATGTTTAAGGGGATAATTCAGATTTTTTGAAGTGGGGTTGTATGAGGTACTTATCCAAAGTCAGTGTATTACCTGCAGTAGATTTAGGTCGGTACACCCCCAGTTTGGAAAGCAGCATAGAAGCTAAGCGCTGAAGTGTACGCTATATCTATAAAATCTTCACTGCTTTACCTTGCTGTCAGACAGGCATGCATAGGAATAAGGAAGCCATGTAGTGCCAAAGGAAAGGGCTGTCTGACAGTAAAGTGAAGCAGGGAAAATATTCTAAATATAGCGTGCACTTAATCTGATATTGATTTTTTTAGGTGGCTAAAATATGTTTTGCTGCTGCCCCCGTCCACAGCAGTACATTCTTTAGCTTCCCTACCAGTACTCCTGTCTGCTTCTCCAAACTGGGAGCGTGCCGACCCAAATCTACTGCAGGTAAAACACTGACTATGGATAAGTACCCCACTTCAAAAACCTATCCCTTTAATAAAGGAAGAAACCTTCTGCAGACTTAATCAAAGCAAAAAATGTCACATTTAACTGTCAGCCTGTCACTCCTGCACCACCTTCATCAGCAGAAACACTCATTGATCTGTACAAGGAGATGGAGAGCATGCAGAATACTGTGTGCTGTTAGTCTCTGTGTACATGAATACAGTTTGTGCGTCTCATGGTTTTTACATTTTATACTTTTGCATTAGTGATTACATGTCAGTCACAGAAATAAGCTGCTGTTCATCTAAAAAGAATAAACAGGTCTGCATGTGTGTGTAGTTTGTCCACCCTAAAGTATAAACCAACATAAAGTGTGTCAGTAAGGTTTTGGGCCTCCAGAACAGCTTCAGTGCTCCTCAGCAGTGATCCTACAGTCTGAACTCTACTGGAGGGATGAACACCGTTCTTCCAGAAGATATTCCCTCATGTGGTGTTTAGATGATGGTGGCGGAGAGCTCTGTCTAACACGTCGCTCCTAAACCTCCCACAGCTGTTCAGCTGGGTTGAGATGTGGTGACTGTGAAGGCCATAGCATATGATTCACATCATTTTCATACTCATCAAACCATTCAGTGAGCCCTCGTGTCCTATGGATGGAGGCACTGTCATCCTGGAAGAGACCCCTCCCATCAGGATAGAAATGTTTCATCATAGGATAAAGGTGATCACTCAGAACAACTTTGTATTGATCTGTAGTGATGCTTCCCTCTAAGGCGACAAGTGAAGCCAAACCATGCCAGCAAAATGCCCCCCACAGCATAACAGAGCCCCCAGATCCCCTCACTATAGGGGTCAAACATTCAGACTTGTACTGGTTTTTCCTTTCATTTGTCAACCGTCTGTATGTTTACATGCTGTTTGATTTGCTGGAGCTGAGCAGCTAATTGGCTATCTGGCCTGCTAAATGGCATTAGCGGTGCACTTTTCCCCGGTGAATGTTTGTTTGGGGGCTCATTCAACAAGCTAAGCTGCAGGACAAGATGTGTGTTCATGTCTGTAAGTTAGATAAGAAGGAGACTTTAGCAGGAAAGATAGTGTGTGTGTGTGTTGTTGTTCAGAGTCTGTGGCTCTTGTGTTGTGTAGCAGGATGCTATCAGGCTCAGTGTGACTGTCTGCTCCGCCTGTGATAGAACGACACGCCATCGCTTCATGAAAAGTTGATTTGCTGTATCAAAATAAGCATTCCAGCTACGTAAGTGGATGATGGGACAATATTTAACCACAATAATGTAACACTAAGGGGTGCTATCATGAAACTAAACAATATAAAATATATACATTTCTTTTTGGCTTCAGATTTTTTCCAAGGAGAACACAGGACGAGTGATTTAAAGAGTGGATAAGTAGAGTATGCTGTAGTAGACAGAATAAAAGGCAATTTAATTTCAGTCGGACTTTAAAAGCTTTTTAACAGAAAGCTTTAAAAAGCAAACAGTGCTTTATTTACTACCACCCACATATACAATACAAGCCACTCTGTATAGACTGAGTTCAGATCAGTAACTGTGAACTGATGTGGTTTCTGCAACATAATAAAGAATAGTAATAACACCTGGTAACTATTATAATAACATGATACTACTATACAACTACACTGAACAGCTGATATATAGTATATAATATCAACAACAGTAACATATCAAGCAAATAGACAGCTTACTCAATTATGAAAGCAAAGTTACTGAGTGAAATTTTTTTTCACTTAAACACATACGTTAAAGGAAATAGTGAAATGAGAAAAGAACTTATGGTGGAAAAATGTACTGACACTTTATTTCTAGATAGAAGTTGGAACGTGTTCCAGTTCACTTCAGTAGAGGGTTTGTAGCAGACTTTACACGACATGATTAAAAGCATTTCCTGCAAAAAACCTGTTAGGGGGCAACAACAGACTCTAAATTTAACCGAAACTTAATTTAATTTTTACACCTCAGCTGAGAGCTTTTACACACCTGATAGTCCTCTTCTCATACAGAAAATCAAAGTCTCTCACTTCCATGTTTTGTCTGGCTGTTGTTATCTATGTCTGAGTTCACACTCAGCCAGAGGTAAACAGCTGTAAGTACACAGATGCGATCACACCCCAAACACACTGATGACATACTGGGATAAAACACATCAAAGCCAATAACATTACTAAATGAACAAAAAAAACATTGGTTAGCTTAGAATAATCGGATATTTCAGTCTCACTGCAAACTGCATTAATACTACTATGCAGGTAGAAATGAAACAAAGTCAGACCTACAGCACGATTCTTATCTATAATGCAACACCATCAGGGAGTACACCTGTGACCCCTGATACAAAAACTATTACACCTGTGACTTCTAATTCAGACTAATTCCCTAAACAAGGTTATAAAAGGACCACAACTTTCTCAGCTTTGGCCTGGGTTGTGTCTAATGCTAGATGGCTCCACATTGGGAGGAATTGCCTGAACAAGTAAGAAACCAGATTGTGAGACTTCATAAAGATTGGAGAGGGTACAAGATCATCAGTAGGCTACTGAGCAGAAGCCCAAACACAGCTGCAGCAGAGGTTAGGAGGTACAGGAGGACCCATACTACCTATAAACACACGGTACAGTGGCCGTCCTCGAAAAATGATGGCACATACAATTTGCTATTTAGGCAACCCTGCATTGAAAAACAGACAGGTAAGTGCTTCTGACTTGGCACCAGGATTATCTGTGGAAATTGGTGTTTCAGTGGCTGCTCAGACAGTGTGAAGGACATTGCAGGAGGTCAACCTCTACAGACGACGTCCAAGAAGAAAACCACTGCTCACAAAACAGCACAAAACTGCAAGATTAAACTTTGCCAAAAACATGAAAAGAAGCCTGATGAATACTGGCAGCACATCCTTTGGTCAGATGAAACCAAAATAAATTTGTTTGGATCAGATGGGGTCCAGCATGTTTGGCGCAGAACTGGCCAGGACCACAGTGACTACATAGTGCCGACTGTGAAACATGGAGGTGGGAGTGTGCTGACATGCAGCCGCATGAGTCCCAAAGGTGCAGGACAGGTGACATTTATAGATGCACTATGAATGCAAGTTTGTAAACCCAAATACTGAATGAAAAGATGACTCCCAGTCTGAACAAGGTTGGCAGCAGAGGAATTTTCCAACATGACAATGATCCCAAACACACTGCAAAAATCACACAAGAGTTTTTAAAGAAGAAAGTGAAACTGTGACCTGGCCAAGTGTGAAGTGTGTCCCCTGACCTGAATCCAACAGAGCACCTTTAGAGTATGTTAAAGAGGAAGGTAGAGAAACAAAACCCCTCCAGCAAAGAGCAGCAGAAAAGAATCAGCTGTGAAGAATGACAGAACATCTCCACAGATTTATTCTAGACTGGTCTCATCCTGCCCAGGAGGATCCACTCTGTCATCAGAAATAAAGACTGGCATACAAAATATATGTGAAAAAAAAAGAAGAATAGATTCTCACCAATGAACGGTGTGCTGACCTTGTTGCAGTTCGTTCTCAAATATGGACCTTTCATTATAGTTTAATTAGTCAAACATTCTGTTTTTCAAGTGAATTGGCTTAATTCTTCTTGAGGATTGTCTAAAAAACAAATACAATTGTATTAAATGAAAATAATTTGTAATTACTTAACATTTCAGTGATACTGACCAGGGGTCTGCTCAGTTCTGTTATATACTGTGTCAGGATATAGGAAATGTATGCATAAAAAATATTCACCTTTATGTTAATGTCTTCCACTGTTATCCCTTACATCTGACATACATCACAACATAATTGCACTGAAAGTTGATAAAACATATTGAATATAAGAGAGAAGAACTACTTGCCAAATACGTTAATTAACATTTTCTCATTATGTTGAGAGAAAACGTCATTCAGCCGGCATTACGTTTCCAGCAAAACATTTTTGCAGTTGCAATTAAGTTGTATATGAACATAAGTTGTAGGAGACAGAGCGTGTGGACGAGGTAGGTGGAGAAAAGATGATGCTACCTCGCCTCATAACCTCATTAAATGGATATGGATTTCATTGGTCAAACGCTAATTTCTAACAAGTCTCAAATGAGCCAACAAAACACTGAAAGTTTCTTGACTTTAATAATCTTATCACATAGATCCATTTCAAAACTCTCCTCCGACTCGAGGTCATCATTTTCTGCTCCGCTTATAACATTTCACTGAGCTTTATTTACAGCAGTGACCTCCAGATGATCTCATTCAACAAATAACTTCAAACTCATTACCTCGACTGTTGTTTCCAGTTAAATAATGTGTTGATGAAGTGTATTTTAAACGTTTATCTGTGGTTAAAGACATTCTGTGTAATGAGCCGGTTCGGTCGGACTGTGAAGAGCTTTTTAACGCCTCCAGGGTCGAGTGTGGATGTGCGTCACGAGGACAGAGTGGAGAGCTGTTCACAAAGTAAAACAGTCCCTGCTCTGCCTCACGGACTCGCCATTAAATGGACTCTATAATATCGACTGACAGATGATCACTTCATACAGCCATAATTAAGGAAATTAATGAGGAGAAATTAACTTCACTTAGGCAAACGATTGGTAAATGAAGCAAATATTAAAGAATAATGTGTCCGAGTCATTTGAGTCATTTTCTACCACCATTAAAAGTTTAAACTCACTGATGAATTCTCCACTGGAAGAAGAAGCCTCCACTGTCTGTTCTGAACAACTTTAAAACCTTAAACTGAGCTACTGAATGTAGATGAAGACAATCACTCCACTTGTTGATTTATGAGATGGACTAACTAGGGTTAGATGAAAAAAAATTACTTCCAGGGAATATAAGACTCATATACATTATTTACATTTAAGAATTGTGCAAAGTTTTGTGCACCTGATGATAACGTGCGACTGCCGCCGTCTTGTTATGTTGATTATCTACAGCAGTTGCTGTTTGTTGCTGTCACTCTCTCTGGAAACCACTCTGATTTTGCTCCTTGACTGCACCCATCACACACTGCTGCTGTGGCCTTCAGATCACACAGTTATGTAGCTGAGAGCATCTGGTAGTTTTGAACAAGACGCTCTGAGAAACAGAAACATCTAAAAACATCGACTGAGAGCTTCCGCTTCTGAGGGCTGAGCTGAAACCAAAAACACCAAACCTCCAGCACTCAGACGTCTCATGCCTCAGCTTTAAAGATCTGAGGCTGTTTTCAGCTTTCAGAGGTTAAATTAAAATTTATCTTCAAGCAAACACAAAATAAAAGTGTCTGAATAAAATCCTGGTGTGTCGAGGCCTCCCACATGACACTGGTATAACAGATGTATCATAGCAAGTAAAGAAACAACAGAAAGGCAGGGAAACTACCCAGAGGTCAATGCAAACTCATTTATCCTTAAATATATTCCCATGTGTAAACTCAAACAGCGGCTCTGGCTGTGTGGGATTAGCTCTACAGCAAGAGGTCAGGAAATGTGGTTTCCACAGCTGTAATTCAGTGCTTTCTCCTGTTAGAGTTATTTGTGATTATTACAGGGTGGACGTCCTTGTAGGGGAAATAGTGAAAAGGACAAATGAGCTCCTGGTTTCCTGCCAGCTCTCCTCTGTCACTTCAGTCTCCACACAGGCTGCTCCATACTGATTACCAACATATAAAAAAAAAAAGTAAAGGACAAAGACTCCGGGGTGCTGAAATACAAAGAATAACAAGAAAAGGATGAAAAAGACATTTATGGCTGTGAGTACACGTATTATTAGACATAATACTCTATCATTTGAAGAAAGAGAGCGTTTACACTGGGGGGTACCTTTATAAAGACGGTTATTTGATGAATTGATGCATGTTAGAGAACCATTCAAACTATCCACGCCATTTTTCAAATACTTACAAAAAAGGTGCTGACATTGGACAGAGATTTTCTATATTTTTCTGACTTCACACTGACTTTGATGGTTTCTCTTTGCAGCAAATTTCAAGTCTCTGCAAGTTGATTTTAATGGAAATAAACTGGACCCAATGGCTGTCTGGAAGGAAATCATTCTAAAAACTGATGAAATGTGTGTATAAATGTAACTTAGAGTATGTAAAGACAGTGGTATGGTTCAGTGGTACGGCAGATATGAACGTCTGCCTGTGAGGGTAACAGTTCAGTGTGTGAAGCAAGAGAAGAAACTGGTTCACATGACGACTGACGTTCAACCCTTCATGTCTGTGTGGACATTTAATGCATCTGTTTGATGTGACAGCCAGGTAAAAAGCTTCAGACATGCCTTTTACACTAAAACAGTGCATTCAGGGTTTGATGTGTTCAACAGAGCTGTGTAATAAACCTGTCTGAGAAAAACAGGACCAACAGCAAAGAACCTGCAGCTACACAACAGCGACGGTGTGTGTGTGTGTATGTGTGTGTGTGTGTGTGAGAGAGAGACTAGCTGCGAAGCACATCCATCTTTATTCAGGTCCCTGAGACACAAATTGCATCATGTCGGTCGCAAAGTCACATTGAATTACAAGACAGACCACACAGGCACGCTTTCACTCACTCACACACACACACACACACACACACACACTTCACACACAAGACTGAAATAAGTCATTCTAAAGGGAGTTGGATGGATTTGTCTGGTGTTACATCCAATCTAACAGAAGCTGTATGAATCTGAGCCACAGTGGACGCAGTGATTCCTCTAACACACACACACACACACACACACACACACACACACACACACACACACACACACACACACACACACACACACACACACACACACACACACACACACACACACACACACACACACACACACACACACACACACACACACACACACACACACACACACACACACACACACACACACACACACACACACACACACACACACACACACACACACACACACACACACACACACACACACACACACACAACTAGAAAGAATTCTGACAGGTCAAAAAGCATGAGCAGTCAGATGATGTTGGAGCGTTCAAAGCTAATGTGATGAGAAGGTGCTTAATTTAACCTGTGAAATTCTTGCACAGAGGTTATTATAAACTCTAAACTCTACTTTCTCAGTGTGTGTTTCTGTCCCCGACTAGGATTTTCACAAATCGACTCAGAGTCAGCACTTCACACCGAGGCATCGACACAGACGGTGGGGTAACGTGTATTCTCATATACAGTATATTCCTCTATATTTATCTCCTTACATATATTCCATTCTTACACACAAAACACCATCCATGTGCTTCTTTCTTCAATACAGCCTCCTTTCAGAAATATTACTCATGTCTCCACCCAGCTACCACAGTTACAGTAGAATCAAGTGCTCCTGCAGAGCAGCCGTCCTCACACTAAACTGATGTAACAGCTACATGGCTCTCAGGTTTTTACTTTTAATACTCTGTTTTAATGCTGTTGTTCATTGTCTGTGATGTGAAAACATCAGATTTCCACAGAGAAATAAAAAGTGTGTGTCCTGGTATTAGTTCAGTTATAAAATCCAAGCACAGCACAGAGCGTCTCTCCTGATTGGCTGCTGACAGCGCTGTCAGCCGGAGAGTCGATCACACTGGACGGTAGAGGAGAAGACGGTAGAGACACTGGTACACGTGTGATTAAACAGGAGTTTAGTCAATTTCACTGCATTTAAACCTGCATTAAGGTGAGAGCTCGGAGCAGGAAACAGTCGCTCTGTCCTCCGTTTCTAACACAGTTATGTATTTAGGTCATTTAGAGACAAGAATCTGTAAAACAGCCTGTCATACTGTCACCCTGTGTTACTCTGTGTATGATGATGTGGTTAAAAAAAAAAAAAAAAAGGGAGCAATTCGACTGAAACAATGCGAGTCGACTCAGGGGTTTATCGACTGATGCATCAAGTGAACATACTCACTCTTTGAGTCACCACAGGTGCCGAATGAGAACAAAACTAAATGCAAATGTACTATAAAGCTCTTTCATGTGTGGTCCCATAAGGTTAAAAAAATGCTCGATTGAGTGTCAGAGCTCCACAGCTGTATGCTGATGAGTCCCAGTCTGCAGCGCTGACAACAACAGCTGAGCAGCAAAGAGGATCAGAGCTGCAGATTTACTTTCCAAAGAACGGGGAGGATCCAGAGAGCGAGATGGAGATGAGAGAACTCTAATTGCAGCGTTTTTTAAAATGAACAGTGATTATTGTAAATGGAGGGTGATCTGAGGTCAGCCAGAGGCATCTGAGCTGCAGAGAACAAACTGGTTGGTTTTAAATAAAAGTGAGTGAAATAAGTAAAATAAAGACAAAGGAAGGAGGTCCATGTTGTACTGTACAGATTGGTGGTTGTTTTCTGTTTCAATCGCAAAATTTAGCTACTAAGAATGAACAAATAATTACAATAACTGATCTCAATAAGTCTGCAGTCATTTGAAATCTTTCATTTTTAATACAATACCAAAATGATTTTTTAATTAATATAAGTTGTCAAATGTTAAATGCTGTCTAAACACAAGCAGTCATACCCAGAACTGTGAAGAGCTGGATAAATGGTGATTTATACATCGATCTGATCAGTACTTGATGATACACTCACATTTACAATACTCAGCTCTACATCTTGTTATGGAGCATAATATGTCAACAACAAAAAAATAATAAATAATAATCTTCTCAATAAATAATAAAAGTCCCATCCAGTCTGTTCTGCAGGTGAAGTGCAACACAGAGACACCAACACAATGAACCCTGAGCAACAAAGACAATTACACTTTCTGACCAAGTAGCTCCAGGAACTATGGAACAAAAGCCCCTTTTCCATTAAAAGTTCCAGGTACTTTGGAACCAGAGGAATTAATCTCACAGTGTTTCCTCTATAATTCTACAGGAACTAATGTACAGGACTAGCAGGCCAATGAGAAACCCACCAGGCCAAAAAAAAAAAAAAGTTTTCAATGCTACAAGTAAGGTCAAACATCCATTCATTCGGAAATCAATAATCATTTGTGTTTGGGAGCCTCTGTGCGGAGCTGTTCCAAAACGCGAGTCAACCCTTTGTGTCGTTGCCTGGGAAACTCTTGATGCGGACGCCACTCCATCCGGATAGTTTCCAGACCACAAGAAAGTACTACAGATCCCCAGATCAGGGATTTTATCTAGATACTTGTTCCTCTGTTTGAAATATAAGTAAAGTTCATTTTCATTTTCTAAAAAGGTTCCTGGAAAAGTTCCTGGGGTGGATACAGTCTAGTAAATTAATCATCAGGTTTATCCTAATTTAGTACTTGATGACATAATGAGAATGTCTAAATAACATCACACAAGGAATCAGTCAGTTTTTTCTGTTGGAAGTTGGTTTGAACTGACAGGAATGATGGATGGTGGCAAGTCAGAGTTAGAGAAACAATCAGAGATGTATGTGTGTCTGCTCAGAGTCCGTTTGTACTGAAAGTCTTAGTGTGGGGAGGATGAGGTCTGCAGAAAGTGTTTCTGAAGTTTGCCTTAAGTCATGTGATTCTCTTTGTCTTTATCTTCCCTTTTTTATTCTATTCTAAAGCACTTTGAGCTGTGTGCTGTGATATATTAGGCGGCAGCAGCTGACATCAACTGAAAAGTGAACAGAATAGACTTGTAAATCCTATCTCATCTGATAACTGTGAGCAGTCAGCAGGTTTGACATCAGGAAACAATCCTTCCATCTCACCCTGTAATCTGAGAGCTCAGCAGACATGTTTAACCTTTATTTACCAGAGCAGTTGACAGTGTGGCTGCGCACTTTGTTCCTGCAATACTTTATATTACTGTCATTTGTTTACTACCATTATTTACAGTCACTACATGTCTAAATGAGATATATATGCCATATATAGTATTATTATTTTCAAAATAACGGTGTTGATGTAATCTGTTTAATGACGAGAACAAGGCAGCAGTATGTGAACGATGCTGCTCATGTAGAGGCGATAATGTCTTCGATATGCTTGTTTTGTCTGACTAACAGTGTAAAATTCATTATTCAATAAGATATTCAACATACTGTCATATATGACATTGTCACATTTGATAAGCTGGAAATGACATTTTTGCTTGAAAAATTATGATTTATCGATTAATTTTCTGTCAATTAACTAATTGTTACAATAATTCTCATTGTAACTTTCAGCTGCAGTGTCATGCTAATTATTATCAGCTTTTACCTTTATGTAGACAGATTCTGTTTTTGTGAGTGAGCTCTGACCTTCAGCTGCCTCGCGACCTCCACATGGTTGTCATAGATGAGGATGTTAGCGATGAGGTTCTCTCGCTCCTCGGAGAAGGAGGACGGTCCCTCTGTGACGTTCGGCTCAACTATCACCTTCAGCAGAGTGTGAGGACACCTGGTCCCGTCCCACACCTGAAAAAACACAATAACAAAGACAGCATGACTCGGAGGATCAGAGCAGGACACTGATATTTTTGACCTGCTAGAGGCAGACAATGATGAAAAATAGTGATGATGGTTCGTTCATCCACCGACATTAATCACTCAGTTTATAAAATGCAGAATATTACAACATATCCCACAAAGATCAATTTATGAACAGCTTTATTTCTCGGTCCCTTAGGTGCAATGAATCTAAATGCAGCATACAGCATACAATGATATTTAGATTTTAACAGTCATGTCATACTCACCACTATACACATGGAAGTTGATCACATTGACACAAAAATCATAAAAAAAATCCAATATTGACATAAAACATCGAGCTCATTGATTTTCAACATTGTCCATAATAGTCTAATACACCCAGAGATATTAAAGGAAAAGCTATCATGGTATAAATGTGTATAAATGGTATTGCAATCTGTACACTCAATCCCTTTAATTGGCGTGGAGGTGGATATCAGAGACATCTGTCTCCAATCCTGGATAAATAAAACCAAAACTATCTGACTGTATAACAGCAGACAGAAGAGAGAAAATATGCTTCCTGCTGACTGAGGTGAACACGACTAATTGTACTTTTCTTTGTATTTAGTGAAAGATTTGTCTGTACATTAGTTACAAAAAGGAAGACAGAACAAATACTGCTGAGGGCTGCAACTAACGATTGTTTTCATTATTGATTAATGTGAGATGATTTTTTTTAATCACTCACGGGCTCCGAGCTGACGTCCTCAAATGTCTTGTTTTGTCCACAAACCAAAGATATTCAGTTTACTCTAAATGACTCAAAACGATTAATTGATTATCAAAATAGCTGGCCATTAATAGTTGGCAACTAATCGATTAATCATTGCAGCTCTAAACTATGACGATAGTTGCTGATTAGTATAATACTGTAAAATCTAAACTACAACATAAAACAGGCTGTAACATTCAATCCAGAGCATCTGAAGAAGTTCACCTCACCTCCTTCACAGTCAGATTTATTCATGTCATGTTTGTTGTTGTACAGAGCAGGAAATATTTAATAAACTCTGAGTTGATGTTGCTCTCAGGTGCTGGAGGAGAGGTATATAAATATATTCTTCTTCTAATAACCCGTTATGATTTGGACAACATCCTCTCCTGGTTGTGTGTTGTGTAACAGCAGGCTCTTACAGTTCAGAGCAGCTTTAGAAATCAGTGAGAGCCGGCTGGCAGCAGACCAGCAGTCACTGCCAAATACTGTTCAAATTTATCTCCTCTATCAGCCACACTGGCAGGAAACCAGCCGTCACTTAAAGCCTCATTTCTGTTCTGAAAACCGAGGTGGCAGGTAAAACAGCTCAGCACCAAGATAAAATACATGACACCTCCTCCCACTAAGGCCATCAGACTGTGAAGTAGATTTACTACAAGACAGATGAAGACTGAAGGAAAACAGCTCAATTACTCCAAAGGGGGAAAAACACAAT
The DNA here is from genome assembly GCA_038419695.1 of Scomberomorus guttatus. Lineage (NCBI taxonomy): Eukaryota > Metazoa > Chordata > Actinopteri > Scombriformes > Scombridae > Scomberomorus > Scomberomorus guttatus. Next base: position 32,794,634 of record CM076453.1, read on the forward strand.
ATGAACTAGAACTGCAACAATTAGTTGATTAATCGATCAACAGAAAATTAATGGTTCACTATTTTGATGATCGATTAAGCATTTTTAAGAAGAAAATGTCCAAATTCTCTGATTCCAGCTTCTTAAATGTGAATATTTTCTGGTTTCTTTAGTCTCTATGACAGTAAACTGAATATCTTTGAGTTGTGGACAAAACAAGACATTTGAGGACGTCAGCTTGGACTTTGGGAAACACTGATCAACATTTTTCAACATTTTCTGACATTTTATGGACCAAACAACTAATCGATTAATCGAGAAAATAATCGACAGATGAGTCGATAATGAAAATAATGCTTAGGCGCAGCCCTGATATGGACTACATCAGTTTCCAAATCAGTGGAGGTTGAAGGTTGTTTTAAAAGCAACCGTAGGTGGAGGAACAAGGCAGCAGCACAGCTTTCTAGTCACATCAACATCAACAACAAGAAGAAAAGCAGGTGAGTGTGGGTAATAAAAACGAGACGGTAAGAACAAACAGATAAAAGTTGACAGTAAAGAGCCTCCAGTGAAGCCTCCAGTGATGATGATGCTGCAGTTTGAACACAGAGGGAGTTTCTGGTCTGTTGTTAATTAACAGGAAACACTACAGTTAAAGTCAGCTTCAGATCTGTAGCTGGTTATCATCAGTCTGTGACATCTACACTATTCAAATTAACTCCTGGAGACAACTGGGACACATTCTGGGATTAGAAAATAAAGAATCACAATTTAGTTGCCATGATTGACGATCGTTAGCCTAATAACATTCCTGGACATCATGGTGTCACTTCATGAAAGTGATGAACCTCTGCAAACACAGGGTGTCTATTGGGCCTCATGCAAGAACATTTTCATATTCTTCTCCTAAAACCCTCTTTTTTCTATGAGGTTTACTCATACAAGCTGTTTTAACTGCCCGAACTTGTTGTAAATCGCTCGTTTCAGCCTGATGGATGTCACCTGTTCATGAGGAGCTGAACGTTTGTGAGATGTGATCATTAGCATAAACAACGCCCCTAAAATTGCCATATAAAGCTCCATGTTCTGCTACGTCTGTGGGCGAGTTTCATTCACAAAAATGTTCCCAAAGAGTGAAAACAAGAATTTCACAGCACAGAACTTCAAGCAGACAAAACATAAGTTTAGGAGAGTCAGTAGTTATATTAGGAGACCTGAAACAACTAGAAAATATGAATCCATCAGAGCAGCGCTGCACTGTGACAGAAATAAAGAGGGAACACTTTGACATGAAGTTAGATGCTAAAAATGTCTTTCTAAAGCAAAGTGCTCCCTGACTTATGAGAGGCATTTAAGACATTATGACTTTAGGTAACACAAGTGTTTCTCCTCTTGTGAAGAAAGTCAGAGACTGTACGTTCATACGACAGCTCTGGACCATTTGTAGATTTTGTTAATTCTTAAGAGAAAATTCTATTGTTAAACACAGCAAATTTTCTGAAATGAATCTGTCCGTATGAATGGTGAATAAATGGTTATTTATTTTCCTTTATGATACTTTAGTATTGACACATGTGAACGTTCCTCTCCCAGCAGCACCAGTTTAGCCATTATGAGCCTTGACATTCCAGCATCTTCCATATCAGAGAGCCACAAGTCTGACAAAGACTAAAACAAGTGTGTTATCAGAGACAAGTGTTTTTTTAGCAACCGACTTTAAGAGATCTACGAAGCTATGATCTCAGCCGAAAACAACGACCAAGAGGCCGTGCTCCTGGAAATCCAGAAGCTGAGGAGGGAACTCCAGAGAGCTTATGCCATGAAAGCCCATGAGCTGAGAAATGAGAAGATGGCCTGCTCCGTGATAGTGGAGGCACTTTTTCAAGAACTGGAGGCAGAAAAGAAGAATTCAGCTGAAAGGCTGACGCTTGCCGCAGAGCTCACCGAGGCAAAACACAAGCTGGAAGATCTCCAGCAGCAGCTCCACACAGAGAAAGTCTCGAGGAAGCGAGCAGAGACGGAGAAACCGGAGGCTGTGGAGATCGCCGAAGATGCAGAGAGTTTCAGAGGAGCGTTTAGCTGAGAGCTGTGTGCGAAATCCTGGAGCTGCAGCAAATGCTCCACAAAGAGAAGGATCTGAGGAACCGGGCAGAAGCAGACAACCTCGCACACTTTCAGATAGACGAGGCGTTTTGTAAAGAGGTCGACCGTCAGCTCCAGAAAGAGCGGGAACTGAGGGAGGAGGCAGAGAGGAGCAAAATGGAGGCCCGTTCAAATCGGGGAGGCGCTGTTCCAAAAACTGTAGGAAGCCCGAACGGTCGCAGAGAAGCTTTCAGCTGAAAGCCAGAAGCTCGCTGACAAGCTGAAAAAGGAGGAAAAGAAACAAGAAGCTCTCAATCAGGACATCATGGAGCTCATTCAGATGCTGGATAAAGAAACGGTTCTGAGGATCCAGGCAGAGAACTACGAGCTGGAGGCCATCGAGGTTCTGGAGGTTTTCCAAAAGAGAAGTGATGGGCGTAGAACGAGGTCCTCTGCCAGGACGAGGACGTCCTGTGGCAACAGAAGGAGCTTTTCACGTCGTTTCAGAACCAGAGGGACGAGAAGAGCTGCCCACTGAGCACCAATCAGCCCTCTCTCACTTCATCCTGTCTCTGTACACTTTAAGAAAAATACCATGTATGTTTGGTTCAGAGCAAATAAAAATATGACAACCAATGAAGCACCTGCAAAGTTTTATGTTTTATAAGTACATTATAACTGGAACTACAGAGAACACCCAGAGAAGCAGAGACACACTGTTGTGATTGATCCACAGTGTTTTTTATATTGTTCTTTCACCATTTAGATGCTTTTGTTCAACTTTCTCTCTTCTTAACAATCTAACTCAGAAGTGAGATGAACCTGCTCTGTTAATCTCTTTTCAGCTTACATTTGACTCAGATCATAACCTCAGAACTACAAGTTTCATCTGAATATTACTCGTTCACATAATGCAGCTCTAACGCACACCTCCACATATCTGAACACTAGTTTTATTGTTTTCACAAGAAAACATAAGTAGGTCCACAAAATACAGAAATATAACACAATAACACACAATACAGAAAAGGGTTTTATACAAAATACACATTTTTAAAAGATACATAAATCAGTAAATATCTTTAATTTTAAAACTTGGAGATATTTTCATTTTTGATTTGATATTAATTTAACTTCTTCATCACTTATTAATTTATTTGTCATTGTATTTAATCACTGAATTAATTTAACTGTCTTTGTAAATTCTCATATAAAAGCTGGTTGCAGTTATTACAGTGATTTAACTGGAACAACTACTTACTTTTTATACTAAAATGGTGGCTCACAATATAATATAAAATCATTAAAGATAAAGGCATGGGATGTTTGATTGCTGGCGGTTTGGTGTGATGTTGGATGTGAGCATTAACTGAAGCTCCTGACCTGTATCTGCTGCCACATCATTAGCTGATTGGATAACTGCAACAGGTGTTCCTAATAAAGTGCTCAGTGAGTGTATTTCTCCAGTAGTCTGTATCTGTACTTGTAAAAGCAGTTTTTCTTACCCTCAGCAGGGTGCAGGTGGTGTCGATGGGTGCTTTGGCCAGCAGCTGGCAGGTCAGGTCGAAGTAAGCTTTGGGCTGAACGGCAGACAGAGGCATTGTGGGAACCGGGGGCAGGAGCGCCTGGGTGGCTGCCCAGGAACGCAGCTCCTCTACGGTCTGACGGTCCTCCTGGTCGAAGTGGAAGGAGCGGCTGGATGTCCGGGGCTCCACAGCTCCACCCAACGCCCCGTCAAACGTCACCACAGAAAAACCGAAGGTGTTGACCAGCGTGATGGAGTCGTTGAAAAGCTGAGCCTGTGCAGACAAGATCATAAATTACTTCTTAGTTTAACAACGACACAGCTGGATTTGGATGTTTTAGTTCCTACATTCAACATTAGAGATTTGAATTTGGCAACATAAGACATGGTTACTAAAAATAATCTGTCTGTAATCCAGGCTGAACCTTGACTCTGTGCATGCGGATGACGTCTCCGATTTGGAAGATTTTGGGATGGTCGTCCAGGTTCTCACAGAAGATGGTGCAGCCGATCTTCTGGTTGGACTGATCAGTGATCTTCAGGCTGGAGCAGAAGTCTGTGGAAAGAAAAGACAAATGTCTGGTCCGAGAAGGAAACACAAGGACTGAAAAGCGATCAGCTACTCACCAGTTATTACATATTTTACTGATACTGAACACAAAACTTTAGTGTCAACATTTTGATCTGTACGTTGATTATTGTTTGTAAAAAAAAAAACAAGATCTCAGAACATAACTTTAACTTTAAAGTCTTTCCTCTGACTTGAAATAAGCATACATAAGCATATTTGAGGTAATTTAGAAACAGGGTCCATAATTTGTTCACCAGAGAGCACTGACAAGTTAAGTTTTTTAAAATAATTTATTTTATGTGTTTTCATTACAAAAATAAATATTGGCAGATATATATTATTATCAGATTATTCAAACATTCATGTCAGTATCAAAAATTGAATTGATGAGGCTCTAGTCCTCACAAAAATATAAAATAATATATAATAATAGAGTTAGTGTGAGTTTTGGTGTGTATGTAAAAAATATTATTCGTTGCAGCTCCTCTACGGTCCGACGGTCCTCCTGGTCGAAGTGGAAGGAGCGGCTGGATGTCTGGAGCTCCACAGCTCCACCCAACGCCCCGTCAAACATCACCAAAAGATTAAATCTTTTAAAATTAACAACTACATTTGTTTAAATGTGTAAAATATTATTATATTGCCTCTGAAAAATGTCATAACTAACATTATATGACTTTTTACAACTTTTGTTTTCATATCCAGTATATACACATTTGTGTTTCAGTTTCTGTATGTTCATGTTTCTATCTGACAGGATTTGATCTGTGTGAATATGTCTGTGTGTGTCTGTGTGTCTGTGTGTGTTCCTCCAGTGTCTGATGAGATGGATTTTTCTAATATCCCTGCTGACTTTAAAAGACGCCTGAAGGATCCACAAACATGATGACAGTTTCTAGCAGAGATGCCACTTTCTCTTTATTATTCTCACACACACACACACACACACACACACACACACACACACACACACACACACACACACACACACACACACACACACACACACACACACACACACACACACACACACACACACACACACACACACACACACACACACACACACACACACACACACACACACACACACACACACACACACACACACACACTCGTCTGAGCGCTAACCAAAAGTCAAACTGCTTCTTCTGCACTTCATAATATCAGCCGCAATTTGCTGACGGGGAAATTAAATAAATGACTAAATATTGTTTGAGATGTTCAGTGGATTAGATTAGTACAGCTTCCTGTGTGATGCTGATGAGTGCTGAAGCTTTTATAGCTGGATGAACAGTCTGTTCAGACTCCAGATGTCCATTATTAGACTATCAACACATGAACTGAAAATGTTTTGCCATCGCGCTCCTCTCCGCCTCTCTCTACACCATCCTGAGTGTGTTATAGAAATAATCAGAGGCATTTCCATCTAAACAAAACTCTGCTGCAGCCTCTGCTGCTCTCACTCTGCATCGATTCAGCTTTTATCACTTCATGAAATATTTTCTCTTCTTTTATGTCTGTCGGCTCATTCTACTGGTTTATGTTTCCGGAGCCCCGTTTACCAATAACGATCAATCTTTCTTACAGTTTTAGATGCGTGTTTTTAGTTTGACTGTCTGGTTTTAAAGCAGTAACACAGTTTTACACCTTTACTTACCAATAAAACATAAAATCATAACTTGGAGTTTATTTGTCAATAGATATGACAACAAAGGTTGTAATATTAATAAAAAACTGGATAGTATATTTTATTAGATAAAAAACATTTCCCCTTTAAATATTCTGACTTTATCTTTATAACATTATGACTTTTTTCTTTAAATATTACTTTGGCTTTATTATAACTAGAAATATTGCCTCGGGGTTGTCTGCCTCCGCCAACCAGTCAAGTTGCAGTTTGCATCCATGTCTGTCCAGACTTATATGATATTTGTAGTGAAGACTTTGAAGGAATTTAATAAAACAATCACCACAGTTTCAAGGTGGGCACAAAAGATTAGTGTCACCAGTTCAGTTCACAATCTCCCCTTCTGTTCCTGACTTATGGCGTTGAATAATGGCCAGAAAAGTGTTTTTGCAGAACATTACGATGTCACATTGAAGTTTACCTTTGACCTTTTAAATATAAAATGTCATCATTTTATCCTATTAGACCTATTAGAGATTTGTGTGAAACTTTGTTATAATTAGCGTATGAATTGAGTTGTGTAAAGACTTAAAAAAAAAAAAAAAGATTAAAAAAGATCCTTCGATCGCAACTGAAATATTTCAACAACTATTTGATGGATTACATGAAATTTGGTTCAGACATTAATGGTTCCCAGAGAATAAAGCGTTGTGACTTTGTGACATTTGTGGTTTTGAGTGAAATATTTCAACAACTATTGTGTGGATTGTTATGAAATTCTATTGTTAATATCATTAATGATATTAACGATAAAGTACAGCCTCACAGAGCAACTGGCATGGCTGTAGACTCCTAGTCTTGTCTAAAAAGTAATTTAAATGACAGAGACCTGTGCCGCGGCTCTTGAACGGCTGTTTGAAGAAGACCACCACTCCGTACACGTTGACGACAGCTCCGGCCTTCAGGTCACCCAGTGGGGCATACGTGTATTTTTGAGCCTTGGTCGTCCTGGAAACCTGAGGAGAAACAAAACTGAGTTATCACGTAGCACCAGCATGTTAAAGTCTTAAAACAACACTCCCATGTTATTGGTCGCTGTAATTGTTCCTCCTGTCCATACTGACCTTAAAGAGATCCGATCATGATGTGATTACAGTGTAAGCGATGAAGGATTTATCAGTTAGGCCTCTTCGGCTGAACTTCAGAAAGCATGTTTACACTGAATGAGAACAATTTAGTCTCCCATTGCTTACAATCATGTTAGGAAGAGACCTCTTCACAGCCAGTATGGACAGGAGGAACAATCACAGCAACCGATAACCCTGATCAATACATACAAACACAGTAGATACAGGCATGTGAGTATTGTTAAAGAGTACGGTCTAGACCTGCTCTATGTGAAAACTTTGGCGCTATATAAATAAAACTGAATTGAATTTAATTGTTTTAAGATAGACTCCAAAGACTTAAACTGTGAACCTATCATCACCACAGACTGCAGACTGATGAAGGTGAACTGAGGACATAACTGATGTCAAAAAATGAAGAACTAATCATGTTTTCTATTATTGACAGAATCTTGGCATTTAACTAAACCAATGTCATTCCTGATAAATGTTAAAAGTGAAGGAAACGACTGATCAGAGGAGCTGATTTCAAACATCCTCCGTCTCTTTCAACATTACCTCACATTATACGTGATTTTCAGAAGAGAATAACTTAGATCTGAAAAGTCATCATAAAACAAAACAAAACAGACAAAAGAAGCTGGTCCAACATTTATTTCTTTTACCATCATTTCTTCTGCAGCACAGATCAAATTCAAAAGCGTCAGAACCAGCCTCTAAATTGAACCTTTGAACTTGGATCACAGGCTTGTGATGAATCTTTAATCAAACTTATTCTTATTCTGTCAGTCGTATCTGATAATTTATTCTGTTTTAATAATGTTCTTTTTTCTTTTAATTCTTGTCACATCTCCACCTCACTGTTTTTCTGTTTTACTGATCTGTCATTGGCTTAATATTTCATTTCCTGTGGCTGTGAAGCAGTTTGTATCTATGTTTAATCATATTGTATCTCACACAGTGGTAGTGATTATCTCTGCAGTGAGTTCACTCAGAGTTCTCATATTTCTATACAGGATGGCAGTCAGATGAACTTCAACCAAAGTCTGATTTTATTTTTTGCAATGTTGCATTAACTGAGGAACTGGAGGACCCATTGTGCTGACAAGTTCACTCAGAAAGTGGAGGCTAGTTAGCGTGGCTTGCTAAGGTTAAGGAGGTTCAGACACAAGCGTAGAACTTGAAGCCTGACAAGATGGATTCTCACATGATGTTGCAAATCCAGCTGCCTCACAAGGTAACTTGTACATCATTCCTAAAGAAAACTCTCCACAGGATTTACAGACTGTCAATGCACCATGACAGTGAAAGCCCTGTGGGGATTAAAGCAGCGAATGTGACTGGCCATAATTGCCATAGCCTGCCATCACTGCCCACCTATAGTGTTTCCTAATGTATTCTTTCTGATCCCACCACATATCAAGGTGTGCCACAGGTGTGCAAGGTGACCCAGGCTGGGAAATTACCAAAAGTGAGTTTGGCACTGCAAGGGTTTACAAAAATACACCTCCAAGACATCTCTTTCAGACACAGACAGAGGCACAGAGGTCTGGTGAGACCCCGATCCAGCCGAGGTGACGCTGGGACAGCGCTCAGCTGACATGACGTGTCCTGACAGATACAAGACGTCCACAACACACTGCAGCAACCTCTTCAACTAACAAAGCCTCTGACTCTGACCTCAGCAGGGAGCGCAGAGCTCCTCTTCATGGCCGGCGGGGATCTGGGGACAGCAGGCGGCGGGCAAGACACCTGGTGGACAAAGACAGAGAGAAGACATTACAGTGATGTGTTTTCAACAGTGGACAGCAGACACACCGCAGACAACACTGGGTGAGAGAGCAGAGAGGAGAATGAACCCAACCTCAGAAAGCAGTATATAATTTATAATTCAACAAACTAGTTTCCAGCCATCTGACTAACTAACTGATGCAGCTAAGCAAACAGCAGACACTCCTGGTATTCATTAGCTGTTGTCTCTACCTGCTCCTGATGATGGTTTTAAAGGATAAAGCTGCCAATTTTCTACATTTTTCTTCTTGTCAACAAATCTCACGTTTGGATCCAAACCAACAATGAACTGATCTACTAACAAGTATTGTGTGTGTATCCAAAGCCTGATATATCTTATTCCTCCATTGTTGTCCAAAAACTATTAAAAACATGTCAGTGAGCCACAGAAACAGCTCCAAAGACTATTAACAGCGTCAGAACAAGCTCTGATCTAGAACAAAGAGATAGCACTCAGTTGGCAAGTGCTTCTAGGTTTTGATTTGGATTTAGGCCTTTGTCAGGCTTTGGTGGGGCAGAGCACCTCCTGGTTTCACTCTCTGAGTTTCAATGGGTGGGTCAGCTGATGCAGGTCGCACCCTCTATTTGTTGCTTTGTTGTTAAAATCCAAAAGGGGCAGGATTGTTCAACTAACCTTTAAGGTTCACGTGACCCCAATTGCTTGGTCGTGTCGATTTGCCCTGTACAACATCAGGGAGATCAGACCCTACCTGTCTGAGCATGCAGCACAACTCCTGGTACAGGCTCTCTTAATATCACACATTGACTACTGCAGCTCCTTGCTGACAGGCCTCCGTGTATACACGTTCAATCCTCTACAGATGATCCAGAATGCAGCGGCGCGGTCTTCAACCAGCCCAAAACAGCACATCACCCCGCTGTTCATATCCCTCCACTGGCTCCCAGTCACTGCCCGCATCAAATTCAAAACCCTGACACTTGCTCACAAAACAGCAACTAAAAAGGCTCCCGCCTACCTGAACTCCCTCATTCAGGTCTACACTCCCTCCTGCTCACTACGCTCTGCCAATGAAAGGCGCCTGGTACCACAACTGGGCCCTAAGTCACGAGCCAGACTCTTCTCTTCTATTGTTCCCCAGTGGTGGAACGAGAGTTCCTCTCAATCTTTAACGTTATAATCTCAAAATTTCATTTAAATAAATGTCTGTTACATCACTATGTATTTCTGAGGTAACAATGGTGACTGAGCCTCTGGCCTGCTGCCTACGGCCTCTTGCATTTGCAGTATTATGATTATTACGAACCGGGTGTCAGTGGCAACTTTCCCACCATGCATTCAAACCACAAGCGGCGCAGTTAGTGATGCGTTTTCCATCACCCAGCAGTTGATCTGCCAGAGAGGGTAGGCAGACCTAACGCAACAGACTCGCTCTTCAATTCGCTTGTGCTAGCATGACATCACACAGTGACTACGGGTGTCGCTGCAGCGAGGTTACATCACTGTCTCCGTCTCCTCTGCTCCACTCCGTCTGTCTCTGTGTCATCGATGTTTAAATAGCTGCAGGTCTGTTTGTCCAGCAGAGCTGAGCTTTGGCTGAGTGGTCAGAGTGGGAGATCCTTTATATCCTGTAAGATGGAGTTCTGTGTATATGTGTACACTTGATGACATCATGACTTGGGTCTTGCTTAAAGTCCAAGATAACTGATTTCAGTTGTAATTGCAGGGCATCTCTTCCTAACAGTGCAGCGTCAGAGAGGCATCTACAGAGGCCCAGTCAGTTACAGATTCAGTTGTTGGCTATTAAGTCCATCCTCTGAACTGCAGCCAAGGTCATCTCACACATTTTCAGGAGCCACATTCAGCACAGGTATAGAGTTGGTCTGGCTGATTCTTTCAAGGCCTTATTAGAAAACATGTTTCATAACTATAATGAAAAAGCTGCAACTGATACAAATGCACCAGAGGATTGTTTTCTTTGTAACTGTGTTCTGATATACCTTCCATGCTATAAGGTATGATTATATTTTATATTTATGATACTTTCTGTATTAGAACATGCATATGGTTTTATTGGTTGCATCTGACAAAGAGGGGAAGTTTTATCTGTGTTCACCAATTTAACACGTGTACCTACGAGCATGATTTGTGACATCACAACTAGTTTGGAGCCAATCGTGGTCCAGTATGAAACTTACACAAGTGTGATGTGGAAACACCGAGGATGGACTTTACAGTGAAGGAGGAGACATCTGGTGTCCAGCAGGAAAACTTTTGAAGTGAAAAATATTTGCATATTCAGAGATTCTGGGATAATTAGATGTGTATTTTAACAATTTTTATGAGGTAATTAACTTTTTTTTGTGGAAAACCCATACTTTTATATTTCTTATATGTGGAGGGGATCTTTATATTTTTGTAGTTAATGGACAACAATATGCAAAACAACCAGAGTGGGGGACTTTATTGCATGTCACACCCCATCCTCTTCTCTCTATACTGTATTTCCTGTCATTCTCTCCTCTCAACTATCAAATAACTGCAAACCGTGAAAAAAAGAAAAGAAAAATAACAGAATTCAAAAGATGGTCATGGATAGGTTTGTGTAATTTCAAGTCTGTCTTAATACAATACTGATTCCCTCACTGAGCCATGGTGGAAGGATACATTCAGGTAGTGGCGTGTAAGTCTGTTGACGTTATCCGGCTTTTACTACTCAAAACGTGCTCAGAGAAAACTTTGAATGCACCTACATATAAGCTGGTTGCCAACCGCCAATGAAACCCGAAGAAGAAGAAGAAGAAGAGCAACTTTAAAGTTTTTTTTTTCTTCTCAGATTTGATAGCTGGAGTATTTTTGCAGTCTGTGTTTTTGGGCAGTAATATTTTGGGCATATATTTGGGTACTCTTTGAGTGTTTTGGGGTTGATCTCCAGCTGTTCTTGTCCTCCAGAGCACCTCTGTGCCTGACGTGGAATATGGTTCAGTCTGAGTTTATCTGCTGTGTTGTGAAAGAAACAAGTGATGGGAAAAATGTTTTCCAGAGATTTCCTTTGAGAGATCCTGAAAGGAGCGAGTTGCAGCTAATAGCTGTCAAAATGGACATAAATACAGCAGAGAAATACAGAGAAAATGTCACCAGTTTAGTTGACAACTGTTGACGAGGTGGCCAGTGTATAAATAAATGCAGAGTATGTGCATTTGTGTGAAACAAAAAGAGAATTCATCCTAAGCAGACTGTAACTTTGGAAGGTATCACCTGGATTTATCTAACTGAGAAAAGAAGAAACCGGAAATAACAGTGAAAATGCTGTTTTAGTGCACATGAACTATGTAAGACAAACACTAAGTAAGAGCCTGTTCATATACTACATAATTACTTTATGATTGATCCTTACATAAATGCAGGCGTTGTCTCCTGACAGCAGCAGGTTACAGGGGTGCAGCTTGTCCTTATTAACCGTGGGAGATTTGCCGACAGTGAAGCCAGAAGCCATCACCACATCCTGTCAGAAAACACAAGATAAACAACAACAAGATGAAGCAGAGAGGAATCAGGGATTAAAAACAAGAGAGCACAGAGAGATAAATGTACATCCTTCTTCCCAGAGGGAGTACAGATTGAAGCAGCAGATGTTGCACCCTGGGAGACGTTAAGTAAGACTTCACAACAAGCCGCCGATCATAAGCTGGTATGAAAAGTGGAGATTGTTTTTTGTTTGGCATGTCATCTGCCCCCAGAGACGGCTTTAAAGCCTTCGCTCAAGGCTGACAAAAGGGACAGCAGATAGTCTGAATAATCATGTTACGGAGACACGCGGCCTGACAAGACCTCTGTGATCTCCAGCCGAGCGCCGCGGCTCAGGCTGCGATGACTTCCTGCCTTCACAGAGTGTTGCAGGGCTTTGAGTTCCATCAAGACGCTGCTGTAGAGAGACCAAACACAGTGAGATGCTGCTGACAGGAGGATTATCCCTGATGTGTTCACTGTCCCTGTCCAGGTCACAGACACATCCACCGCCCTGTAAACAACATCACAGCTGCTGCGGCGTACAGAGTGGACTGAAAGTAAACGGTCACATCGAGCCGCAGCAGCGACGATACAGAGTCACCTTGTAAAATTCAACAGAGCTGCGGGTGGTGAACTGCCACCAGTGGTGGAAGAAGTACTCAGATCCTTTACTTAAGTACAAGTATCAATACCACAATGTAAAAATACTTCATTACAAGTAAAAGTGCAGCATTTAAAATCCTACTTAGGTAAAAGTATAGAAGTATTACCAGCTAAACATACTTAAAGAACTACAGTAAAAGTACTCGTTTTGCAGAAAATCAGGTTGTGACTGATATATTAAATACATTTAACAAAGTACATTATTAATACTGATGAGTCTGTGTATCAGCAGCATTGTATAGTTGCAGCTGCTCGAGGTGGAGCTAGTTTGAGCTGCTTTGTGAGGGTCATGAGATAAATCTGAGAGGTCTTGAGATGATAGATTGGGTAGAAAAGAAGAAAAAACAAAGTTCTGCTACAGAAATTTGGATTAATTTTTCAAAACTTTTCTTTAATCTTTGCGTTTTTGTGAAATATTGGAGAGTTTTACCTCTTTGGGCCTCAAACAGTTATTAATGTGAAACCATGTGAGGGGAAATGTCTCTTTGGTGGAACTGCAAACAACTCAGAGACATCTGAAACATGACAGAGACACAAATACACACTGAGTTTTTGTAAAGGGCCACAAGCCAAACAGTTTGGGAACCATTGGTTTAATATTTAACAAAGCAGTGTGATTTATAAACTCATCAGTATGTTATTTTATCGGAACTAAAGCCGTCAAATAAATGTAGTTGTAGAAGTTTATCTATTATTGAAACAAACTTTAACATTAAAGAATCGTTCTGGTTTATTACAACCCGGGTCTTAGTGTTGTGCTTTTGTCTGTTATTTTTACCTCCAAATAAAGTTAATAAAGTGCCGACGTACTCTACACCTTTCCACAGGATATTCAATTACTTCAGCCCATCTGAAGCTTAACACAGCTCAGCGCACATTTCTTCAAAGACAACATATGTAAATGAATTTAACACATCCTGCAGATTAATGTCATACTCATCAACAAATCACATTTCAAATCAAATCTCATTACCTTATTCAAATCACAGTTTTTATGATGCAGAAAAAAAACTATTTCAATTAACACACCTCCCAAATTGCCAAGTCTTAGTTTTAATGAAAAAAAATCATAATACAATCTCATCAGCATCACATGAATATTCACTATAAAAAGGCTTTCAACCTGTTCTTCATTCATCCTCCTCAGACTCAAGCTTCAAGGGAGTAACCTCTCCAAACACCTCTCTGTTTGACAAGGACACGTTCTCTATTTGCATAAATTATCTACATCAAAATATGCAGAGATCTGTTAAAAATAATGAATGTAATCAATCATTATTGTCTGTGACAGATGTGTTAGTACAAGAACAAGCTGAACAGTAACAATAAAAATACAGTTAATTAAATCACACATCCAAGAAAAAAAAACACAAGCTGAAGGTAAAAAGTTTCGTTTTGTTTCTTGTCCCACATGAAGAATCAGAATTTATTCTGCAGATGGACAGATAATGTTAGCAAACAAAAAGCTGCAGAGAGAAACGGAGCTGTGAAGGACTGTTTAGGAAATTAAACACTGATATAACACACAGACAGTCTAGACCTGCTCTATATGAAAAGTGCCCAGAGATATTTTCTGTTATGATTTAACTATATAAATAAAGTTGACTTGACACTTTCCTCTATGATGCTGATTTGATTGGATAATTTTTTGTAAATTTTTCCCCTGAGTTCAAGATGAGTCAGACATTTGGAAATGTTTTACAGGAAAATACAAAATAAATTAATTAAATTAAATTAAATTATATATAGATTTTATATATATAAATTTTTTAATTTTTAATCACCTCTATTTTGTCAATGTTGTCTTGTCAATATTACATTTCATTTTAATGTGAAACAGCTGCGCAGGAAGTGTTGAGTTTAATTTTCACTCAGTAACAGTGAAAAAAACATCAAGAAAGAAGAAAAAGGAAATAAGTGGAAATGTAACAGTATCAGTGTTAAACAGAGAAAGCAGAGTAGCTGTTGTGGAAATGTACATTATATTTAATTTATCAAGACAACAACTACAAATTACCAAAATGAAAAAGAAACAAATGATTTACTGATTATTCTGGCCTCTCTGCAAAGCATTATGGGAAATCCAAGTAAAGCTGGAGGTATTTGAGAAGGTGCAGAGTGAGCGAACTCTGCCCGGCAACAAACACACCACCAGGGTTTGTTCACACTCAGGTGAAACAGAGGAGAGAAAAAGAAACAGAAAATAGCTCAAAGTGTAAATGAGATTAAGCTGCCAGACGCCATCAGTCTGCACACGAACATCATCATCATCATCATCAACAGCATCATCAACAGCATGTCGTCAGCACACCCCAAATATAGATTCATATGATTCATATATCAGGACTGAACAATATCCTACAGTTTACAGTCTGTCTTTATTTGTCCATGACAAAGAAATCAATTATGGAGTTATATTTGTGCCTCATTCCTGAGCGCTCAGTGGAGCATTTTGAGCACAGAAAAAATGTATTTTGCGTTTGCCATTATCCACATTCTTACCTTTTTCACTCAGTTTTACTCACTTCCTCTCAGCATCTCTGCTCTGTGTGCTCCCAGGTTTGCACAGTGTTACAGTGTGCCACAATCACAGCCAATTAGAAAATTATAGTAAGAAACTTTCAGATTGGCTGTTTAGTCTCCAGTCTGACTGCTAGTAGGATTACCAGTTACTAGAGGAGTAGGTAAGTAGCTCCACAGCTCCGCATTACTAGTTTATACACTTTATACAGTTTTGGTTATGTAAACTTGTTTTATGAACCTTTATGGAATTCAGTTTGTGAGATAGTCTGGACTCTTGTAGCATGCTTTAAAAGAAAATGTAGCACACTGTGTCCAACAAAATGGTATCTCACATTTAAAATTACAGGCACAGTTATAACTGCATAAATAATGTGACAGATATTTATATTATAGAGTGAATATACGTCTATCACCTAATAAACTGTGGCTTAACATCGTATCTTCGATGACCGAGTGAACCTACCCCTTGATTGACAGCTTGAGAGAAGTCCTTGGCCAGCGCTCCGAGCAGGAAGACGTTAATGGAGAGGTTCTGAGACGAGGTGTTCGGCTGAGAATCTTCTTCTGAAAAAATAACAGACGCAGAATGATGAGACGTTAAGGGGATGACGTGCGTCTCCGTCATGTATGACAGATACATATTTGTAAATGTTAAGTTACAAAGACAGCGAACTCAGGATCGGTTGGATTTATTGGACAGGTTTGGTGAGCTGACATCATGTGTGGGTCACATGTTCCTTCATCATGAAGAGTTTGGTCACGTTAGTTTGTTTAGAAACGGCTCCAAAGACTAATAACAGCATCATGTTTTCACCCTCTGGAAATTATTTCCGTGGCACACACAAGGACGCGGTTCTCTTTACAGTGAACAATCGCCATTTTTCCACACTCCTTGCGTCCTCACGCATCGTGGTGGCCAATTGATATTGGAAAATTATAACTGGCATTTTCACTATTTAATTGAGAAAATAATTGACAGATTAATTGATAATGAAAAGAATAGTTGGTTGCAGCCCTACATACAATAATAGAAAACTAAAGTGGTTCAAGTCGTATCTCCAGGACAGGAACTACTTTGTCGCAGTTTGGAATTATGCATCCAAGCAAACCAACATGCTGTGTGGAGTTTCCCAAAGCTCAATTATTTGGCCTGTACTAGTTAATATTTAATATCATTAGGCCAAATTTTATATTATATTATATTTATATATATACACACACACACACACACACACACCTATTATAATTGTGCAACAAAATCGACCTTGCTCTGTCACCAAGTGATTACAGTCCTATAAATTCTCTCTGTAAACTGTACTGAACAGACAAAACTGAAATAATTATCTTTGGTGCAAAAGAAAACAAATAATCAAGGTCTTCAAACAGAAAGCTTGTATCCTGAAGTGGATCTCTGAATATTTACACATTTCTGTTCCTGAATTCTGCCAATTCTGCGCTCTCTCTGGGAAATGAAAAGTGTTTTAGCAAACCTGCTGAATCCTAAATGTTTCCTTCAGATGGTTTGTTTCATTATTTTCTGTTCAGACTCGCTACTTTTTTCCATTTTGTGTTGCCAAACATCAACAGTCTAGTTTACCGAGAGGACAACAGGACGTCAGTAGATCAGAGTCACAGTGGATGTTATGAATGCTGGAGTGTAAGACACAGCCTGTCGCACTTATACACTATGAGGACAATTTTATTTTTTTCAACATTAAGACAATACTTTAATTAATGTAACCAACACAGTCCGAAGGAGGCAGGATAACCTATTTTACTCCAACATGATGGGAGATGTCTGCTGTGTTCTGGTTACAGACTAAACACTGTATTCTGTTTGAGGCGTTCAACAGTCTGAACAAACTGAACTAAACTAGGACACACACCATCTGTACAGAGCTTTTATAAAAATACATCAAAAGAAAAAGAAACAAGAGAAACATTTAGCAAGACAGTCACACAACAAACACAAAATCCCACAATGCACCAGCAGGTCAAACACTGTAAGTAACCCTGCTCAGAGATAAGAAGAGCAATGAGACACACCAGCCTGTCTGCTTCTACAATCCAAACCAGCTAAACAGCTAAACAGCTAAACAGCTAAACAGCTAAACAGCTAAACAGCTAAACAGCTAAACAGCTATACACACACACACACACACACACACACACACACACACACACACACACACACACACACACACACACACACACACACACACACACACACACACACACACACACACACACACACACACACACACACACACACTCTCTGCAGCTCTACACAGCTTTTTAGCCTCTTAGCTTCCTAATCATTTACTGTACAGTTCAGTCTCAGTGTTTCCAGCAGCAGCAGCAAACCACCTCTGATAAACATACTTTACCTGCCCAGCACCAAGCAGCAGACAGACAAAGTTAGAGACTAGCTGGTGAAGAACGTGTTTGAGATAAGACTCGCTCGCATCTCCATTTAAAACAACAAAATAACAGTGAAATTTATCAGACCTTCATGAACTTTTTCATGCAAATTCTCATCGTTGACCAACAGGAAAGCAGAGCTGGAGAGGCTATCGTATTAGATTATGAACTAGGGCTGCAACTAACGATTATTTTTATTATCGATTAATTTGTTGATTATTTTCTCGATTAACCAATTAGTTGTTTGGTCCAGAAAATGGTGAAAAATGTTCACTGTTTCCCAAACGCTCGAGATTCAACCAAAAATGTCTTGTTTTGTCCACAAAGATATTCAGTTTACTGTCATAGAGACTAAAGAAACCAGAAAATATTCACATTTAACAAGCTGGAATCAGAAAATTTGGACATTTTCTTCTCAAAACGATTAATTGATTATCAAAGTAATTGCAGATTAATTTAATAGCTGGCAACTACTCAATTAATTGACTAATCGTTGTAGCTCCAGTATAAGCTGCTCCACAGCAGAGATACAACGCAGTCTGCAGTCGGTCGTCCATGCTATAAGCACGTCTCTGGAATAAACTGTGTGAACTTATTGCCCTGTTAGCGACCAAAGCAGGTAGCTAGCTTGGACTGAGGGTTATTGTGGCTCACTAGCACTAGCAAGTACCAGTACCTGCTAACCTGGTACCAATGGTGGAAAGTAACTAAGTACATTTTCTCAGGTACTGTACTTAAATAGAGCAGCTGCTTAGAACATATCAAGGTACAAACAGACAAACATGTTTCAGCGATACCTTGGATGACAATCTTCAGGATGAAGTCGTCAGAGGCCAAAGACACCAGCGGGCCTTTACGAACCACTTTTCCCTGGAAAAAGAAAAAAAACATTAAACTTAAGAGACAAACTGAGAAGCATTTAGCTCCGAGTGAATCTCTGCAGAACGTCACTGAGGGCCTGTCAAACGATCAAAGCCACGTCAGAGAACTGAGCCGTGTTGACGAGCGCCTCGGGGAAATGAGCTGCGAGACAGAAGGTGGGATTATTCTGTTGCTTTGGATTTTTATAAATATATTCCTGCCGCATACTAATCAAGAACAAGAAAACCGCCTCATGAAGAGAAAAAAAAAGAAACTAGGTGGATGTGAACAGATGGTGGCAGGTGATAGATGAATTAAAAGAGAAGAAAGAGAAAAATACACGGAGATTATATATATATATATATCTCTCTCCGGGTCAGAATTACTACAGCCACTAGATGACATCTATCTCTCAAACATAACTATATTATATTACGACCTGGTGTGTTGTTTTTCTTGGGAGGACATTAAAAGGCAAGCATTGCTCTGGTATTTGCTCTACTGTGAGATATTTTGGAGCCCAGAGCTGAGCGGGTGGTGCACAGGTGGGAGTCACTCTCCTGATTAGCTGGTGATTTTGTTAACGAGAGCAAACTAAATATACTTAGAGCAAATGCACAGAGACGACGGAATAATGTTTCTAACAATGATTATGGAATAATGAGTCACTTAAGCATCAGTGCAGGTTTCTGTCCTCAGAGGCAGTTTGGGTTCAGAAATACAGAAAGCAGCTTCACCACAGGTCTTAGGTGTATGATGAGCAGTTACTTAACATTAACACATTTATAGACAAGCAAAGAGAGGAGCTGATTCTAATGATCGGTATCGGACCGATCCGGGCAAATATTAGTGGATCATATCAACTGCCGATCCTGTCTTTACTCTACTAAATGAAAAGCCTTTCTGATTAGGAGTCTGCTGTAAACACACCTTGACTGTTCTGTCGCCACAGTTGGTGCTGGTGCCGATGAGCGAGATGGGAATCCTGGTCAGGTGAGCTGGTACCTGGACGCCTGGCCCCGCCCCCTCCGACAGCACATGGACAGGCATGACATCAAGGTGACCTGAGAAACATGAAGAAGAAAAAAAACTTCTTTCTTTATCAACAAACAGGGTGACAAATTGATTGGGTTAATTTCTGGATTAATTGGACTGTTTTTAGGGTTGTGAATAATGATGAATGTCTGTGCTTTCAGGCTGTAATATATGACCAACACTGATCTGACATGTGATCTCTGGTTTTAAGGTATTTGGTTTAAAGTCCAGTCTGACTGTCCTCCACCACAGACGACTCATTACCAGGATAAAACCTCTGACAGGCACCACCAGATCCATGTCGACAACACGGCGGGAGAGTTAAAGTCTGCGAGGCGTTTCAGAGAGAAACCCAGGAAAGTGTTGGCCATGTTCCCAGCAGGTAGCACGTTGCTTCCTGTCAGAGCTCGTTAGTTTGATTTCAGGCAGATTTGACTGGCGAGTCCCTCGGTGCTACCGTGTTGAGCGGGGACGGCGGAGCGGGAACAGCCTGCGAGGCAGACGAGCTGTTCACTCGACCGGACAGTCAGCTGCTCAGTCAGGCAGAAAACTCAGCAAGGAAAAAATAAAAATTAAATAAACCTCTCTGATTTAGACCGGAGGGGAAGAGCCAGAGGCCTGATTTAGAGCAGGATGAGCAATTCATTCATGAGTTCAGAGCTGATCTGTGTGAAGGTACCACAGACGTTTTCTGACCTACAACTGCTACAAGTCACTGTCTCTGTCTACCCCAAACACATCCCAAACACATCCCAAACCTCACAGAGCTGCAACCATTAGTCGATTAATCCATTAGTTGCCAACTATTTAATTTATTCGCCAACTACTTTGATAATCAATTAACCATTTGAGTCATTTTTCAAGAAGAAAAAGTCCAAATTCTCTGATTCCAGCTTCTTAAATGTGAATATTTTCTGGTTTCTTTAGTCTCTATGACAGTAAACTGAATATCTTTGTGTTGTGGACAAAACAAGACATTTAAAGACGTCATCTTGGGCTTTGGGTCGACATTTTTCACCATTTTTCACCAACAACTAATCGATGAATCAAAAACATAATCGACAGATTAATCGATAAAGAAAATAATCATTATTTGCCAATTTTGCTGATTTTCAACCAGTGTTGTATCACTAAATATGAATAGTATATGGAAATGAACAATGTTTAACTTCTCTCCATGCTGCCTGCACCCAGAGCTCCCCGCTCATTTACCGGCAAATTAGATCTGCATTAGTCTACAAACCAGTTTCCTCATTTTCTGTAGTGGTGCCTTCAAGGACGGTAAAATGTGGGTCTCCCAAAACACTCCTGTTTATGTTAGACTAGCGATAAAGAAAATCAGACTTTCTGATTTAAGGAAAATAAGAAATATATTAACCAATTTGACAACACATGACGCAGCATAAAGAAACAAACAGAAATATTGAAAGTTGCATCAAAATGGAAACTGGAAATAAAACTGAGTTTCCAGGGCACAGTAAAAACTGATGACCACACACAGGTTTGTGATTTGGTTTTAAAAAAATGAAAATGTAGATGGCAGAATGATTGAAGGAAAATATGTACTTGTAATTTCTCTGGTAAGTATTTCATTCAAAGAACTAATTTAAATTGTGATTGTTTTCTATAAATCAAACTACAGGTCTACAGTTGTGGCCCAGAGAGTATCAAACAAGATTAATTCATACCGAGCGAAATCAAAACGTATCCCGCATCCTCCAGAGGTTGTTTACTGTCTCTACAGTAAACAATCAACATTTTTTCAGATTCTGACCCAGACAAGTTTAGTACAAAGTCGAGACTTTGTGATACATAGCACAACAAGTTAGCAGAGAGATGTCAACAGACACGTCCTTGTTCATGCAAGGTTAGTAGATCCTTTGTTGGTTTGGATCCAAACATGAAATTTGTTGACAATGAGAAAAATATAGAAATTCGTCAGCCTTATCCTTTAATGCAGGTATTTTGCCAAAGAAGAACCAACAATAGTAACCCAACCTAACCAAGATGGAATACAACATACGTATATGCGGCTCCTGCAGCTGATTAGTTTGTCATCTTCTGTAAATGAATGGTGCAGACTGAGCTGCGAGTCAGAAGCCCCCTCCCACAAAGCAACAACATATCAGAGACCACCAGTCAGCTATAAACAGTTGGCTGATCCCTGTAGTGGGACGGCGGCTGATCTCTGCCAAATGTCAGCCGGGCCACCCCGAGCAGACGGTGGCTTTCCTGTTCCTCCAAGCGTCACTGAAACCCACAGCTCAGCTGCTCCGGGACACATATTAACTCAGAGGGTAACTCAAGTTCATCCCAACAACGTCGTTCATGAGGAACAGAGAAGCTGAGAGAGACGGAGGACAGAACAGCGGTTCACTGCTGAGCCATGAGCACAGAGCAGACATGACTGCTCGGGTGGGAGGATGCTCAATGGTTTCTGAGCTGTTCCACTCAACAGACAGCGTGACCTACTGAAGGGCTACTGAGAGAAACACACTGTCCCTACCAGCTCACTGAGTGTAAATCAAATCTACTGGTGGCTTAAAGTCCAGCTAAGTATTAAAATAAAAGTAATTGTTTTGCAGAAAATCAGGTTGTGACTGATATATTAAATACATTTAACAAAGTACATTATTAATACTGATGAGTCTGTGTATCAGCAGCATTGTATAGTTGCAGCTGCTCGAGGTGGAGCTAGTTTGAGCTGCTTTGTGAGGGTCATGAGATAAATCTGAGAGGTCTTGAGATGATAGATTGGGTAGAAAAGAAGAAAAAACAAAGTTCTGCTACAGAAATTTGGATTCATTTTTGAGAACTTTTCTTTAATCTTTGCGTTTTTGTGAAATATTGGAGAGTTTTACCTCTTTGGGCCTCAAACAGTTATTAATGTGAAACCATGTGAGGGGAAATGTCTCTTTGGTGGAACTGCAAACAACTCAGAGACATCTGAAACATGACAAAGAGACACAAATACACACTGAGTTTTTGTAAAGGGCCACAAGCCAAACAGTTTGGGAACCATTGGTTTAATATTTAATAAAGCAGTGTGATTTATAAACTCATTATTATGTTATTTTATCTGAGTAACTGAAGCTGTCAAATAAATGTAGTGGAGTGGAAATATAAAGTAGCATCAAATAAAAATACTCAAGTAAAGTACAAGTACCTCAAATTTGTACTCAACTACAGTACTTGAGTAAATGTACATTCCACCACAGCACCACAGTACACACGACTCTCTCCCACCATCCACTGCTCACAAGCTCACAAATTTAATTGTTGTTTCAGGATCTTTTTTTCCCCAAAGTACACACATTAATTATGGACAGAAGTAAACTCCAACACAAGCAGCTCAGTGTTGGCTGCAAACTGAACATTCATTTCCTACAACATAAAACCTCCAGCTGCCACAGGCGTACGCTCCAGCAGCTTCACCTATTGAATAAATAAAAAATAAAGTCACACAGCTCAGCAGGTGATTTCAGGGTTTTTTATCAGGTCAGGAGCAGCTTGCGAGAGCCGAGCAGAGGGAGTGTGTCAAGGGAGAGCAGCTCTGCAGCACTCAAAGAACCCCATTTATTAAAAACTATTTAAAAAACACACTCCAGCACTGACTCAGACTCTCTGTGGACAGCAAGAGCAGAGAGAAAAGACCTACAGACAGACCCTGGACGCAGACACTCATGTTTAAATTGTCTCATATCACACATCCGAATTACATTTTGGCTATGCACAATGTGAAGTGTTACTCATGATTTTTTATTCTTTTAATCGTTTGGAATCCTTCATGTCCAAATTCTCTGATTCCAAATCTTCTTAAATGTGAATATTTTCTGGTTTCTTTAGTCTCTATGACAGTAAACTGAATATTTTTGGGTTGTGGACAAAACAAGATGTTTGAGCACCTCAGCTAACACAAATCAATTAATCCAGAAAATGATCAACATATTAATTGATAATAAAAATTATTTAGTTAGTTGCAATGCTAGTCACCACACCCCCTTGTCTTGAGTGGCTTTCTGGGTAACATTAAAGATCAGGTATTGTGTCTGTGCTATATTGACCCAAACTGGGTAAAAACTGAACCCAGTGATTTTTAGTGAGTGTTAAAGTAAACTGAATATCTGTGAAGACATCTGGAGACGTCACCTTTTGGTTTTGAGAAACAGTGATCAACATTTTTCAGTGTTATAATAATTTTTATTTTTATGTTGTTTAATCTTTTCAACTGGAAGGGCGGGGGACCGGGGGGGGGGACCAATGACACACGCTGTCTGTGTAGTGGAGATATGTTTTTATCCATGCATTCCCACAAATCATCCGTCCTATCTCCTGGGTCCCCCGGGTCGAAAACTGATCTAAAAAAAGGTTTAATTCCATGCAGACTGGAGGAGTTTCCTCTGCAGTGAGAATCAACTCAACTTAACTTTATTTATATAGCACCTTTCATACAAACATGCAGCCCAAAGTGCTTCACATAGCAGGACTAAAACAACACAGACAAAAAGAAAGCAAATAAAAGCAAAATAGACAACAATAAATAAACATTACAACAATAAAACAATAGTGTTGAAAATAGATAAATAAAAGTCAATAAAATAGAATAAAATAAACACCAGGGATAAAAATGAATAAAAAAACCAAGAATTAAAACTTAAAAACTAAAGCTATAACATTCCAATAAATTAAAATTAAAAACCAGATTACAAAGATAGGTCTTTAATTTCCTTTTAAAAACACAGAGATTAATATCAGGCAGTGTGCTCCATACAAACAGAAGGCAGCCTCACTGGTACTTTTATGGGGCAAATAAGGAACATTTAGCAGAGCAGCGGTGGAGGATCTGAGTGACCTCAGTTCTGACAGATACAGTGTGTTAAACTGTGGGATGATGTGATCCATGTTCTTTGCTTTAGTTAAGACTTTGGCTGCAGCATTCTGGCCTTTCTTATAGACCTTTTAGGTAATCCAGTAAAAAGGGAATTACACTGGTCTGAACGGCTGGTAGAAAGAGCATGAATGAGCATTTCAGCATCTCTCTGAGTTAAAAAAAGGTCTGACTTTGGAAATATTTCTAAGTTGAAAAAGGATGTTTTCATGACCTTGTTAAAGTGAGAATTAAAATTTAAATCAGAAACTAAAATCACTCCCAAGTTTGTGATTTGTGTTTTAATCTGTTTGCCAAGACCACCAAGCATGAATTGCAGTTTTTTTCTTGTTGCTTTGGGTCCTATTAAAAGATTTTTTTTTTTTTTAATTTAAAAATGTTTCCTTATTTAATTTAAAAAAGTCTTTACACATCCATATATTATTGTCAGTGTGACAGGTCATGAGAGCATGCAGTGCATCGGGGTCATTTGGTGTCTGTCAGTCTGTCAGTTAAAATACAGAGATGTACCATTGTGTATCATCAGCATAAAAATGGTAATTGACGTGGTGATGTGGTCAGTAATGTTTCCAAGTGGGAGCATATATAATGAAAATAAAGTTGGGCTGGGAATGCTTCCTTATTTAATACCATGAGTCTCTGATACATGAGCACCCAGGCTGACAAAGTTAAATATGAAAAAACACGGTCAGACACCCATCTCTCAAATCTGTCAGTTAAAATTTCATCGATGTCGATGGTCGTGTCGAATGCTGCACTGAGGTCTAAGAGAAGAAGGAAGGCCACACTGTTTGAATCCACAATGATTCTCAGGTCGCAGTAGTCCATTCAAAACTATTTTCTGTAAAAGTTTACCAAAGAAATGCAGATTAGAAATAGGTCTGTCATTGTTTAGCTCTGAGTAATCTAGATTAGATTTCTTGAGAAGAGGTTTTGAAAGCTGTGGGGAAGATGCCTCAATTAAGAGAGGAGTTTATTCTATTCGTTGTTACTTTGGGAAGATTTAAACAGCTTGGTTGAGATGGGGTCTAGAGCACAAGTGGAAGACTTCATCCTGCTAATTACTTCTTTGATGGCATCTTCTGACATTATATCAAAGGATGACATCATACTGTAGATGGAGGCCCATGGGCAGGGAGATCCCACTGGAGTCTGACTATCTGCATTTACAATGCTGGCTCTAATAGAAACTTTTTTTTTTTAAATGAAGTAAATTCTTTGCATTTAAGAGTTGAGTTATTATGAAGAAAAGAGCAGGTGATGGATTTAGAAGTCTGTCAATTGTGGGGAAAAAGCACTTTGGGATTATTTTGGTCTTCTGAAATAATCTTTGAGAAATGGGCTTGTCTCTCTTTCCTGACTGCATTATTGTAAATTATAACTTGATCTTTAAAAATGTCAAAGTGAACATGTAGTTTACTTTTCCTCCATCGTCTCTCAGCTTTTCAACAATTTCTTTTCAGCTGACAAATTGCAGCAGTTTTCCATGGTGATTGGAGAACAAATAGCATTTTTTCGATTTGTGCAGGAGCATCATTAAAATCTTCAACAAAGTCATCAACTAAGCAAGTGTGGATGGAGGACAGGTATTCAATAACTTCACTGTTAATGTTACGCTTCATGACAACAGTATCTGGACAGTCATTTCATGCAGAAATGGTGATGTTAAAAAAAAGACAAAAATGATCACTACCAGCAGCTGATAACAAGAAGCTGATATAGGTTCAATAACGAAAACGTCACCACTGTACACAGAAAAACAGGATGCAGTCAGCTGCTCGTTACAGCCACAGTATGAACAACATTACTGATCATTTAGATTAGATTCTTCAGATGCTTTCACAGCTGTTGTTCAATTCATTTGGTCCAAACCAAGGACAGAAACATCTAAACTTTGTTGTTGTTTGGTTTGTGTTCACACTGACACTTTAGCAGGTGTTAAACTAACCTAAGGTTGCAACTAACAATCATGACTGATTAATCTGCCGATTATTTTCTGGATTAATCAACTAATTGTTTGGTCTGTAAAATGTTTAAAAAGTGAAAAATTGTCATTTCTTAGAGCTGACAGTGATGTTTATTTGCTTGTTTTGTTCAACTGACAGTTCCGAATCCTGAGATATTCAATTGACAAGGGCTGCAACTAATGATTACTTTCATTATTGATTAATCAACAGATTAACCGATTAATCAATTAGTCGTTTCATCCATAAAATGTCAGAAAAGTGTGAAAAATGTCGATGACTGTTTCCTAAATCCCAAGATGACGTTTTCAAATATCTTGTTTTGTCCACAACCGAAAGATATTCAGTTTACTGTCATAGACCAAAGAAACCAGAAAATATTCACATTTAAGAAGCTGGAATCAGAGAATTTGGACATTTTCTTCTCAAAAATGACTCCAAACGATTAATCAATTAATCAAAATAGCTGGCAACTAATTGATTAAATGACTAATCGTTGCAGCTCTACAATTGGCTGCAGATTCTCACATTTAAGAAGCTGGAACCAGAATATTTTGGTATTTTTGCTTGAAAAATTACTCGAACAATGAATCTATTATCAAAATAGTATCAAATTAATTTTCTGTCAATCAACTAAACAGATGTTTAGATTCTTCTCCATAATGCAGCACCATCAGGAGGCGTCTGATGGTCCCAGATTTATTCTGCAGCACGACAACGAGCCCAAACATCCAACCAGAGTCATAAAGAACTATCTTCAGTGACAAGAAGAACAAGGAGTCCTGCTTTTTACTTCACATTTACTTTAGGTTTCTGCTGTTTACTCAACTTTGGATCAAGTTAATTGGTAATAACTATTTTGAAAGCCTCCCCATTATACTTTTAGTGCCTAAAACGTTTGCACAGTACTATACATCATTCTGCACAGTGAAGCTCAAACATTCAACTGAAAGAAGAAGAAGAAATCCTGTCAGGATGCACAGTACAGTATAAATGACTTCCAATCATTTCTGGAAAATAAACAAGCTGAATGAATAAGAAGAAGAAGAAGAAAAAGAAGAAGAAGAAGAAGAAGGTTTGGAGAGTTTGAACCTTGAAAATGTGAACCAACATGTCACAATGTGGAAAAGAAGACTACAGCTTCGTATATATTAGACTGGTGTCATTTTTTTTTTTTTTTTTTTTGGAATAGCTCCTCAAAATTAAAACACTGAAGAATTGCTGACTGCAGGCCCCACAGTGACCGGTTTTATTAGTTTGAGGTGGTTTGAGGTTTTAATGAGCTGCTATGGAGGTATCACCTCACACTGAAAATAAGATTGACAAAAATGAAATTTCCCTCTTTGGCAGAAAGCCACTAAGGGCCAAATCTGTCAGATAAGACGACAGAATCAGCAGGTCTGTAATTAATGGACCAGAGAAAATGACAACTTAAATACATTTTAAATGAACGGAGGTTGTTTGTAGAAAAACAAAACTTAGAGCAATGTAAGGCAATAATAAAGTATTGATGTGGTATTAGATACATTAACATTATGAAAGAAAGGAGATGAAGGCTGAAACGTAAAGAGCGAATCAGTCTCAAACTTCACCTGAATTCATTCTGTACATTCTCAAAAAAAAAAAAAAAAAGAAATTTTATGGACCAAACAACTAATCTCTCAACTTAATTGAGAAAATCGTGAATGCCATTTTTCCCACTATTTTAATCTTCTCTTTAAGAAAATAATCAGCAGATTAATCAATAATGAAAATATTTGTTAGTTGCAGCACTAGTGCGCACACCTGATAGATGACGTGCAGAGATTTTGTATTAGAGCAAACAACAATAGTGTTTGACTTCTTCAAATGTCTTGTTTTGTCCAACCAACTGTCCAAAACAAAGACTTTAAAATATTTACAGTGATATAAAACTGAGAAAAGCAACAAATCCTCACATGTGAGAAGCTGCAACCAGAGAATGATCGACATTTTTTCAGTAACTGATTGTCAGAATAGTTGTTACGTGTGAGCTGTCATGTTTTGTTCAGAGACAGCAGCTGAGAAGATTTAATGAAGATGAATTAATCCGTCCTGCCAAACATCAGCCAAAACAAGCGCTTAGAATAGATGTGGAGAGGACTGTTCCTGTGAAAGTGGTGGAGTGAGCTCTGTGGTGCTTCAGCAGCTGAACATGCAGCTAATCTGTTGTAGAGCGGCAATAATTAGTCGATTAATTGCTGAGTGGATCGCCAGAAAATTAATCAGGAACTGTTTGGATAATTTTTCATTTTTTAAGCAAAAAAGCCAAACATTCCTTAGTTTCAGCTTCTCCGATGGGGGGATTTGCTGCTTTTATTTGTTTTATATCATTGTAAACTGAATATCTATCTCAGTTTTGGACTGTTAGACAAAACACTTAGGACATAGTGAAAATGTGATGAACATTTTTCAGATTACTTCAGGACACAGTGCTGACTTCAACAGTGAGCATATCTGTTTCACTTTTCTTCTTGCTAATGTCTGAGTGAAAAACTACAACATTGTCCAATGGTCCAAAATGATGTGAAAATGCATAGTTTTTAGTTAAGTAACATCAGATTTTCTTGGGAGAGGTTTGGGCTGAAGGATACTTCAGATAGATTCATAGACTGCAAAAGATATGGATGTAGCCACCATGACATCACCCACTGGTTTCTGAAGAGAGGTTGTGAAGCTCAAAGTGGGCGGCTCTGGCTGTCGCCATCTCGGCAGTGCTTGACTCCGCCTAACTCCCAGCAAAGAGGTTGCTGATGGACAAAGACAGGTCGCTAGCGGCTAGCGACCTGTCACTCAAAGCAGCCACGTCCTTATTTATGCTTAACTTTACGGCTTAATAAAATTTAAACAGGTAAGTTCTAAAAATTTTCATCCCCCGTACAGTTGTCATGAACGGGGAAATTAGCTATAGAGACCGAAACCATTTTTTGTACCAGGCTGTAAACATGTTTATTTCTGCTGTAAAGTTAGGCATTTTAACATGGGGGTCATGGGGGACTGACTCGCTCTTGGAGCCAGCCTCAAGTGGCCATTTGAGGAACTGCAGTTTTTGGCACTTGCACATTGGCTTCACTTTTCAGCCCCGGAGGTTGACGCTTGGCCTGAATCTATCAGTTCAACCTGTCGGTGCTATGTACACGTGTCACTACATAACTAACATGAAGTCCTGTTTCGGTCAATTTGTTTGGCTGAGTTTTAGGGAGAACTGACACTGAACAGACTGGTTCAGGTAGATTTGTTCTACTCTTTCATTCAGCCTATTCAGCAGGAAACCAGCCAGGTTCTGGATCCTCTTTTATATTCCATCCAACAAGTTTTCAGGTGAAAAAGGTGAAAAAAGTGGCAGGTGACCTCTGTAATGCAGCAGCCACCGAGGCAAAGAGGAGAGATACCGGGCTGCCGCAGCCAGATGAAAGCACACTGTCCTGAGCCGCTCGTACAGCTGTCCAGCAGGAGGCCGCCTGGGTCACGCACTGTGTGATCTATCCCACAGCAAGCAGCCGCCACTTCAAAAGCAAGAGGGAGCGCTCGACTTTTACCTCTCACAGGCGGGGTGGAGACAGGATGAGCAAGCTCCTCAGAACTCATAAATATTCATCTGCAGCCTCACACAGGAGGAGAACCCAGGAGCTGAGTGGACACGGCCACCGCAGAATATCAGAGGCTGATTAATAACAACGGTAAGTCTTAACACAGTTTTTCATTCATCATCTCACTGCCCTCCAGTGCAGGATTTCCCTCATAAAATATGTAAGCCAAGGTGGTAAGTGCTGTCTCTAAAAACTCAGAATTAGGGCTGCAACTAACTATTCCATTATTGCTTAATCTGTAGGTTATTTTCTTGATCAATCGATTAATCGTTTGGTCTATGAAATGTCTGGAAATGGTGAAAAATGATGATCACTATTTCCCAAAGCCCAAGATGACGTCCTCAAATGTCTGTAACCCAAAGATATTCAGTCTACTATCATAGAAGACTAAATGAATCAGAAAACATTCACATTTCACAGCTGGAGTCAGAAATTCTGGACATTTTTTTCTTTAAAAAAAAACAACACAAAACAAAAGATCATCAAAAAGTGATTAATTTCTGTTTAAGTATTTAGGGCTGTAACTAACTATATTTGTCGTTTGGAAAATGGTGAAAAATGCTGATCCCTGTTTCCCAAAGCCCAATGTGACGTCCTCAAATGACTCCAACTCAAATATACTTAACTTACTGTCATAGAGGACTAAAGAAACCAGGAAATATTTGCATTTGAGAAGCTGGAATCAGAGAATTTGGAAATGTTCTTCTTAAAAAAATGACTCAAAACGATTAATTGATTATCAAAATATTGGGGATTAATTTAATAGTTGTCAAGTAATCGATTAATCGTTGCAGCTCTACATTTTTCAACACTTTGACATTTCTGACAAACGACTAATCGATTCATCAGGGAAAATAATCAACAGATTCGATAATGAAAATAATCGTTAGTTGCAGCCCTACGTTAAACCCTCCCTGCCTCGTTAACAGCCACAAACGAACTCCACACCTCCAGTTTGTAATGCAGGCCAAGCTGTGATAACCCTAATGACATCACTATGACATCGTCAGGGTTTTTTTCCTCAGACTTGAAGTTACAAAGTGCATCACAAAAACACAGAATCAAAAGAATATATAGTATAAACCAACAACAGCTTAACAGGAATACTCAGCCATCACTTCCATCAGTAAATACATACAGCCACTTTCCTTTTAGAAAATAAAGTCGTTTTGTGTGCAATTTTCAATCGTTTAAACTAAAATAAACTTTGTAAAACTGTAAAATACATTTTCTGAGTTGTAAGGCTTCACACTGTCATCCCTTCATGTAATTAACTGAGCAGCACCTCAATAAAATGTCAGCTGTAAAAACATGCAGTTATTTCCTAATGCAATCACAGCCTATTTAAACAGAGAGAGTGGAAGAAATAAGAGGAAAATAAGCTTAGAAGAGGCCTGTTAAGGCTGCATCTACCAGTGTCCTCCTCTACTCCTGCTGCTCAGAGCTCACTCTCACTATTATGTTTTTTTATTTAGATTAAAAGCTGTCAGGCAAAGAGACTTGCAGTGAGATTAATACGCTACTATTTCTAAATCACAAGGAACCAATAATAGGCAGGTTAAAGGTCAGAGGTCACAGTGCTCTGACAGAGACAACATCACATTACTGCAAATACTGAATCACAACATAAGAAAAAATAGTGTAACCTTTCAACATCTGATCTGAACCCCCGCCTGCAGTGATACCGACATTTTGAAAAGTGATGGAAAGTATCTAAGTACATTTACTCAAGTACTGTACTTCAGTACAATTCTGAGGTACTTGTACTTTACTTGAGTATTTCCATGTGATGCTACTTTATACTTCCACTCCACTACATTTCAGAGGGAAATATTGAACTTTCTACACCACTACATTTATTAGGTGAAGATTTGACACAATGGATAATCTAACAAGCTTTTAAAATACAACACATTGACGACGTTTACAAGCACAAAATATTCCGGTTTTTGCCCTTATTCCAAAAAAGACAATATTCCTACTAAGCTGTTTCCATGGCTAATGAAAATGAATATTCCACCAATGCATCACACGGAGTCGTCACCGTCAGTCAGGATAATAACCGATCCCCTCCGTCCCCGTCATGGAGAAGGTGCACTCTGCTTTTCCAGCCTGCCCTGAACATATAGCATATCCCACACGTCTTAATCGGAAAATTCTACATTCTGAATAACGCCTAATTCGAATATACTGT
The DNA here is from genome assembly GCA_038419695.1 of Scomberomorus guttatus. NCBI lineage: Eukaryota > Metazoa > Chordata > Actinopteri > Scombriformes > Scombridae > Scomberomorus > Scomberomorus guttatus. The sequence goes on from CM076453.1 coordinate 32,826,965, forward strand.
TTACATGACCCATATCAAATTCAGAATATTGTCATATTCAGAATAATATTGGAATATAAGTGTGCATGTAAACATACACATTGTTAAAGATGAAACCAGTGGTTTCCAACCTTTTTGGCTTTTGACGTCTTACAAAAAGCAGTGTGTAGTCGGGGTCACATTTCAGATGTCTATGAGTTGTTAACAGCTCCACCAAATAGTGATTTTTCCCTCTAAACTTCTCACATGGTTTCATTTCAATAAATGTTCAAATGATCCAATATTTCAGCAAAAATCAAAGATTAGAGAAAAAGTCCAAAAAGTGAAAACAGATTTATGTATCAGAACTTTGTTTTTTCTTCTTTCCTCTCCCATTAATCATCTCACGACCCCTCAGATTTATCTGCTGACCCTTTGGAGGGGCCCCACCCCTAGGTTGGGAACCACTGGACTAAACTAGCTAACTGTATATAAAGTAGTTGAAACTAGCTCAACCTCCAGCAGCTACAACAGTAACATGCTGCTTACACACTGATGCTTCAGTATTAATAATCTAATGATGTCATATATAATAATATATCAGTCAGAGGGACCAAACCACTACTTTTACTGCAATACTTTAACTACATCAAGCTCATAATACTTATGTACTTTTACTGCAATACTTTAACTACATCAAGCTCATAATACTTATGTACTTTTACTGCAATACTTTAACTACATCAAGCTCATAATACTTATGTACTTTTACTGCAATACTTTAACTACATCAAGCTCATAATACTTATGTACTTTTACTGCAATACTTTAACTACATCAAGCTCATAATACTTATGTACTTTTACTGCAATACTTTAACTACATCAAGCTCATAATACTTATGTACTTTTACTGTAGTAGGATATTCAATGCCGGACTTTTACTTGTAATGGAGTATTTTTACATTGTTGTGTTGGTACTTTTACTGCAGTAAAGGATCTGAGTACTTTTTCCACCGCCGCAACTAGCAAACAGTATCAGCTCTGTAGGTCCACCTGTCACTGCTCATGTCATGCAGACTCCGTAAGTGTGAGTAATAAATAACATGAACAGTGACCACATACCCCTTAAGTGTCAGTTTTCCTCTCTACAGATGCCGATACAGTTTGTGTATCTCATTAAGTTACTTCAGAAATCTCAGGTTCGGCTACAGCTGTAACTGTTGGCCACTTAGCCTCCTGAACAACTTTAGCAAACATTACCAGAGAGCAGCTTAGCTAGCCTCCGGTTTAGCACGAACGCATTATCGTTTTAGCTCTCATTTACTGACAATTTCAGGCTTCAAATTAATTTTATTCAATGTTGAGGTAAGTTAGTGAACAAAGAAAACTGTGACAACGCGTAACGAGCGAGACATATTCTGATCCGTCATTTACTAGAACGTCAATCCAAACTCCATTCCAAAATCTTTCTTTTATACATTTTATTGATTACCTGCAGACTTATACAGAAAATACAATATAAAATACACGCTTTTACAAATATACAGTCTCTCTTGGTAAATTCGGCAAACACTCTCTACATAATACAACACGTTACTTTGATAATATTTGAACTTTCCTCCAGGACCGCACCGTGAACTGAGCGTGATTTCGGGAGAAAGACGAAGGTGAAAAAACGGCAAACTAATCAATATAGTCATGATTTTATCCAGTTATGGGGTCCGGTTGTGTATTGAGTGTAAGCCGAAATTTAGAGCGGAATATATAGAATTTTAAAATGAACAAACCCGTAATCTGTGTTGCATGCGGTTGTCCCAGAAAGTAATCATAAAAATATAGAGTTTTTTAAGTGGGGTCTGGCCACACAATATCTTCCTGTCAGTTTGAGTTGCGTCAAACTGCCACTAAACCAACCTCTACAGACGGTTAATTAATAACATTTCGTATACAGTATGTGGCAAACTGCACAGCTTTACTAGTCACTAAACAAGGAAGGAAACAAGGCACGAAAGATGAATAAAATAAAAGAGGAAAACTTACGGCTGCAGCTCAGTTTGTTTTCCCTCGCTTGGTTTCGAATCGACAGGCTGCTGTAATGCGCATGCGTGTAGACGAGGGTCTTCATGACCTTTTTGATGTTAATGGTTGCATTTGATTAATTTATAGATAATTTAACTCTGTTATTAAAGCTCTTCCTCAGGGTTTAATACAGTTAATTAAATGCCATTTGGTATGTGGAGACAAGAAAACCAGTTAGCGTCTTTGATAGTGAATTTCTTGGTTCTAATGGCATTTTTTTACACACGCAAAGAGTACTGAAAGGTGTACCAAACATGCCTCATTTATAGCAGATTCTTTACTCACCTCTGTTAAATTTCTTAAAAATAAGAAATCCATAAGACTGCTGTACTCATAGGCTATAGTTTATTTTTCTCCATGTATGACTAATGCTATATGATGACATATCTGGTTTGTGCCTCATATGTATGTGCCTTGTTTGTTTGTTTGTTTTTTGTTTTGCTTTTTGCAGGCGGGGTTGTTCTGTTTCCCTTTTTCACCTTACTGCTGTTATTATGTTACATTACAAATCTATTGCCTGTTGCTTGTCTTGATATTTATATCTGACTCATCATTTATCTTCATTTTGTTCCTATGACTCTTGATGCATGCAGTGTTGAACCTTTTGTCTACCTGTATGTTTGTACAACTGTTCTGTAAAATAATTTCATTTAAGAAGTTCTTATTTGGTCTGTTTTAGAGGGGTGTTTAAAATATTAGAAACACTTCTCAATATCACCCAATACAGTTCAACACTATATATATATATATATATATATATATATATATTTATCTAAACTTTCCAGTTTAGATAAAAACTATTGCAGTATAATGCAGCACTCCTGCAATGAATTCTACCTTCATGAAGGTTATAACGTCCAGTTTTTATTGAATCTGAAAACAGCCTCTCCACAGGTCCACTCTCCTCTGTGTGACAGTAGTTTTCTGTTTTGGCCATCTGACAGGAGCTGGAGGTGTGATACTGACATCAGGCAGGCCAACCTGCCAGCCTGCAGACTCTGACTGCAGCTGCTGAAAGTGACAGCGACTGACACCTTCCCACTCAGTGACTCCGCCCCTCTGTGATGGGTATGTTTGGGAGGATTTATGCAGCACTCTGTCCTGTCAGGAGTCAAAATAATGTCAGCTGCTGAAGTGCAGCCGCCGCCGGCAGCAGAAACCCACGCTGGGAGAGTTTTTGTCCTTTTCAACACCACTGAGTGTCTGTTCTGAGACATGTGTCTGTGTTTCTCTCTTCATGTGTTTACGATCCACCCTGGCCTGCTGATCAGCTGTCAATAAAGCATTGTCAACATCTCTGTAATTTAAGAACCTCAGGCGGGCGGTCAGCCACATTACCAGAACCGAGCCAGAGTGCTGACTACCTAAGTTCAAAGACTAAAAGGAAATGCAAATAAATACAGGTAAACATGACATGCTTACATTTCCAGGAACACATGGCAGAGAAACTATAGTGGGTATTCTGTCCAGCAGGGGCTGAGAGAATTCACTACATATAGTGCCACTTATACTGCTGATCAAATGAAGACAGCATTACCAGAGGTGGGGATGAAATGCTTTTTAAAGGGGACCTATTATGCTTTCCCTTATTTTCTGTCATATATATAATGCTACAATGTCAGATGTTCATATTAAATGTGGTCAAAGTTTCAAATAATGAGGTAAACGTATGTAGACGTAATCCCTGTGAGCAAAAGGGATGTCAGTCGTGACTGATTTCTTTATATGGTCATCTGGTCCACGCACAGCACACAGCACACAGCAGTAATGCTCAAGTGAAGATTTTCCAAGCCAAAAGCCTGTCAAACTAGGTCTTCTTGGTAAATGTATGTACACGCTATTGCAAAACAGTCTACTTGAGTAGTATTATAGGCATTTAATGTACTCCAGCATACAAATAACTGACAGTGAAGGGAGATACTATACAGTTGTTTGGCAACAGCAGAATAAGATTTTACTGTCAAGAGTCTAATTTATTAAGGATGTAAATGCAAATTAACAGCTACTTATGAACCCAAATATAATGAATCGGCACACTTACCAACTAAACCACTCACTTTTTTCAGTTTTTTCTCATAATTTGTACCAAATTGCACCACCCTCTCTGTAAAATGTCCTAAAAATGAATCGTTAAATACAAGCAAATTATAAAATGAAAGGCCAGTGCAGGTGTAACAGAAGACCTCAGATTCTTTGAGTGCAGGCACAGCCTCCCTCGGTCCAGTGACACAGGAGGAAAGGTCCCCAAAATCATTAGGACTCATTCTCTGGTGAGTAGAGTGTCAATCCGTCAAGTAATTATTGAGATATCTTTCTGTGGATCAATCTGCATCAACCAGCATCATTATGCTCAGGGCAGAAACAACAGCTTCCCTCTCATCAAACAGCAGCTCCGCTCTGAGCTGTAACTAGTGTCATATTCATGTTACATTATAGATGGAAGCCTCAGAAGCTTTTTTAAATCAGATTACTAACTGTTTAATTAAATTGAAAAATGCCAAACACTCTCAGAGGCTCTGATAGAGAGCATAATTCTGCTGCTATATTAGCAGGAGGCTCATTACTCAGCACTAATGAGTTTCTCCTGCAGAGGTACATCACAGGAGCAGGCCCGAGGTTCTGTTCCTGCTTTATATTTCTAATCGACCGTCCTCCTCGCTGAAGAATATCATCAATAAACCACATACATGAAGCTGTCTCCCAGACGGAAAACAACAGCTTCCATATTGTTGCTGCCGGGGGGGGGGGGGGAGGGGGGTCATTAGCTGCTCCTGATGGACACTGTTCACCCTGATCTCAGGACACTGACCTCAGGATCATGCTGAAAGTAATCTGAACCTCAAATGTCCAGCGGATGAAGCTGTGTTGGATCTTTACAGTGTTTTCAACAGCAGCACAGCTTCAGGAAGCCAGATTATTTTGTGCTGCTCATTTGGTTTTCAGGGTTATGAATGTTGTTACTGAATTTTGTGTTTGTGTCTCTTTTACATCAACTGGAGACTTAACATAATAGATAGTTTATTAACACCCTCTGATTTGTTTTATAAGGTCTTTGTCTGCTTCAAACAAACTAGCTATGTTTCCATCAAAATGTAGAGCAAGTTTGAAGTTTCAAGAAAATTGGCAAAAGAACATTTTAATTTATGCATGTTATGTGAATATTTGGAGTCAAACCTCAAACCATGTACAAAACGTGATGGAAATATGAACATCTACATTTCCATGATTAATGAAAAACCCTCTGCAGAAGATCATGTGACACAATTGAAAGCCCCAGAGCAAGAACTCAATGATAATTTGTGGTTCCAGTTTCATTATGCATTAGAACTGAATATCTAATCTAATCTCGGCTATTCTATAGACTAATAAAACCCAATCTAATCTCATCTAATCTATTCTCTTGTCTAATCTAGTGAGTAGTTTGGTGGTTTGGATTTAGAGATGTTAGCAAAGTGTGTTCGGTTACTTTCTTACCTGCAAATGTGTAAATCATTGTACACTAAATATTTAAAACTAAGGTAGCAGTCATCTAATATAATCTACTCTCATCTGTTCTCTAATCTAATATAATTCAATCTAATCTACTCTATTCTCTAGTCTAATATAATCTCAGAGAAGAAGAAGCTACTGTACTGCAGGTCAGAGGGAGGCTGGTGTCACCCAGGACTAACAAAGATGACACAAAAATATAACCATAACTCCTGACGCCAACCTCCCATCAGCCTCAGGGGCCAGGAGGCGAGGGAGGAGGAGGAATATGAGGAGGAGATGATTTACTTGTCCTGCCCCCCCACAGATGAGCTCCATCATCCCTGTGAGTTTCAGACCAGGCCCTGAGGAGTGTCGGTGCTATATGGTGCTGTTGCAGACGGACAGCCGAGGGCGTGGCGGCCTGTGATCCAGACTGAAACACAAGCTGAGCCCTCTGCTCTGTGGTCCCAGCTGTTCATTAAACTGACAGCAGCCCCGCATCAACACAACAGAAGCTACTGTCTGCTGCATGTTCACGTCAGCAGGTTTCTACCTGCAAACTGGGTTTATCCCACAGTTGCCCCTTTTTCCTTTTTTATAGAATGGCAGAATACAAACGGAGCACCCAAAGTCCCAAATGATGCTATCCACATGAAAAGTGAGAGAAGCTATTTCAGGCGGGTCACAGGGGATGAGAGGCGGGGTACACCTGGACAGGTCTCCAGTCAATCACAGGGCTACAATATAGTATAGAGACAGACAACCATTCACATTCACACTTTTGACCAAATTAGAGTCATCAATTAAACTAACCTGCATGTTTTTGGTCTGCGGGAGGAAGTCGGAGTACCCAGAGAGAATCCACGCAGGTACGGGGAGAACATGCAAACTCCACACAGAAGGGCCTCAGCCGGCCGGCGGGTCCAAACCCAGAACCCTCTGTGTGAGGCGACATTACATTGTCTCCCCTTATTTTTATTTTTGTCTTCACATTTATGGTTTTTCCTTTGCTTTATGGTGTTTTGTTATGTTTTGTATTATTTTATAGAAAAACAAAAACAAAAACAAAATTAACTGCTGGGTCACAAAATAAATGGCAGCTAGCAGTTGCAGTTAATGATAAAATTATGAAGTGTTTAGTAAATGAAATGCACACTTTGGATTTCAGTGTGACACACTTTTAAAAGTAGACTGAACATCGGAAATCTTTGGCACCTTGCTGCTGCTGAATTAGAGACCTCACCGTTTTAACTCAGGATCCTGGTCCAGAAAGTCCTGCCACAGTTTTCTCAGAGTTTAGTTCTCAGTCACGACTGACATCCATCAGTAAAATGAGTCTGGAAACGCTGAAGTGAAGGTAATTGATCTCAGAATGAATACATGAGTTAACAGTGAAATAGCAAATAACATTTTATGGAGTTAATTGCTGAGGGCTGATAGTGTGAGAGAGAGACTTCAGCAGTGGATCATTTCCCTGATCAACGATAATGTGAAGAAGCAGGTTGGGAGCCTGATAACAGCACAACGAGGACTGAAGGTCTGGATAATTACAGACACAAAGAGGCAGAGAAGATCTCAAATCTAATCAGGCAGACAGAAACACCAACACAGAAATATTCATTCTGAAAAGTCTGATGAAATGAATGTTCCCTGGAGGTCTACAGCAACAATCAATAACCTGCCAGAGGATTTCAACAGATTATTCACGTGATGTGCAGCAAAAATACTAAATACTTACACTTTCCTGTGTCAATTCTCTCCTTTAATACACATAATATCACATCTGATTTCTGTCTGTGAAGGTAAAAAATGATGGAACATGATATAAAATTCATTCATGCAGCTTTGGTGAATGTGATAAAATCTAAATATTTCAAAGAAACATAATGAAAGAAAGTATTTTGCTGGAAAGTCTACATCTACTACGTCCAGTGAGAATTGGATGTCTGCTTGGCCCCCACCCCCCTTAGATCCTTTTCCTCTCCATTTTGTTCCTCTGTCCAGACTAAAACAATGTTTTTCTACCCTGAAAACGCAGCTTTTCCAAAACGTCCTCCAGAGTGTGTAAATGTGAAAATGCCAGCTTGGTGTGGTAGTGTGTAAACAGAGCTTTGTGGAAACTCTGTCATATCAGTGACAAAACAGATGGTGGCAGTAACGCAGCATTTCATTAGAAGAGGAAGAAGAAACAACAACAACAACAACAACAACAACAACAACAACAACAGCTGGCGGACAGCTTCATGCGAGTGTTGTTCTCTTTATTGTCTACTTTGACAGCTTGTTTGGAGTTAAACGTAGCTATCTACCACCTTTCTGAGCTGAAATTGTTGTAATCTGCTCGCAATAAACTAAATGTTAGGAAGCTGCCGCAGAAACAGAAATCATGGATGTATTAAGAGAACTGAGCTGCCGCTCCGCCCTGCTGCCGCTCCGCCCTCAGTTTTTCCTAGTGGCCACTCGCAGATAGACTGCAATTATAAAAGAGACGTCTGTAAAATTGTTGAAAGGACACCTTGAACTGCAAATAAGGTCAATTATTACTCTTTTTATTATAATTTTTTAATCCATGAAGGTTTTATATTTGTAAAACTTTCCTCGAGCCCAGAAAAGCTCATTTTAAAATCTGTGATGTCATCCCAAAGTAGTTTTGGGGCTATATGTCAAGTTGCAGGCGAGTGGGCTGCAATTTTCATTTGATTGAACAGGCGCCATCTTTGAGGCCGGTATCCCATTCTTATAATACATCCATGACGAAACCGTATACTGTTTCTTCTTCACTGGTTTTCTGAGGCTGACTTGTTTTGGTGTTTTAATGTGGACGGAGGTATTTGCAGAAACAAGCTGAAACTCCTGCTGTGGACGTGATCTTAGTTACAGTTGCTACAGCTGACAAGCTGTCCACTCTCATATGGTACATGTGACACATATATGTATGCAGTTTACAATCATGATGGCAGATTTACCATTGAAAGTCTTCAGAATTTTTGATGTCACACAAAGGCAGACAAAAGCTGCTTCTCATTTCTTACCAGCAACTGTGGATTTTGGCAGCTGAAATGAAAGAAAACTGTCGGCTGATTTTATCAGCCGTAGCGAGCTAATACCATACAACTTGTATTAGTAGGCTAGTTTTTTCAGTACTAGTGGTAGCCTTGCTAGCTTGTCTACTTGTACTGTAGAAGAAGGTAAACAGTGAAGAAGAACAGAGCAAAAAAATGAAGTTCAAACATTTACAAATGTTAAAACAATGAGAAACAATCTAAATACAACCTCCCTCCAAAATATGACATGACAATATTAAAAATGATTAAAAAAAATAAGACAATATTAAAAATATTAATGCAAACATGATCAGATTATCAGATTTTGAAAAACACATTTATGGATCCCTTCAGCAATACTTTCCAGTTTCTGTAGTTTTATTAACAGTATTTTCTCTCAAATTCTTTAATTTATGGTTCTGTTGCCCAGCAAAAGATTCTGATTAAACTGCAAGCAATCATAGAGTTTGATGAATTAAATCAGAAGCTATCAAGTTATTGCTGCTGGTTTAATAAGTTACTGCACACACACTGTGGAGGTCAGACAGAAGCTACATTATTTTTTCACAAAGCGTCCTAATTAATTTCAGTGTTTAGAGACTGAATAACTTCCACATTCACACAGACGACCTTCGTCTGTCAGAGGGGGCGACTGCCAGCCGTGATTAAGCCAAACATCTTTGCTTTCACTGTCAGTGGAAATGTGTCCAGTTCACTTTGTGTTTACTACTCCAAATTTGGAGAGGTCAGACCTCCTCCAAGCGGCTGCAGCGTACCATCAGTCGCTGCTTAAAGACAGACCTCAGCTGACTTTCTCTGGGTAATAAAGGTTTACAGGAGAGCCGTGACCGTTAGCGCTCTAAGCTAAGTTAGCGCTCTAAGCTGATCTCCTGAGGCTTCTTGCTGTGGTGACACTTCGTCCTCAGAGAGTCGTTACTCTGAGCAGAAGGCCTCAGGATGAAACAAGCGTGGTCTTTATGAGCTGCTGCTGCTGGACCAGAGCTGCAGATATAATGAGACAGAGGAGATTGGTTTATTATGGAGCCGGCTCAGGAGTGTGTGAAGTGTGTGTGTGGATGTGTGACGGTGTGTTTGACAGCAGTAGAGTGTCGTGTTGAGGCCTCTGGGCGGACAGAGAAGGTTCAAGTTAAATGTCTTCAAGTCTCCAGAGTGTCGGTCAATCAGACACTGCAGAGCTGAAGAGCTCAGCGGATAATCACTCCACAGAGCATCTTCACAATCAATTCTAACTGTCTGCTGTCTGCTGTACTGAGTGTGTTCACGCTGCTGAATGTTCTACAGTTCTGTTATTCATTCACTCAGTTATTCATTCTTTATTTATGCAGGATGAACCAATACAACTTACTGACTGCGTGGACACTTTGTGTACATGGACAACACAAGAATTACAATTCTTAGCAGTCTGGAAAAGAACTGTCGACTCGTATTGACCCGCTGTTCTTACCACTCTGTATGCATTAAAAGTATACTATTCCTTTAATTAAGACAAATATCCATTATGTACACATGCATACATGTGACATCTTAATTATATTTTGCCTACAACTCCAGAGACTGTCACACAGTGCCACTGTGCTGGAATTGTACCTGATCTATGTTTTTGTGTCAGTAGTAAGTATGTATGTGGTGATTTAATTAAACACAAATTTACATGGGAATATGGAGCATTTAGCACAATGTCAGCTAAAGGGTTACTCAACAGAATCTAAACATCTAAAGTGCCTAAAACTTTTGCACAGTACAGTATAACTAAAAGGTCTGCCATTACTCCTGTTTAAAAAAAAGAATACATTAAAGCATGGTAGTTTTACACAGTGTATTTCATGTAGCACTCTGGTATATTTATAAAGTGCAGCAGTGTGCACTGACACAAAGCAACACTCCACACACCAGTGGCTCTATCAGGCTGTACTGGGCACCGCAATTAACACTAAACACAAAGTACAGCTGAGGCTGATGGGAATGTCATTAGTTTTGCTGGTATTTGGTCATAAATGAGATGTGAAATTTTGACCCAATAATGGCGCCAGATAAAAGTCTGGGGATCACCAAAGTTAGGATTCATCGTTAGAACCATGAATATCTGAACCAAATTTAATTTCCAACGGCTGTCATAATATTTCACTAAAAAACAAAAATATTAACCTCATAGTGGAGGAGGATCCACAAAGTCAGCAGGATTCATCCTCTGGGGAACATGAATGTCTGTACAAAATCTCATGTAAAACAAACTCATAGTTGTTGAACTATTTCAGCCTGGATCACAGTGGTGGACGTACCGACTGACAGACTGACAGACTGACAGACTGACAGACTGACAGACTGACAGACTGACAGACGTACCGACTGACAGACTGACCGACTGACCGACTGACAAACTGACCGACTGACAGACTGACCGACTGACAAACTGACAGACTGACAGACTGACCGACTGACCGACTGACAAACTGACAGACTGACCGACTGACCGACTGACAAACTGACAGACTGACCGACTGACAGACTGACAGACTGACAGACTGACCGACTGACAAACTGACAGACTGACAGATTGACCGACTGACAGACTGACAGATTGACCGACTGACAGACTGACAGACTGACAGACTGACCGACTGACAGACTGACCGACTGACAGACTGACCGACTGACCGACTGACAGACTGACCAACTGACCGACTGACAAACTGACCGACTGACCGACTGACAGACTGACAAACTGACAGACTGACAGACTGACAGACTGACCGACTGACCGACTGACAAACTGACAGACTGACAGACTGACCGACTGACCGACTGACAAACTGACAGACTGACAGACTGACCGACTGACCGACTGACAAACTGACAGACTGACCGACTGACAGACTGACCGACTGACAGACTGACCGACTGACAAACTGACAGACTGACAGATTGACCGACTGACAGACTGACAGATTGACCGACTGACAGACTGACAGACTGACAGACTGACCGACTGACAGACTGACAGACTGACCGACTGACAAACTGACAGACTGACAGACTGACAGACTGACCGACTGACAGACTGACAGACTGACAAACTGACAGACTGACAGACTGACCGACTGACAAACTGACAGACTGACAGACTGACCGACTGACAAACTGACAGACTGACAGACTGACCGACTGACAGACTGACAGACTGACCGACTGACAGACTGACAGACTGACAGACTGACCGACTGACAGACTGACAGACTGACAAACTGACAAACTGACCGACTGACAGACTGACAGACTGACAGACTGACCGACTGACCGACTGACAAACTGACAGACTGACCGACTGACAGACTGACCGACTGACAGACTGACAGACTGACCGACTGACCGACTGACAAACTGACAGACTGACCGACTGACAGACTGACCGACTGACAAACTGACAGACTGACAAACTGACAAATTGACAGACTGACAGACTGACAGACTGACAGACTGACAGACTGACCAACTGACAGACTGACAGACAAACACTGTCATCCTTATGAGCCATGCTGCTAGTGTGGCTAAAAATGAATGGTCAAACCAGACTTTTAGTCCCTAATATGGGTCAAGCTCCAAAAACTGTGGATCCTACTGCCTGCTTGACTTTTGCCTCCTTGACCTTGGGCCATATTATGCTTTTTGTGATTTCCTGTTATTTTTATACTGTTATAATGTCAGATATCTATGTTAAACATTGTCGAAGGTCCAAAACTTTAGGTGAACGTATGTAGAAATGCTGCCTGCAAGTCAAAAGTCAGGGCTTCAACCTGCTGCAAATGCTTTGTTCAAGCTTACCTCTACTTCCTCCTCATAATGATGTCTGAACAAACAGCTGACTGTTCCGTAGTCTTTGTTCCTAACATTGTTCACGTTGTCCACTTTCATATTTTGGATCGTATAATTTCCCTTTCGAGTAAAGAACTAGAAAAAGAAGCTAAATTCAACTACTAGGCTTCCTGAAGCTGACCAATCATAACAGAGCGGGCTCATCAGGAGGGGGGCCTTAAAGAGACAGGAGCTAAAACGGCCTGTTTCAGACAGAGGCTGAACTGAGGGGCTGCATAAAGGGCCAGTATAAGATAAATAAGGAGTTTTTAACTGGAAATCATGCAAAGATATTCCAGTAGAGCCCCAGAATATAAATATAGAGCTGGTGATATGCAGAATATGTCCTCTTTATGTAAGTAAAAAAAAAAAAACAACAACCATAGTTTCAGAAAAACTGAGATCATAACTCAAAAATTCCCCCAATTGGTCAGGACACCTCCTCCTGTTCGCTGATTTTTGTTTTTAATGTGAAAAATTGCATATTACAGCTTAAATCAGTGTAAAAACAGCTCTCTGATAATCTTAGTTTTGTCGCCTGCTTCACACAAACACACTCTGTGGAAACAGACGGGGTTTTGTTTGGGCAGCTTCATCATCGGCACCATTACAGAAGCTGCAATATTTGTTCAGTGGTTTAATTAAAGCTGCGTGTGTGACAGGGACGCTCTTCAGTATGAAAAGACTCTGATGAGATGTGTTCTTTGTCCGGCCTCTCTTATTGGGTTTCATGTGAAAGATGAAAGCCGCTCACCTCGTACAGGATCTCAATTATCATACTTCAACACTGGAGCTGAGCTGAGAGAAAAATGGCTCATTATTGGAATTGTTCTGGTGTAAACATTTGATTAAAGACATTCTGCATTCTGTTCTGCAGCCAAATAACATACATTTATAAACTGGTAAAACTTAATGAATCCTGGAGGACAGCTTCGCACCCGTTAGATTTAAATAATCCCAGAAGCTCGTTTGTCAATCATAGCTTTAAATAACTGTAAGGCAGAAAACTTGAGGAGAGGTTTCTGGAATTTAACAATTCTTCATCATGAAATATTTTGCAATTACAGCAGAGCTGGAGCACAAAAACAAATCTGTTGTGTTTGGCGTTTTGCATAATCACTACAAATGTGCTGAATCCAGGGGGAGATGTGCTCTGCTCCCGTTCACACGCTTCAGAGTTGAAAACAGTGCAGTGTGGAGATGTTAACACACTTAAAGTCAGACTGTCAGTGAGTTAACATGTTCATGTATTCACACAGTAAAACACGATTGAAAATGTCATGACACATGTGATATTGATTTTTGAGCCCAGTTCATCGAAGAATGCCATCCTGGTTATTACATGTATGAAATGCAACACTCACTGACCTTGTCACATAACGTTATGTCAATTTAAAGCTGCAGCACACACCAGAGGCACCAGACAGAAGAAGTAGGAAAGGTACAGAAGTCCAGATTTGTCCACTGGGGAGTAAATGTGTTGTTCTTGAAAGTTGAGGTGCGTTGATGTTGGAAAAAGTGCCACCTGACAAGGTGATGCAATGATGCACTCAAGACGCCACCGTTGTGTTGGTTTGAATAGAATATGACAGGTGCACTGCAGGTGATTTGACATACTTCATAACCTGCAATGTGTTTTGCCTTTAAAGGTTCGCAATTTTTCAAGTGTGTCTTAAACCAACAGTCGGGAGCCCAAATGAAGAGTGAAACCTGTTTTTCTTGCTGTAATCATTCCTCCTGTTCATACTGACCATTAGAAGATCCCTTCATAATGCACTTACAATGGAAGTGATGGGGGACAAAATCCACATGAAGCTTATATGAAGCTTCAGCGTCCAAATGAGTCAAATCAAGTAGATATCTTTCAACGTTACAGTCTTTTTAGTGCCAAAGTCCCTCTTTTTGTTACTATACTTCCACCGCAGCTCAACAGGGAAACACTGTCCGAGGAAACACAAAGAGGGAATTTGATGCTAAAAAGACTGTAAATGTGGCAGATATCCACTTGATATGACTAACTAAAGTACATTTGAAGGGGATCTTTTAATATCCAGTATGAACAGGAGGAATGATTACAGCGAGGAAAACCTCTTTCACTGTTCATATGGACACCTGACTGCTGTTTTAAGACACACTTGTAAAATTGTGAACCTGTCCTTTGCCCTCAGCAAACTTTGAGCCTCAATGACAACGCCACACTACTTCCTCTTTTGTTCCTGATAGACAATAATAAGTCATAATTCTTATGGCCACTAAAGGTCTTTGTCACCTGAACATAAGCATATTGTTTTTGTTTCCTGAAATGATGCTGCTGTGTTTCTCAGGAGGACAGTCTCACTCTGTCATCTAGAAAAGCTCCAACAACAAACTTTTGATACCTGCCGTGTTAGTTAGCTAATGTTAGCACATGTCTGCACCGCTCAGCGTTCCCAGTAAGTTAGCGTTAGGGTCTGAGGTAGCGGGGTGTGTTTCCAGACTCTTTTTTTGGAAGATCCTGGCTCCTTATGGAAAATGGTGCCAACTGTAAGCTGCAACTCTGGGCTTCAAACCGGCTCCAATGCAAAACAACAGGTGAAGTTACGTCCATCTTTATATACAGTCTATGCTCAGGCCCCATAGCAGGTAAATCCTGCCATGGTGACAGTGCAGACAAAGTGAAGAAAATGTGAAACACTTCTGGAGAGTTCCTTCAAGACCTCCTGGAGCCCTGACAAGGACTCATGAATCTCTGACTGGTATTCACAAACACAGTAGAACCTGACATGGGCTACACCAACTCTGGACCAGAATTTAATCTCTCCAAATAATTCAAAACTTTCCTTGAAACTTCAACCTCAGTTGATTTTCATGTTTTCACTTCAGTAGTTTCTGGGGCTTTTCTGCTGGTTCACAAAAGTCTTTAATATTCTGTTCCTACCTTCAAAAATAAGTTGTATTCTGTTGTAGTCATTCTGGTCAGGCTGTTGGACATAAAGAAAAACATTCAATACTGGACAGCAGTGGTGCATTCACAAAACAATATCAGATCATCCTTTCTGCAGCTCAGAGTGTCTGTGGCCTGTTTTACCTCCTTGCAGCATTAAATCACTCTCCAGTTTCAGTTGTTGTTATGACAGAAGTCAAAGTCTGAACTCAGCTGTACTGCAGAGAAAACTCCTCTATAACTCGCAAGAAACCTTCGAGAGGCATTTTATCAGCGTCATGCAGAAGTTCATGTTTGATTCGATGTCTTTCACATGCTTGATTATCAGGGCCGGACTGGGACAAAACTTCAGGGCAGGAATCTCACACTTACCAGAGTCCGGTCTGGATCTGGACCCAAACACAAATGAATCCGCACCGAGTTATAAATCTGCATGATTATTATTTATCTCCCACATATGTAGGCTACTTTTTAAATAAGTACAAACAATTAAGTTTCCACGCAGCCAAATCTTGAAAGCTCATCACAAAGGAAGGTGCTCTCATTTCATCTCCCGAACACAGCAGCGTAACAGCACAACTGCAAGATTAAACTGACTGAAATCATCATATTAAGCTTCGTTTTAGCTTGTTTGTAACAATTAGCTGTTAGCCTGACCAGCACGCTGTGGTTATGTAAAACATACCAGTTGCCTACAGATCTGATACAGGCCTGACACTCCAGTCCGGGCCTGTTGATTACCCTTTAATCTCTGCTTTTCAGTCTAAAGTAAACTCAGATCCTTTGCCTCTGCAGTGACCTGGTCTCAGCTGCATTAATATTTCACGTTGCCTAAAAACTTTAAATGGGAGCGAGGCGTGCCAGTCTTTAATTCCAACATATTAAATAATTGATGTTGTTGGAATCTGATGCGCTGCAGAGCTTCAATAGTTTCTCCACTGGAGGAAAATTTACATCCACTTACCCACTGATCTACATTTCCCATCAGACCTAGAGAGCGCCTGCCAAATATTTCACTCAACATAGAGAGAGAGGCACAGCAGGTGTCGTGTTTATTCAATGTTAAAGATCTGTAGTCCTGTGTCTGACTATTGAATACTTTTTCTAACAGTGAATGTGGATTTATTGATAAAGAAGACAGATTTCAGTGATGTGCAGGATCAACACTAAGACATCTGTTAAGAAGAGTTAAAGGAAAAGTGTCGACAAAAGTTGTTAAATATATACTACTGCAATAATATCAAAACAAGCTCACTGCAGCTTTTAATGGATCTTGTGACAGCAGCCATGTGGAAAATCAAACACTGAACTGCTAAAACTGCAAACAGCCGACCAAAATTTCTGACCAGCCAGAAATCCATCCCATAATCAGACAGCCACATCGTTGATTGTTCAGACAAAGGAGTGATTGACAGGATGTTGTCCCACCTTCTGCCTCAGACCTCTCTTCATTGGTCGTTTATGTCTCTACACTGCTGCTGCTGCTTCTACAACTCTGATACATGACCTCCATCTTTGTTTACCAAACACAGATTTATTTTTATTGCTCCAAAATGATTTTTCATCCATGAAAGTTAAATCACCCGCAGCTTTCAACCCAAACACTCTGATAATAAATATTAACGGGGGTTTTCAGGGGACAGTCCTGGATTTAGATCTCTGTGTGCGGCCTGTTTTCTCCTTGAAACATTTTTATTTTTAATACAAATGACTTCTTATTTTTAAGCTTGAATTCTCTACTTTCTTCTTTCAAAAAGGGGTTTTAAACTGCCCATAACCTGAGTTTTGAACTTCTCTGCAGCTCTAAGCGAAACTTCATATTTTACAGTAGTTTTTCAGATGTTAAATGACCGCTCACATGATCTTTCTTTCACTATCTACTCAGCTCTTTCAATATATCATTGATGTCTGTGTGCAGTTGCTAATTTAGCAGCGTGCAGCATAGCTTTAACCTTTATTATGTTTTTTTTATGTTTTCAGTTCTTTTGACACTGACAGAGAGAAGCTGAGTGAAGTCTGTGGTCATTTTGAGCATTTTGAGTGGTTATTGGTGAAAGGCTGTGTTGTATATTGACAGGTTTAACAAAATATTTTGTCTGTATATGTGTGACATATGCTTTATATATTAGTATTTAGTTTATACTAATAACAGCAAAAAAAAATGTAACTCTCAGGAGAGAGGTTTTGTGTGGGAACACGGTTCTGTCTCACAACCTCTTTGTACTATATTATACATTTCTCAAAGAACTTCAGTAAGAGGTTGTGATATGTAGCAAAACAAGCTAGTGAAGCTGTAAACAGAACCGCATTTCCCGCACATGCTCAGTGGCGTCTGCCTTACACAGAACTACTCTCCAGAGACTGAAAACATGATGCTGTTATTAGTCTTTGGAGCCGTTTCTAAACAAACTAACGTGACCAAACTCTTCATGATGAAGGAACATGTGACCCAGTGCAGCGGTGTGACTCACTGACGTGTTTTTAATAGTTTTTGGACACAACAGAGGAATAAGATATATCAGACTTTGATACACACACAATACTTGTTAGTAGATCAGTTCATTGTTGGTTTGGATCCAAACATGAGATTTGTTGACAAGAAGAAAAATATAGAAAATTACCAGAATGATCCTTAAAATGCTCAGAACAAATGAAAATTTGAACATCTACAATTAAATGAGGTGAACTACATCAACTGAAGAAGATCATGTCTGAAAGCTTCAGAACAGCTACTCAATGACCTTGTGACCTTGGTGAGATTGTTTTTGTCAATAAAATATGTTGTTTCTCAGTACCTTCCACAATGATCCATTTTAGTGTTTCTTAATGCGACGTCCTCATCACTGTGACTGCCCCTAAAACCTTTAACATTTCTGTTTGTGTCGGCCGGTGGATTAAATGAACAGAGATTAGGGAGATGGACCGAGTCCAGGCTAGCTGTTTCCCCCTGCCTCCAGGCTTTATGCTAAGCTAGGCTAACCACGTCCTGACTTGTTGATGTAGCTTATTGAGGAATTGGGAACGCTTGGTTTGATGCAATGGATCTCCTCATTAATGCAAATATGACTGAATTGTGGTCAAACAGGCATGAAGATGAACTGTAGTATAATTAATCATGTAGCTCTACTGTCAGGACTGTCCGCTCATTATAGATCTTCACTGATTTATGTCTTCATATCGACTCAGGTCTGATGATGTTCTTCTATTTATTTTCAAAGATCTGGCCAATTTGCCACACACACACACGCACACACACGCACACACACACACACACGCACACACACACACACACACACACACACACACACACACACATTGTTCAAGGAAAATAAAGCGATTGAGGTTTCTGCTTCGTTACCTGCACTCTCACGTTTTCTGTCTGTAAAATAATTTGTGGAGCTCCTCTCGCTCAGAGACCGGAGGTGTTTTAACGTATCGGCGGGAAGCTGCAGTTTTTCCTCCAGCGGGCCAGAAAATGTGAAACGCTTCAGGGAGTTTCAACAGGCTCTGAACCGAGACACAAACTCCTAAAGTGCTTTCATCACTCCAGGGACAAACAGGATTTCACAGCTTTCTGCAGTGAATCCTGTCATATGGGACTGAAAATGGCTTTCTGCTGTGAAATACCTGAAAAAGCAGCAATAAAAGGAATGATGATGATGCATCGACTGTAATACTAATGACAAACCAGATTTTAAACCATCGGCTGACATGAGGATAAAGATGGATAGATGTCTAGATCTTGAATGCATTCTTAAAGGATCAGCCTGGTGATTTTCTATATTTTTCTTCTTGTCAACAAATCTCATGTTTGGATCCAAACCAACAATGAACTGATCTACTAACAAGTATTGTGTGTGTATCAAAGTCTGATATATCTTATTCCTCTGTTGTGTCCAAAAACTATTAAAAACAGGTCAGTGAGCCACACCGCTGCACTGGGTCACATGTTCCTTCATCATGAAGAGTTTGGTCACGTTAGTTTGTTTAGAAACGGCCCCAAAGACTAATAACAGCATCATGTTTTCAGTCTCCAGAGAGTAGTTCTGTGTCAGGAAGAGGCCATCGGGTATGAGCTAGAGCTAAAAAGTTTTTTTATTGAATTTTATTAAAAAACAAACAAACAAACAAAAAAAAAAAACAACTGGCAGATAACCAAACATACATTGATATAAGAAAGGCAGTTATGTGGTAAACCATCACATTCTTGTGAAGGTTAGGTTAATCCCTCCAGACATATACCTGTCCCACTGTTCTTATTCCCAACATCTTTTCACATGCAACTGTTTCCATCATTTGTTCCCTCCACATTTTCAGTGTAGGAATTTGAGGCTCTTTCCAACATCTAAGAATCAACCAGGCAAACGTTATTAAGCCAGTAGTTAATACTCTAAACGCAAAGTTACTCACCTGTGGTACTACAGTTTTCTCCCCAAGAGAAACAACTTTGGCAATCTGAGCAGTTCACATTCTGACCACATATTAAAGGTGGGATGTTCCCATAATGTGTGCATGTATGTACCTTGTTCTGTTTTACATTTCCAACATAAACTGTCTTTAATTAGACCCGTTTTATTGAGTCTTGCTGGGGTGTAATAATATATCTTTTATACTGAATAAATTTGCTTATGGCTTCTCTGATATAATCACAATATTTCTTCATCAAATGTACAACCCAAGTCATCATCCTAAGGTCTTTACAACCATTGTTATTTACCCAAGGACATATCTCATACCACTTTGATGCTTTATGAAACATCGTTGGTAATTGATTTCAGAAAGTAATACATGTTTTAACAAAAAGTTAAGATAGTGTAGAACATTATATGACTTTTTGTTTTTTCTGTTCTTGAAGATGTGATTAGATGTAGAGAGTTATCATCCCACTTTATTTGGATGAGTTGCTAAGCTTTTGTCAATCATTTAAGCATTATTATATAGAGCTATTGTATGTATTCGGCAGGCTTTGAGTTGGTGTTGGTTGTTGTGTGTCTTAGTGGTTGTGTTATGCATTGTGAGTTTTATTGTAAGTATGAATGTTAACAAACAAACAAACAAACAAACCTCTACTGGGGTTTTTGTCTTGATGGAAGTGAACTTTCCTTTTACTAAAGTGTCTAATTTGTAAATATTTGGCCGTGTGCCTCCAAACTGAATTTTTCCCTCATTCTCATATGGGAAAGGAAATTACGTTCTTTGAATAGGTGATTTCATATTTTGATACCTTTTCTTAACCACTGAGCCCAATAAATTGTCTGTTTACCTATTTTTATTTTGGGGTTGTACCATATGGATGCATATTTTTGATTATTATGAGAGATCTTACACTTTTTATGTATTTCTTGCTAAACTATCTTTGAATGTGCCAGAATGGGATTCATCATATTTTTCTCCTTTTTTGATGTTTGTGCTTGAGCCTCAATAGGTTTAAAAAGAGTCAGTTCCTGTTCAATCAGGATCCAATCCGATTCAGAATTTATTCTGTCCCAGTGTCTGGCAAGCTTATCCATTTCAAAAGAAATATTGTAATATTTTATGTTTGGTAATAATAGGCCTCCTCCCTTCTTTGGCTGACAGAGCTTGTCTCATGAATTTTAAGTTTATAAAAAGGCTTATAATATTCCACTGGGTAGCCATCTACGACAGATGACCTCCCAGTTTTCATACACATAATAGCAGTTCTTACTTCAGCTTCTGTTATATTGACGTGTTTTTAATAGTTTTTGGACAACAAACGGAGGTCTACAGCACAGAGGAATAAGATATATCAGGCTTTGGATACACACACAGATCAGCAGCAGATCAGTTCATTGTTGGTTTGGATCCAAACATGAGATTTGTTGACAAGAAGAAAAATATAGAAAATCACCAGACACGTCCTTTAATGTGGAAATACATTTACAGCTTGATAACCAGCTGACGATATCATCTGCTCAGCCTCCTCATCTCATGGTTACCACCACTGAGCTTCAGTGGGAAAGCAGGAGAGTTTAGTTTTTCACATTTACTGTCTTCCAGGAAGTCCAAGTGTGCAGACTTTACTTACTGTCCCCACAGGACAGACATACACATTATTACTAACAGACTCTTTAAACAGACTGGACTGTTAATCCTCTTCAGTGTTCTTCATCAGTATTCACATGGCGTTAGAGATGATTGATATGACTAACTTCCTCTCAGGCTGTATTATTATATTGAGTTATTATTATTATATGGAGACACTCAGCAGCTGGTAATTATTCCAGCAGAGCTAAAGCAACAGGACCTCATTTAACCTGCCGAGATGCCAGAACAGCTCACAGAGCCAGATTAACACCATCGCTTTAAGTGTAAATCTGGTATATTTCCTCAGTCTGACAGGATGCACAAAGACTTGACTTAAAGCAAAACTCATTCAGGAAGATCGTCTTGTTCCCTGTCTCCTAGCTGACTGGTACAGACAGATCAATGCCTCCAGTCAGAACCAAGTCAGGTGAAGCTGCTTTCAGCTACAACATGCACATAGTTGGATAAACAACTACCAGATGATTAAGCAATATCACACTCGAGGTCGTGCTGTTGTACTGAATATCAGCATGGCTGTGATTCGGTTGTATCTGCGAGGTCGCAGGCCGAGTACTGAAAATAATCACAGCCGTGCTGATATTTAGTACAACAGCACGACCTTGAGTGTGATATTTCTTTTATACAACAGTTCTACAAGCGCCATTTATAAGTTAACAGTAATAAGTGACCACAGATAATGATTTGATTGTTTATTTAATAATTTATTTGGCTCCATCAACATAAATAGTTTCTTGACTGGACTGTTGCCAAGCAACACGTAAACATTTTCCTGCACACTAGCTTGCTACTTTGTGTAGGTCTACATGTTACCGCAGGCCAGCTACTTTGATTCATGTACATTTATCTCTACGTTTCCATTTATCGTGTAACCAGTGAGAGTCTGTTGACAGTTGCTTTGGTGGCGTGTGTGACTCTGATGAGTGAACAGCTTGATCAGACAGTACGTTGCTTCCTGCTTTCCATGGATGATCTCCAGAAACTTTTTAGCGAGCTTTCAGATGATAAATTTCTCTGTCTCTCTCCAGTTGGTCTTTATGTTTTTTTGTTTCTTCCTTGAATGTCATGGTGAAATACTTTGCTCCATTCTCGTCATGTCTTAATGAGTCAGGTTTGAGATTCTGAGTCCCTTCTTTGCCCCTGTGCCCAAAGTGCAAAAAGGGGCAGTGGCATGACGTAAGGGCAAAGTACCCAGATGTGCTGCTCTCATCTATGTTATACTTCCTGTTTACATCCCCCAATGCATTATAGGAACTACAGACCCAAAACTGAGTGCACAAATATTCCCCAAAATCGAAGTAAGACAAGAAACAATGAATAATAACAGAAGTGACAAAATCCATTAATATAAACTTTTTCCAAATTGCACAATCAATATGTTTATGACATTACGGATGCTCAGAATCTTATTTTCCTGCAACACTGAGACTTTGAAACCCTTACCTTACAGTATGTGAAGCACTTTGATTTGTCTCTATGTTTGAAAGGTGCTTTGCAAATAAACCCGTCTTGCCTTGTTCTACCTCAATAAGGCTTTCAGAGTTGCACTGCTGGTCTCATTACTTCCACACGTATCGTTTATACTCACACAGCTATTTGCACATTGCATAACTCATATGTGAGGCCTAAGAAAGTGAAGACACACATTTGCACACATTCACTGCATAAATCAACACATACACACTCTGAGCCACCCACAGACAATTACAGTATAATTGCAGAGCTCATTATTTGTCTCTGCGGGAGGTTCAGATGGTTTCTCTGTTACAGGAACATGTTTAAATCAGCAGCTGGAACAGAAGAGAGAAAAACCTGCCGACCAGGAGAAAGTCATGAGGTGGAGGGTCAGAGGTCACAGTTTTATGGACACTGCCTCAAGAGCAAAATGTATTTGGCTTCTGAGTCAAATGTCAAATGATAATTATTAATAATAACCTAACAAAAATTTAAAAGACTCTAACTTTCTATCAGCATTGGCAGTTGTGAGAAACAGAACGAGTTGGTGGGGAAAAATAATTTAAAGGTCCAAGCTTCCATGTTGCACCGCCATGTTTCTACAGTAGCCCAGAATGGACAAACCAAACACTGGCTCTGGAGAGGGACTTTTAATGTGTTTCGTGAGTTTCTCCTACAAGCTTGGGGGGTGGGGGGGTGGGGTATTCATTTTGGTTGCAATCTGCAACCTCACCACTAGATTCCACTAAATCTTACACACTGGTCCTTTAAGTTGTACCACTTGACTGAACACAGACTGAACTGGAATAAAAAGGTGCCAGTAATTTAAACCAGCAAAGACTGGTCTGCACCTTCAGAGTACTTCCATTCACCTCGTAAGACAAATAATAATAAAAAAGACTAAAATGTAAGAAATGAATCCTAATGCCATGATTTGTTAAATGGTCAGCAGGAATGTGAAAGAAAGTTATTACACACACTGAACAGTGAACCTAAGACGTTATTTTATTCATGGTCATTAGCTTGTTTGTATTAAGTTCTTTGGTTCTTGAGAAGAAATGAACGATCACAGCTTCAGTGTCCTTGAGGAGCTGCAGGACTTTGACTGTCTTCTCACTCTTCTTTGAAACAACAACAATTTCCTTCGAGTCAGTCCCAGGCAGCGTAATTATTTTGACACTCCAAATTGAATTTCCAAGTTTTGTCTGGCTCTGGGTTTTTCTCCCTCAGAAGACTTATTGAAGTGTCATTCTGAGCAGCGGCACTGCCCATTTATTTTTCCATTACTCCTGCTGATAAATATTTTGATGTGTCTGTTGTGTTGCGGCGTCGTTAAAGTGTCTCTTGAAAGTCACAGAAAGAGAAGAAACATTGTGCCGACCACTTTACACTTTGTTTTATCAACCACACTTCAAATCTGACTCAAATTAAACCAATTTCAACACAGATGATGCAATTTTTGTAAATTTTTTTTGTTTTTAGCACCCAAAGGCAAATTTGTTGTGGAGACGGGAGATTCAGCCGTCCAGAGTCAAAAACAAGACATCACAGCGAGGTCATGACAAAGTGCTTCTACACAACTTAAAAGTGCCAGGCATGGGTGAAGTGCATCATCTCGTGCTAGCTTTGTTAGTGCCATGGCTGCAGGTATAAAAGCATTCCTGTATCGTTTTGTTGTCAACCTGGGGGCCACAAACCGACAGCCGGAGTAAAGGAGCTGGAACTCTCTACGTCCAGTCCTGAAGAATAGAGCTCGCCTTACGCTGCAGCTGTGAGGATCAAAGAACTGATAGGTTGAGTTGAGACAAGCCCACTTGACGATTTGATTTATAGAATTTTAGTTTTTCAGAGACAGGTTACCAAACATGACACAAGTGAAAAAGACTGATTCAATAAAAGCCCATTAAAAGAGGGTCGGCATAGTTTTATCAATGTGAAAACGGGACCGTGTTCTGAGACAAGACAAACGCTGATGTCCTTTTTACACACTGTCTCACAATTCTCCTCAAAGGTCAATTTAGAGTCTATGACTGTCCCAAGATACTTGCAGCTTTCTGCATAGTCCACAGTCTTTAATGATTGTAGTCTCATAGATTGACGCATGAGTTCTGAAATCTATGATCATATCCTTTGTCTCAGACATGTTTAGCTCAATGACTGGGCCATGGCTGGACTCCTTGTCGTGTAGCAGACTCACAATGACTGAATCATCTGCAAATTTCAATATGGTCTTGTTCTCATGCTCACTCTGGCACAGCCCTGGGGTGAGCCAGTGGAAGAACATAATGAATCTGATAAAATGCCGTTCACTTTCACCCTTTGTGTTCTGTTTGTCAAAAAATCAATTATCCAACCCACCAGATTGTGACTCAACTCAAAATGCTCTGTTCAGCCTCGTGGCTAAAATGTGGGGTTGGATAGTATTAAAGGCTGAGGAAAAAACAATAACTAGCAGTCTAGCATGGGTTTTATTCCCCTCTAGGTGTTTAAACAATACGTTGAGTGGGGGGGGGGGGGGATTGTAGCATCCTCAACTCCTCTGTGTGCCCTATAGGCAAATTACATGAGGTCGAGTGCCTGCTCGGTTTCCATTGCTCTGTCTTCACAAGCTTTTCAAAGGTTTTCATTACATGGGAAGTGAGGGCAACCGACTTGAAGTCATTAAAAGCTTCGGGGCTGCTGCCTTAGGAAGAGGGGTGATCAGAGCCTGCTTCCACTGGTTAGGTACACATTGTAGGTTCAGAGACATGTTGAAAATATCATAAAAGATAGAACTTAATTGCCTTGCACATAATTTGCCGCTGATATTGTCAGGACCAGGGCTCTCGTTTATCTTTGGAGAAAGGAAGGACTTTTCAACTTCTCTCTGCTCCAGGACAAAGTGCTGATTGTCTTTTACATCTAAGTCCCTCAACTTCATCTCTAAAGTCAAACTGATCAAAGCTAGGTAGAAATTATTAAGAGCGTGGTAATGTTGGTTCTGTTCTTGCTTTGCATTGTTTTCATATCAGACCAAGCTGAGGCAAGGTTCCTCTCAGCCAGTTTGCTCTCTACTTTAGTGTTATACTTTTGTTTTGCCTGTAGGATTTACACTTTCACTTCCCTTTTGGCTGCGTATATTTCAGAAGCCCCTCTTTGACTGAGGTGCAGCTTCTTCTGTAGACAAGATTTAACTGCCTCAGACATCCAAGGTTTGTCATTGGAGTAAACCTTCATCTTTTTAGTAGGAATATTCATATTCTAATAAAAGATAACAAGAACAGATTACATCAGTGAGTTCATCAATGGTCTTGCAAGAATCTTTGAACATCTCCCAGTCGGTGCAGTCAAACCAACCCAGACAAGCAGTGGAGTCTTCAGACCAGATTTTAACCTCTTTGGTCTGGATTTTCTCTCTTTAGGACAGTTTTTTTATGTGGAGAAGGAGCACACAGTTGTGGTCGGCAGAGCCTAAGGGAGCCGGGGGATTGATTTATATGCTCCCTTAACTGTACCATAACAGAGATCTAACATCTTACTCTGCCTGGTTGGACAAGTTACATATTGGTAGAAGTTTGTCAAAGACTTTTTTAGGGACACGATTAAAATCTGCAAGTATGAGGTTCGGTCCTTCGGGTGAAATGGACTGTAGCTTTTGCACTACATCAAATATATTGCTTGTGGCAGTGGAAGGATTTGCGTTTGGATGAATATACACAGTTGTTACGAATATTTGTGGGAATTCACGGGGTAAATAGATTGGATGGAGCAACACTGACAGAAGTTCAACATCAGGCGAGCAGAGTCTTTCTCTGACAGTCACAGAGTTACAGTAGTTATTGACAGAGGCACACGCCCCCTCCACGAGATTTTCCTGTCACCTCTGCTTTCTGATCCAGGTGAAATGGAGTAGCCTACCAAATCAGTCTATAGACAGCTATCTGAGTCCTGCTCGGTGAGCCAAGACTCTGTGAATGCCTGACGCAACTGTCTATGTAGTCCTGGAGAAAGCAAAGATTTCCTTGTAGCTCATCAAGTTTATTCCACAAGGACTGGATGCTTCCTATAACCAGGAAAGGCGACTGTTTCCTTAGTCGCAGTCTGACACCTCCTCTTTTCCCCCGCTTCCTTTTCTTTACTTGTTCATGACAATCATAGGCAAGCAAGCATAAAAAACATGCACAAACTCACTAAAAACATAAAACATAGGATGCCGAAAAAACCCGCTGCCAGTCGCCGCATGAGCACGCGCCCCCTAAAATCAAGCTGCAGTTCCTCTTATGTCCCGTAGATGCTGCTACAGAAAACTAATTGTATTGAAATGAAGGGAAAAAACCCTTACCCTACAAATAAAGTATTCAATAAAATATTTTGTACAAGTTCAACTCGTATTAGTTAAGTTCACCTCTTTTGATGGGGCTCAGGTTCAGTTGGTTGGTCGGTTGGTTGGTTGGTTGGTTGGTCGGTTGGTCGGTTGGTCGGTCGGTCGGTTTTCGCCTTTATTGGACAATTGACATAGAAGAAACAAGGAAAAACAGGAAACAAAGGGAGAGAGAAGTGGTTCATTCATAAAGGTCCTTAGCCAGAGTCGGATGTCGTGGTTATGTGGTATGTGCTGTAACATCCTGCATTGTGTGATTCTCCAGAGTCTGCCTCTGCCTGCTCTCATAGATCTTTTTGTCATTTTTGAACATCAGGTTTTTTTAAATCAGTGTAGTCCTCAGTTTGCTATACGACAGTCATGTATCTGACAGTATGTGAGTTTTATTAGGAGTTTCATTCACTGCTCTTAAATCATGGAGCCATCACTGTACGCATAGACAGGCATGTTTCTGAATGTGCAGTTGAAGCGTCTTTAAAGTGGCGAATCATCAACAGAGTGTGTAATTCACTCGAGTGAATGTTCAGTCTGTTGATAGTTGGTTCTGTTACAGTCAGTGAAGGTTGTCAGAGGTAATAAAGCAGATTAGATGAAGGTTGGGAGCATGAAGAGGAACATTTTTTCTGACTTACTGCTGCATGTGACACAATTGTATTACAAAGAGGTGCGTTTGATTTTTATGTACGCAGACAAGACGATGGGGTTCAGCCGCTCCGTCTTAGCACGAAGTGACGTCTGAAGACAACATGTCGGGTGACAGCAGGAGACGACTGATGAGTAACAGACGAGCTAAAGGCTCCCATGCAGCTCCATGTCTCATCTGCACTGACAGATTCAGGACGGCAACATCGCAGCGCATCGTAATCTGCATCAGTAAGAGACGGGACCAATCACGAAACAATAAGTGCATGTGTTATTTTAGGATTGAAGAGTTCAGGTTGCGAGTAAGTACATTGAATAATCTGATCTGAGGACACCAATAACTCCTAAGTGGTTGTGTTCATGATCACAGCAACAAAAACAAAGACTTTACACATTTGTGTCTTTTTCTTTATTAACTGAAGGAATAAAATGAAATGATTAAATCAGTCAATTTATTTATAGAGCAAATTTAAAAACAACAAAAGTTGACCAAAGTGCTTTACAGAGAAATACAACCAAATAAAAACACAAACATAGTTATGAGGATCAAAGGGAAAATAAATCAAAGTGTAGAATAAAATAAATAGAAATGGGATTAAATCCTAAAAACACAACAGCATTGCACAGAGAACATATAAGTAATACAGGGAGGGAAAAATATCAATAAATAAAATTCACTCTGACTATTAAAAGGCTGAAGAAAAAAGAGATGGGTCTTAAGATGGGTTTTAATAATATAAATTGAGGGGGAGGATCTAATAACTGTTCTACAGATTGGTCAACAGATCTGAGGGGATTAGGAGTTCACAAAGATAATCTGGTGCCAGTCCATGTTGTGCTTTAAAAACAAATCTTTCTGTATTTGACTGGTAACCAGTGAAGAGAGGCCAGTACAGGACTGATGTGGTCTCTGTTCTTGTTGACAGTGAGAAGTCGTGCTGCTGTATTTTGAACCAGCTGCAGGTGAAATAAAGTTGACTGACTGATTCCTACAGAGATTTACAACAGTAAAGCATGTACTATGGTCTCCAAATTATTAGTTGATTAACAGAAAATTAATCAGCATGCAACATTTTTTCCTGCTTTTTGTGTCGTAAACTGAATATCTTTGGTTTTAGACTAGATGACACTTCTGGGAACTTGTGACAAGCATTTTCCACTATTTTCTAACATTTTTACAGACAACTATTAATATTTGTTAATAAATTAATCGATAACATATTTGTTAGATTAATTAATAATGAATATAATAGAACATTCCTCTGTCAGGTCTTTTTGTTTAAAGGAATATTCTGGTGTTTTAATTTGTTTTTGTAGTTTTGGAAATCACCTCTAATCCACCAATGTGGAAAAGTATACACAGGATGTGTAATCTTATGTTGATCTGCTGTGTCTCAGCACACACGTCCAGCTGATATTAACGTTTTGTTTAGTAGGGCCTTTTAAAAGTACAGTGTACTTTGGCACTTTGTTGTCAGACTCAGCTTTGGGTGCTTTGTAGTCTGGATTTGAATGTGTGATAGTTTTCCCTGAAATACAACGATTCTGGATCCTGGAGCCACTGACATACTTTTCTCAGTGCATGGCAGATGTAGATATGTCGTTAGGGATACAAAATGAGTGGAAATTTTCAGAAAGCATCTTAACGTGCACTTGTTATCGTTGGCAATTTCCTAAAATAAAATTTGTGTATGTGGCTTTTTGTCTCTGTCTTTGTAACTTTTTTTGATTGCCGTCCAGGCCTGCAGAACGATCCATTCAATGTCAATGTGTGTTTTTTGAGTGGAGGTATAACGGCAGCGAGTCTGTGTCATCTCGCTGGGACTCCCATGATCCTCTGCTGGATTCTGCACAATCACAAAAGAGTTTCTTTGTTGAATCTGTTCAGGTGTTACTCATCGCACTTATCTGTTCACAGCATGTGTTCTTTCCGGCTCCTGCCTCATTCTGAATGCATTACACCAAAAACATTCATCCCCTGTCAAACAGTACACCTGTACGCCCAGATACACTTCACTGATTCTCTTCTATCCCTGCTGTCCTATTTGCATTCCTTCCACTGCTCGTCTGCTGAGGAGGGAAAACAAGCTGCTGGAAGGCTCACAGCCCAGAATTATTTAAGTGTTGTGTGTGTCTGTTGGCGAAAATCAAAACCCACAAATTACTTGACAGGAATGTCGAGCGGTAAAACAAGTGGCAACATCGACATCCTCACTGTGGTTGTCTTGCAGTCAGGTTGATCTATCGCTGAGCAGCAGGTGTGTTTTCTACCTGCTGGATAGTCTGGAAAGGTTCTTACACACAGTGTTTCTTTGTTTTAAATTCATTAATTGATTTTATTTCCTCGTGTGAAAATCAAATGTGCACATGACGTTAAAACACAAAACAAACAAACAAAATGTTTACACGTTCCTGCAGTTAGGTAAAAACAGACTTTACATTCTGAATAGTCAGAAAATAAATAAATAAAAAGAAAACGAGTCAGTCATGAATGTATTGAAAGCAGACAGTGATGAAATATTAGAGGAATTTGTGATTCCCCTAATATACCTGATACCTGATTGCATGAACACGTTGGAGCCTTCTCTCCCATCTTGTGTCACTCCATAACTTCATGGTTATGTTCTCGTGTTTCTTTAAAACAGTTCATCTTTGTGTGCCAGCTGAAAGAATGTGAAGAGCTTTTACACATCATCAAAAAACCCAACTGCATCTTTTGAATATGTGGCAGCATCTGCAATGACAAGGTTTAGAGTATGTACTTTTTTTTACTTTTTTTTGAGCAGTCTGGCTTGTACTCCTTGGTGCTTGCCCTTCATGTTGGCCCCTTTATCATAAGTTTGCCCTCTGCAATCTTCAAATGGGATCTTCAGCTCATTCAGCTTATCTGAGATGACAGTGGACGGATTCAAGCCTGTTGTAACCTCAACATTCACAGAGCTGAGGAAGTGCTCCTTGATCTCTGGCTTTCCCTGTAAAGCTTCTCAGAATAATGGACATTTGCTCCTGGTGACTAACGTCAGGTGAACAGTCCAAGATAACGAGAAGTACTTTGAGTCTCTTATTTGAGTCACTGTTGCTTCCACAGTCTTGTCACAAACTGTATCAGCTCATTCTGTGTGTCTCAGAGTAATTAGTGTGTGTCTCTCCATCTTTCATTTTGCTGACATGATTTTCCATAATGGGGCCAAATTTTGCAAGTAATTCAACCTGTTTTAAGAAGGTTCCATTATCTGGTTGGAAGAGTTTGTCTGTTGAACCCCTGAATGTTAAGTTTCTTTCAGCCAGAGACTGTGTGATACTTATGAAACATGTGAGGACATCTGCCATCTCTTTCTTTCAGCCTCCGAAATTGTCACTTGTATCTGGTGAAGAGTCTGTCCTGCAGTTCTCTCCACTCGATCATATTGTTGGCGTGTTCAGGACTCCCCTCATGGTGTTTCAGAATGGCGTTGATATTTGTCATTCATGCCTTCCTTTATTATTCTGAAAAGAGCTTACAGCAAAAACAATACACGGTGTTGTTTTTGATTGATTATGAAAGCCAGCTCCTGGTAATCTTTTCTCCATTTGACAGCTGTCTCTGTAATAAGCCTGAATGGAAACCTCTTCCAGACTTGTCTTCAGGGTAAGAAAAATCCAGTCCTGGTTTGAATGGACCTCATGCTGGCTGTGCACCTCTGGTTGTGCTGGTACTGGCCGAGGCTGCCTGTACTTCACCTGGGTCTGTGTTAGTACTGGCTGATGACCCATCTGTAAATTATTGATAATATTACTATTATTAATCTTATCAGCTGCATCAGGCCCATTCAAAGTGGCTCCCCCAGATTTCCTTTTATACATTTTAAAATGTAAAATACTATGTGTACTATGGTTTGGCTTAATAGCTAATCAACATTTTAAATTCAATATTTAATCAATAGTCAATGTCAGTCCATTGCTGTCCACCTTGCATTAGAGTTGTAACTGAACGTTGGCTGACAGACTAGATGTCGGGTCACAACAGTGGTGGAAAGACAAACTCATAGAGTTATATTATTATTAAATTAAATTAAATTAAAAGAAAAAACAATAAAATTTGGACTGAAAAGGTTTCGGCTGAAGCTTCAGCTTATTAAACCTGAAGGTTTCTAACACTTTCACTGCAGCTTCACAAAAACAAAAGTAACAAACGTTTCATACTCAAACATGTTCACACCTCACTTTTTTATTTTTAAATGTTTTTTTTTTTATTTTGCAAAGCAAACTACTGTCATGGTCTCTTGGTTTTGAGACTCTGTGTTTGTTCTTCTGTTCAGACCTTTTGGTCATTTGGTTTTGCTCTTTCATGTTCTTTGTTTCTTGGAAACAGTCTAAGATTATTGGTTAGCTTGTAGTTCAGGGACAGTTTGGTTTATGTTGGGTTGTTTAGTGGTGTTTTCTGGGTGTTGGTTTGCTCTGTGTTTCTCTTGTGTGTTCCTTCGCTCCACCTCAGTTTTGATCTCTTTAAATAAATATTCTTGGTCCTGCCTGGCTGATGGTCTCTGTATTTGGATCCACCTGCTCCTCAACTCCTGACAACTACACATTCTTAATTCCTTGTCACAACTATTCCACAAGTTAAAGATTCAACATCTTTTTAAAATATGTCTGTTTTTTAAACATACCTATTCCCCCTAATTCATACTGGTTCTCTCTAATTTCTAGCTTGTCTGAAACTACCCTCATCTATATGATGTCTCTATGCCGATGCTCGATGTCGCCGCTGCTGCTCCTTCTAACGTGATCTCAACATCAACAATATTGTAACCTGTTTACGTTGTGCAAAAGCAGAAGTTCAAGGAAGATATTCCGGTATTGATAATGGGTGATTATTCCCCAATCTGCCCCCTAGTGGATACAATTTTTAATCCTCCATGTAAACACAAAGTACACAAGCAAGAATGTGAACAATGACACTGGAATTGCAGCCGTTGTCTACGTGTATGTGTTGGTAAAAAGCTAGAGACTTAAGGGCGTTTTTTTAAACCCACTTCATTTTGTCCGGTTGAATCAATGTTTGTTTTCCTCCTTGGTACGATTAGTTTGGGTGGACCTGAACACAGCAATCCTACTCTGTAGAAGAAGTGGTCTCAGTTTGTTTGCGGTGGGCAAACAACCTCAATCTGACCGACTACAAGGCTGCAAGTCTGAGCCAGGTGTGCTCTGCATGCCTGGATGTAGATGAGCGATATCAACAGTTGCCAGCAGCTAGTATGTTTGAACATGCATGTATGTATGTATGAGCATGAAGCATGAAGCAAAGAATCTCGTTGTAATCTCTGACCGTGGCCTGTCCTGTGAATCCCAGGTTAGAAACATTTCCTGTGTGAAACCGTTCCTCTCTAAAAGACACTAAAAGACTCCTTCATGCTTTGTGTTTTACTATCTTTTATTTTCTGTTTTTATTAGATTTTATTTGATCTTTTATTTATCCTTTGGATTTTATTGATGTGAAACACTTTGAGTTGAGTTGAGTTGCAGGAAGGCTCTCACTCCCGCCCCAGACACATCTGACCAATGAGAGAAGAGAACGTGCTCACCTGACTTTTAGTGATGGATTTTGGTTCGCTTGAATTTTGTTCCGTGTGAAAAGAAACCAAAGCAGCGGAAAAACGCAGCATGTTAACATCTCATCCAATGATTCAGAGCAGATCAGATAATCGATTAATTGACTAATCTTTGCAGCTCTAATTAATATCTATATAAATTAATGTGTGAAGAGCAGAGCCTGTATGTAAAGATGGACGTAGCGAGGTGTGACGTCAGCCGCTGGTTGAAGCACATGTGTTTGGGGCAGAGTGCGTCACATCTGCACCTAAAAAACAAACGCAAACACTTCAGTAAATCTCGTTTTTTTTCATGTTTCAGGAGCAGTTTGACCTCAAAGGAACACGTTACCTTCAGTTTTATCTGCAGGATCTCTAGAAGACGTGGAGGAAACCTCGGCTCAACTCCCTCAGAGTAAATCAATAACAGCAATGATGTGGAAAAGAAATGAAAGTGAGTGTCCTTGTTATGTTATGACAAAGGTTATCTTAATCAGAGACTGTCGGGGTGGGTGTTCAGAGGCTGAGTGAGTCGGCAGGTTCAGGTAGACGTGACACTCGAGTTTAATTGTTTATTATCCTCTTTATTTCTTTTCCTGTGGAAAAAATCTGAATGTATTAAAATAATATTTGATTATTAAAAGATGAAGGGGACATGAAGACTTTGGTTATTTCATATCAGAGACTTATCTCAGTGTTGTTTTCTCTGTGCTCTTCTCACTGCTGTGAAGTGAATCAGAATCTGAAGACA
The DNA here is from genome assembly GCA_038419695.1 of Scomberomorus guttatus. Lineage (NCBI taxonomy): Eukaryota > Metazoa > Chordata > Actinopteri > Scombriformes > Scombridae > Scomberomorus > Scomberomorus guttatus. The sequence goes on from CM076453.1 coordinate 32,861,150, forward strand.
GTTGTTGTTTGCTGCCAGCTTTGTTCATCAAATCTGATCAAACCACACACACTCAGTCCTGAAGAAGCAGATCAGCTGAGTTCTTTTGGTGCTAAACTCTTAATAAATAATACTTTTTCCAAACTTTTACTTTTATTGTTGCTTATTAAGACATAAATATCTAACGTGATTCATGGTGTTGCACTTGTTTGTACTCACAGAAAGTGACAGATACACAGATACTTTCAGACACAATCCCTCCAATCTCACCATCAGGAAGTTGTGGAAGTTTGTGAAGTGGGTCGACCATACTGGTGCCTGACAATTTTAAAGGATAAGTCTGGTGATTTCTGGCTCTACTAACAGTATTGTGTGTGTATCAAAGCCTGATATATCTTATTCCTCTGTTGTGTCCAAAAACTATTAAAAACACATCAGTGAGTCACACCGCTGCACTGGGTCACATGTTCCTTCATCATGAAGAGTTTGGTCATGTTAGTTTATTCAGAAACGGCTCCAAAGACTAATAACAGCATCATGTTTTCACTCTCTGGAAAGTATACTGTATAATATGAAGTTCATTGTTGGTTTGGATCCAAACATGAGATTTGTTGACAGTAAGAAAAATATAGAAAATTGCTTTAAAGTTTGACAGCAATGAGAGGATTGGTTCACAGAGGTTGTGGCAGAAAGTGAAAGTGTG